>WBNH01007808.1:0-69899 GCA_013401255.1 Urocolius indicus | reverse complement strand
AAAGAGAGAAAGAGAGAAAGAGAGAAAGAAAGAAAGAGAGAAAGAAAGAAAGAGAGAAAGAAAGAAAGAAAGAAAGAAAGAAAGAAAGAAAGAAAGAAAGAAAGAAAGAAAGAAAGAAAGAAAGAAAGAAAGAAAGAAAGAAAGAAAGGTAGGTTACTTTGATTTCTGCGGGTTTATGGGTTTTTAAGGGGATTGGTTTGGGGTTGTTTTCCCCTTTGCAACTCACTTATCAGGTAGAAGTGTCACTGCAAAGCTGATTGCCATTACCTGATACCATTTGGTTTTGTGATCTGTTCAACTTTTGGTTTTTTACCTGGGGTGTGACAGAAATGCTAAAAAAAACCCACCCTCTTTCTCACCTGCTAAAAACAGGAGATGCTCCAGAGCCAGCCAAGAGGCTGACAACAGTGCCACCCTGCGTTCCCAGCGGCTGCCAGACCCGCCAAACCCACATTTATCAAACCCTTATCAGACACACCACCCTCCTCCAGCTCTCGTGCATCACACACACACACAACGCTAGTGAGACTCCTTTCCTGATGCTTCCTGGCAATTATTTTACTTTCCGAACCTCCTCTTTAACTTTCTGCCAGCAGCAGGATTTATAGCTGCCTCACAAGAGAGCAGCCTTCAGAGCAGCACAAATAACCATTCGAATGAGGCACCTTACCTTAAACAGTCTCGTTCCTTAGTTTGAGTAGAAAATGGTTTGACGGAGCTGCAAATCAATATTACTCTGTAAATTTTTAATGTTCACACCATGTGAAATGCTGTAAATAAAAGAAGCTAAGCACGATAGGCTATTCTTTGTAGTTCATTTAAAAAAAAATGTCTGTTCAGCAGTATGGCTAACTACTTGCTGTAGATATGGCTTTAAAACTGTCTAGGCTAATACATCAAGACCAGAATTTGAATAACCTCTAGTGGCAGGCAATTTTTCAGGAGTCCCAAATACTACAATAAGTAACATTAGGGGTTTTTTTTCCAAGTTGTGTGCTAATATGGACAGGTCTGAAAATAAGTAAAATGAGCGTGAGCTTCTTGCACTGGCATGTTTATTAATCATAGAATCACAGAATGGTAGGGTCGGAAGGGACCTTTAGAGATCGTCTAGTCCAATCTCCCTGCAGAAGCACATTCACCTAGATCAGGTCACATAGCAACATGTCCAGGTGGGTTTTGAAGACCTCCAAGGAAGGAGACTCCACAATCCCCCTGGGCAGCCTGTTCCACTGCTCCCTCACCCTCACAGTAGCATTGTTAATTATTGAAAGTGAGCTCATAGTGAAGAAATTGGATCTTGGAAGGTTGAACTAGATGATCTCTAAAGATCTCTTCCAACCCTACCATTCTATGATTTTATGATTCTATGATTTCAACCCTGGCCACACGTAGGAGAGAGTTTGGAGCTGAGGGATTAAGTGACTCTGTTACAGAAATGTGTAGTTGTTATTGTTGTCACTTTGATTCCAGACTTTCTTTTTGGGTCCTAACCCATCATCTGTTTCCTCTTTTACAAGAGGGAAACTAGTGCACAAAATATAACCTAAGCATATAGCAAAATATAACCTAGGCTGCCCAGGGAGGGTGTGGAGTCTCCTTCCTTGGAGGTCTTCAAGACCCACCTGCACATATTCCAGTGTGACCTGATCTAGGTGGGAGCTGCTTCTGCAGGGGGATTGGACTGGATGATCTCTAAAGGTCCCTCTCAACCCCTACCATTCTGTGATTCTATGATTCTATATGTGGCAGCAAGACTTGGTAAAAAGAAACCCACAAACCAACACTCAAAAAAGCAGAAAAAGCAAACACAAGCAACATCTGCAGTAGTAAAAAAAACACCTTTTGTAAGTTTCTTCCTTGGCTGTGCCTTGCCCAGAAGTGTCTCAGCAGGAGATGTGTCACTATGGAAACAGATTGATGAGTTTTCCACTGGCGGTATGTCACTGACAGATTTGATGGTCTAGTCATAGATACTGTCACGTGGGGGATATCTGCACAGTATTTAATCTTGCTCTGCTAGCAGATCGAGCAGCACTTGGAGGCAACATGCAAAAGCCTGACAGAGAAGGACATACGTGATGATATGTCATTACATACACCTCCTAATCCATAAGAGATCTCACAGCCAGCTTTCTTGGCCTTCTGCAAAGCTCAGATGCAGAAAGAGAGGGACACTGAGAAGTACAAAGTCTTTCTTTGGCTGAAGTTGGTTACTAGGGAAAACAAAGATTGGCTGGTAATGTTGAGAAACTGGTCAGCAAAAGCCATGTCCTGGTTTCTTTACTTGCATCCCAGCTCCATTGTAAAGTTGCTAAATCATATGTGGTACGTTGTGGTTCTTGTATTGGGAACAACATACTCCTGAGTTCCAGGCTGGCCTCTGAGACAGTTCAGTCATTTCCATAGGATGATAGGGCAGTTGAGACAGCTGCTGCTCACAGCAGGATCAACTGCAGGAAAAGATCAGGCTGCTCAGGGTTTTATCTATCCATGTCTTGAAAATCCCCAAGGATGTGGTCAGCATAGCCTCTACAGGTATCCTGTTGCTTGTTTCACTGTCTCCAAAAGTTTATTCTCATATTCAGTCTGTTTCAGCTTGTGCTTGTTGTCTCTTGCCCTCCCACCATGCACTGCTGTGAATAGCCTGGATATGCTTTCTTGCTAACATCCTCACAGGTATTTTCTATCAAAGGAGCTCACGTTTCCTTAGCATGGTTTCTGTATGGCCTCAGTATTGGTACCAAATTGCTATTTTGGTCCCATTTCACATATTCCCTGACCATTGCTTCTAATATTCTAGTGTACTGGCAGTTAAATCCTCTGGCAAAAGCTTCTTCTCTCTACTAGAAGCACCTGCAAACACAGTCTGTCTGCTTTTTATATATTTTGATAGTGAATAAAGTTGCCGAAGATACTCAAACCTCCTCTATATTCTCACTTCGTCTAACTCAAAGTAGAAAATTTATCAATTATCTATTAAGTATTAGATGTGACATTTATCATGACATCCAAACCTTGTGAAGAGGCTATCTGTGAGTGAGCTGGGTAGAAAACACAGCCCTGTACTTGGAGTGTCAGCACAAGGCTGGGTTCAGTCCTCAGCTCCATCCCTGAGTAGCCATATGTCCTTCCAGAAATTATTGTACCACTCTGGTCTCACTTCCCCATATGTAAAAAAGAGGATTTAAATGTTTGTATTTTGCCTCAGGGGTGCCCTTCACAGTTTACAAAACATTCTTCCAGTAATATCCCTATGAGGCAGAGCACTCTCAAAAATGTTTTCCTAATATATTATCCATTAAAGCTCCATAAATTATATGTTCCAGCAAGAAGAAAAAAGGGAGGGGGGAGGTTAGAAGCCTGTCAAGATGATCCTGCCATATCTTTTAAGCTGACCAAGAGGGGTCTTGGTCAATCTGGGTCAAAATACCATCAGGACAACGAATGTTGGTGCTGCTTCGCATTTGTATAGCTACTTTGACAGAGTCCCCAGTCTACAGAGCTTGAAGGATTACGTACTTTTCCTTCTGTCTCAGCTCAGCATCGAAACAAAATCTCAAAAATCTTGTAGAACTAACACTCAAAAATGCAGAGAGTCTTTCAGTATGCTTCACTCATACCAAAGCATTTTGCTTTCGTTGAAACCTTTCACAATATTTTAAGTCAAAACAGGTCATTTTGGCAAACAGGGATTGCTGCTGCTTCTCTCCAATGCATTAAATTAGTCAGATTATTTGTTCTCCTTTGAGTCTTTGATAAACTAGATCAACAGAATATCCTCAGCTTTTTACTTTCCCACTCTTTGCACAAATGCTTGGCAAAGGCTGATTCTCCCTAAAGACCATAAAAAATCAATTGTTCATTCACTGGTTGCTGTTAACTTGAGACTTCCATGTCCTTCCACAGGCTTAGTGACTAAGAATGCAAAAGTACAGAGATAAACCCCGCTGTTATATCTTATTCCTCCAGCATGGTCATACACTGTTAGGACTGCAATGGCTCTTGGCCAGGCACAGATCAAAGAGGTATGGGAAAGGGATAAAGATTGGTGAATGTTCACAATGAGCTCATCCCAAGTTTAAAGAAAAGAATAGGAAGCTTGTTTGAAAATTTGGCAAGTGGCAATGGACAGAGTCATGGGGTCATCTAGGAGTCAGTTATCTGCAAAAAAAAAAAAAAGGACACTAGTGTATGGATAGTTTGTGAAAGATCTTGAAAGCACGACAGAGATGGAGAGGTTAAAACAGCTGAGTAAGAAAATCATCTTGGCACTGGCACTCAAATGAACCATAATGTGACAACACTGCTGATGGAAGGAGAAAAGTAATCCTACAGGAGGAAAGAGCTGGAGGGACTGTACATGACGTGTGTGGATGAAAACACTGCATGAAATGCGATAGGAAGAGATCTGCAGTGGAGTGTCCAGGTGTGAGGAACAGGGAAGCAGCCTGAGCAGCAGGCAGCATGGGCTGCTTCTGCAGCCCTGAGAGTGAAGGAAAGCCTAGGAGACACTGGACTGAGGACTTGGCTGCTTCCAAACTGTATCGTTTACACCCTTGCATGCCATGCCTCAAGATCATCATCTCCAATTCCAGGCAACTCGATTGCTTAGGGCAACAAAAGAGAGGAGAGGCTACATTTCCAAAATCCTCAGGGTCATAGGAGATAGCATTAGAGAGACAGAGAAAAGAGTGACTGCGACTAGAAGATTTTAGTTTCCTCTCTGTTACAGGCTATAGTATAGCAACAGTACCAGCTCTTCCTGCAGCAGGACAGAGCAGAAAGTCCTTAGACATTAATGATCTGTCTGCATTGTGAAGCTAACTCTGCTGAGAATGTTTCTGGACATTTCTGAATGTTTTCAGGTATTTTGAAGAAAATGCTTATAATATGGGCTATGAAGACGTGACAACCTGGAAGCAGACTAAAAGAAACAGCATCCCCCTGTATTATTCTTTCTGGTATTTATGGACTGTCTCGTGAATTTTAAGTGACTGGATTTAGCAGTATTCCTCTCAGGGAAAGGACTCCTCAGATGCCAGAAACTTTTCTTTCTTGAGGACTTTTCCACCAGAATAACACTTGAAATGAAAACATCCCAGAGAAAGGGTTAAGGGTGAATGGATAAGTCTCCACTTTCCATTATTTTAACTACTTTTGTAAAAACCTTAACATCACAAGAAAACTCCTGACTTTACGCTTTGTACATCCAACCAGTGAAGGCTACCACAATGAGTGTCAGAAGAGGAGGTTACCTTACCGCCATCATAGGATGCTGTGCTTTAACCTGGCAGGCAGATAAACAGCACACAGCCATTTGCTCACTCTCCCCAGCAGTGGAATGGGGGAGACAATCAGAAGAAAAAGGGTAAAACTCATGGGATGAATTACAGACAGTTTAATAGGACAGAAAATGAAGTGGGGAAAAAAAGTAATAATGATAAAGGAATATACAGAACAAGTGTGTATAAAGTAATTGCTCACCACCCAGTGACTGATGCACAGATAGTCCCTGAGCAGAGATCCACTCTCCTTCGCAAATTCCCCCGAGCTTTATTGTTGAGCACATCATGCAGCATGGAATATCCCTTTAGCTAGTCAAACAGCTGTCCTGGTCATGCTCCCTTGCAGCTTTCTGTGCACTTCCAGCCTCCTCACTGGCAGATCAAGGTGAGAGGCTGAATGGTCCTTGACTTTGTGTAAGGACTGCTAAGCAACAACTAAAACATTGGTGTGCTACCAACATCATTCTCATTCTAAATCCAAAACACAGCACTATGCCAGATACTAGGAGGAAAGTTAATTGTATCTCAGTCAAAACCAGGAGGGGTCAAATCCAGATAAAAAGTCCTCCTGACTGTAATATCTTCTCAGAACAATTCAATGGGAGTCATCCTGTAGTTCTGTAGAAGGGGAAGTGGAAGCAAACCAGTACAAATTCAAGCTACAGCAGAACCAAAGCAGAACTGCATCAGTAAATACTTATTGAGCCCATCCTGACTGCAGGACGGTGAACAGACAGCTGACCATCTCTCATGCACACACACAAACACACAAAAACCTGTAGTATTAGTGGAGCAATTTTTTTCCTATGTGAAACACTCCTTATTAGGCTTCCCAAAAGGTCTTACTATTGCTTATGAGACTTGCTCTGTTTACTTGGCATTCATGGCCATGTAGTGATTTGTTAATGTATAGATCTGTCACAACTAATAAATCTTTACAGTGTTATGGATGACATCATTATTTTTGATCAAGATTACAGCATTGGCTGGCTGATGCAGTCGATATCAATACTTACAGTCTATCACCTACTCCTTGCATATTAGCTTAAAAAAACACCCCACTGCAATTCAGAGCATGGTGTCATTTAAATATTAATGGCACAATGATGTTGATGGTAACAGTATCCCTGCAGA
Source organism: Urocolius indicus (assembly GCA_013401255.1). Lineage (NCBI taxonomy): Eukaryota > Metazoa > Chordata > Aves > Coliiformes > Coliidae > Urocolius > Urocolius indicus. The sequence continues at coordinate 63,477 of WBNH01007808.1, read as the reverse complement.
GGCTGCAAAGCAAGTCCTCCATACATGCATTGAGAGCATTAGGCAGCAGAAAGAGCACTTGCTAGGGACTGGCTGCTGATTGTAATGCAGAAACATTCGTGTGTAGCTGTTTGTAGGAGGTGAGAGGAGGGCAAAGGCAGGAAGGAAACTGGTTCAGGTGCAAGTGTGCATGCAAACACACAAATTGAGTTGCTACAGCAGGAGTAAAAGAAATCCTAACCTACATGCTGCTCTACACTTGAGTGTCAGGTAAAGCTTAAAGAGAAGGAATTATATCAAGGAAAACAAAGGAAGAAACAGTGTACAACACAAATAGCATATGTGCCAAATGAATTCCACAATAAAACAGATGTAGCAAATTATATTTAATAATGTTTGACAATTCCTCATGCAGCTAATGGTTTGTTAGAAATTAGTCCCTAACGTTTTAGGGACTGCTGGCATTTACAGTCATTTTCTTTGTCTTAATTTACATTGGCTGTGTGCTGTTTTTCCTGCTCCTTGCAGTTTTATGATCCTTCTTGGCTTGTTGGGATTTTAAATGTTGTTTTAACTCACTAGCTACTCTAATAACACAATGTCCATGGGAAGAATTTGGTAAAATCCTTTTTATAGGTGTTCATTCAGTTTTTCTCTTCCCTAAGCAATGAAAGCCCATTCTGCTCTGACATCCAGACTCTTGTGACACTTACTTGTCACCAAAGATGTAACTTCTAGTCCCAAATTTCATGGTATGAGCAAATAAAAAAGCGCAATGCATTGTGTCAGGCATAAAAGCAATTTTGCTTGCATCCTACAGTAGTACATTCAAGTGATATAACAAATCCATTTTAGCCATAAGCACCCTGCCTTCCAACTTTTTTAATACTGTTCAAAACCACATAAAATGGTTTTACATCATACTGCCAAAATAACTAAAATTAGGACTATATCCATTGTCCAAGGAGATGAATTAAACCACGTAAATGAATTTGTAAACATTACGATGTCAAACACTCTGGAGAGAACAGAAGATCAAAAGTTCATGACTTTTCTTCCAACTCCACCAATTTTTCTAATTTTAAAAGAAGTTCTCTCTCCCTACAAACTCTAGCTTGACTAAGAAAAGCTGGACAAGTATGAAAGCATGGGAACCTCATGCTTTCAATCCAGAGCAGAGGGGAGGTAGAGGTCATATTGGCTCAAAACAACAGGATAGGACCACAGATGCCATGATATCCCTGTAATAAAACTGAGCAAATACTGTTTGCCTGTCAGAAATCCCATGTTTACTTAAAGCAGGAGAAGAATTGTCAGTTTGCAGTTGCAAAGGTGGAAACTCAAGTTCTCCTTGGAAAAAGTTCACCTCTTCTCTGGTCTCTTTGCAGTGTTCTGTCCAGGCAGATGGGGATAGTAAGCAAGGTTAAGGAGATGTGTGCAGCATACCAATGGATCTGCTGGTGTTACAGAGTAGCAGTCATAGCAAGGGGAAGCTCTGTGCCAAGGGACAGCCTTGTCTGCCTGTTGTCTGAGTAATGAACCAATTACTTCAGGTCACAGTTTAGAAAAGTTTGAAGTATAGAACAGAAGAAAAAAATATTTCTTTTTTTCCTCAACATGGGTTTGTTGAGACCAAGCCTTAAGCCCCTGCTTTATTTGGAACTAATTTCTCTTAACATTTAGCCATACTTTTTTCACCCACTGTTCCAGCAATGCTTGTAGCTGGAGCCAAACAGCCTGAAAATGGAAACAGTCTAAACCTCAAGGGCTCTCAGCTTGCTTGCAGCCAGCACAGCCACTGTGAAGTGTTAATAAAGGATAGGCAGCCTGCTCAAGTCCTGCACACCTCACATAATCTCCTCAAATCCTCCAGCAACAAAAGTATTCATCATGAATCTCATATCATTGGTAAGATGTATACACAAACCCTTTAGCACTGGACATGAATGAATGTGTCTTTTAAAAAGGTGGATAAATGAGTGTCTGAGTTGGACCAGACAAATTTGAGGTGACTGACTATAGTGCATAACAATAATTCATTCTTCAATCACATGAAAGCAAGCACAGTCTCTGGTGTGAATTAGTCCAATACCGACTATAATAACTATGCACAGTGTTAAACACCCCCTAAACCAGGGAAGAGACTACATTTTGTCTTTGGGGTTTGTGCCTTTTGGATTTTTGAGAATGCACTAAAAAAAAAACAAGCAAGGTGAAACATTTTTCAAGCTTGAGAAAGAAAAGAAAAAGCACATACCTTGATGCACAACCTCCTCCCTTCCCAGTTTGAAGGAGACCATTACAATTCATCAAGATGCGCTGAGCTCAGAAGTATTTGAGTGTGAAAGGTAGATGATCTTGATGTATACAGTGAAGTTTCACAGGGGACACATTCCCAGGATATAAGTCAGACTAGCTGCCATCTCAGGCACAGTTTTGATCCACCTGCATATACATTTTAAAGGAGGTGTAAAACTCATTCACATACCAGGCTGCTTCAAGGAAATGTATTTAACCGTGGTAACAGAGTGAAAGGTGGAAAGATCTGTCACCTGGAAATGTACTTACATCAAAAAAAGTGTCAGCTCAAAATGGCAAAGCATAGAAGGGGATAAAAAATGCAGGAAAGATAAAGATGCCAGCCTCTCCCTCTGGGCAGTTGATGGCTGAGGTAAAGCCTCATGTGATTCTACTCCATGATCTTTTCCTTTCCCTTCAAGAACTGACATGGTTGTAATTAAACACCAGTAACTCCAAAGAGTTTGGTTGTTTAGGTAATGTATTGTGCAATTACTTAGTCCATTAGCTCTGCCTGAGCTGCAGCACTGAGTTGGATCTTATTGAGCTGTCCTCCTCAATCAGAATTTTATACAGAGATACCCCAGCCCAGCTCTTTCACAGGTTTGGGGCTTAATGTATTTAATAAATTACAGGAAAGGAAGTTGTCATTGTCTCAAAACCCCTTCAACAAAGTAGTTTGCCAAAGCCCACATCTCATGGGAACACTAGTTTTGTTCAGTCTCTTGCTAACTGAATCTAATCTAATGTAATTCTAATCTGAAGCACTAAGCATTTATGCTGGTAAACCACCCTGTTAAAAGATGACAGGAAAATTCAATCCCTGCCAATGTCACCAGAGCATCACAATTATCAAGTCTACGCCTTGACTTACACAAAGGAAGCTCAGTTGCTTTCTGAAGGATACCACAGGTGTTTAGTTTTCAATTCCCAGGGTCTATCACAGCATCTTGATGCTCAAAGACCTTAATTCATCTTGCTGTCATATCTAGCCATCACCTACGTGGCACTTTTCGAATGAGGTTCATCCTGCCTGCTAGCATAACACAGTCATCATTTGCCCTGTCACTTGAGAAATATAAATGTTTCATGCTCTACTAATAAATCTGCTGCAATATTTTCTGTTGCTTGTGCAATCCAGAGTCCTGTTTTATGGAATATTTAAGAATCATTTGCCTGATGATAATGATCATTGCTAATTATGAACATCATCTCACCTCCCATCCCACTACATGGGGCAAGATAGTCATTCCAGCGTGGATTTGAGCCCTCGTTGCTCTCCTCCTACTGCCTTTCTCACCAGCAAGCCCACTCAGGGAGACAATTCCCCTCAACACAGCAGTGGGAAAAAGGGGAAACCCATCATGCACAGATAAAGGCAACATCAAAAGCTTTTTGCCCAATTTCCTGTTTAATGAGAGGAGCTGCCAGAGGAAGTTGGCAGAAAGAAACTGTGCGTGATTATTATTATTAACCACAAAAAAGTTACACTCACCCCTCCTAGACACACCTTTCCCTCACTGGCTGCTGCCTTTCAGCGGCCTTAAAAAGCCAATTGCATTGTGTTATAGATTTTCCTGGTGTTCAAATAAAGGACGTGGGATGGTTTCTGAGGTACATGAACATACATCATCTGTATTTCAGTGGCACTTAGATATTTCAGTCAGGATAGACTTCTTTGGCCCTAATACTGTAGCAGAAAACTCTAGATTTATCTCCAGAAAGCTTAGACCCAAAATGAGTGAGACAGGCTATGAAAAGGGAGTTTTATCCCTGAATTACAAAAAGGGATCTTGAAGGGCAATCTGAGCTATGGACTATGTTGAAGAGTCAAACAATGACTGTGAGCAGCTGCCCATGGATGGGGCAGCAACCAACTCCCAAGAGCTTTGGAGAAGTCTGCTGGCACAAGCAGGTGGTACCTGGCATCTTCACTCTTGCTTCCAAATTCCACCTCTCATTTTCACAAAACTTGTCAGACTCCAATATCTTTAACATCCTGCACACTGGCATAGAGTCCAACACAGAGACAGGCACACACAGAATCATAAACATCCTTTCCTTAAGACAGCAAGATCAAAAAAGAGCTTGTAACCATCAGGCCTTCCTTCCTTTTGACCAAATCAATGCATTCCTCAGTAGGGCTGAGTATTGATTTATTTTGTGCAAACAGTGGAGTTTGGAGTTTTAGATTTATGCTCCTGCTCAAAGACAAGATCATCTCTGAACGAGCACGAGTTGGTGGATGGGCTAATGACTCTTGCTCAAACCACTAATCATTCCAGTTCTTAAAGATTTTTAAGTCAGCTATTGACCTATATTATTCAGTCTTGAAAGAGATGTTATAAGCCATACGACAAATTAGAGGGGAAAAGACTAATCAAGATTGGTCTCAAACCTCCAAATCTTCCCATTAAGAGCTGCTTCTATTTCCTATTATTCATTGTTTTCGGTAAAGAATGTTTATGAGGTATTAGGGACTTTATTGGTTTCTCCTCCATTTTAATTGTCATTGTTGCACATTGGAGTGATAAAAGATCACGAGCTCTTTTTTTCCCCAAGTTATTTGTTTCACACTCATTGTAAGAGAGGATGGAGTGGAAATGATGAGAAGGTAAACGGACCAGATTTTTCCTTCAAGCAGGAGTTGCATTGGAATTTATATCTTTACCACCAGCAGACAGGACACAGCCAATACTTACACAGACATAAGGAAAAATCAGGCCCAAAGGTGACAAAAGACTACTAAATCCATCATTATTTTTCCACTTCACCTAGCTAACTTGAAAATCACGGACTGCTCCCTTCAAAGCGAACACAGCTGCAAAATGACGCAAATGCCATTAGCAACAAGATGACATGGCTCTTATTTGTACATTTAGTTCTAAAGAGAAAGTTTGGCATCCTGCAAAATCAGGCTGCAGGTGCAACGAGCTAATTTTGCAGCTCACACTCTCTGGGCCAGGGAAATACTGGCTCTGTGGTGTGAATGACCTCACCCTTAGAGCAGGGTTATGCTGAGTCCAGGCTAAGGGGGAATTCAGAGGAGTAGTTTGGAGAGGTGACAGAGAAAGTAAAGGAGTGAATCAACATGAAAGAATAAAAAAAAGGCATGGTAGGAAAAGGTTCCTTGATTATTAAACTCTATTTGGTGTTAATTGGAAGGAATGAGGAAAAGAGCAGGCAACTGGATTTTGTTGAGGTTAACTTGACGTTCACTTTGTGATGCTGAGAAGCAAAACTCTATTTTCAAATATTTAATTCTCAAGTGTTACTAATTCTTCACACTAGAAGATTTCTCTAATAAGTATGAGCTTTTGTTTTGCTCTTAAGGAATCATTACGACTGTATAGTATAGGGATGTATGATGGCTGTTCTGAACACTAGATGTTGAAACGGATATAAAGTACATAATATATTTACATCTCAGATAACCATGGATTGCTTGTCTGTGTATGGCACAAGCTCTTTTGTCTAAATATACATGCATACATATATTTACAGCACTTAGTTTGCAGTTTCATTTGTAACAGCTTTAGCTGTTAAAGACATGTAGATCCATCCTTCCCAGGGCTAACTCTGTGATTCATAGATGCACACCTTTACAGGCTAAACTGATTTTCATTTTATTTTAACCATGATCAAGCTTGGAACAGCTGAAAATGTTGTCATGAAATGACATTTTATAATTTACGTCATGCATTTGACACACCATTACCAGAAATTTGCTCAAGCTTTTTAAAACAAGGGAACCTGACTTCTCCTTTTCCTATCTTGTAAGATACCCTGAAAAATCACACTCACTGAGAAGCTTTAATAATACTGAAGCAATTCAAGTTCATTGAAACAGCTTTGCATTGAGATGCAGCAGCATTCCTGAACACATATTCCTTGACACAAAAGAAAGTGACATTAAGATTGTGGATCTGGGTAGAAGTGCCAGAAGCCTCTCTAAGCTTTTTTCTGCAGGAACTATTCTGTGCATGGTAAACTTCTGTGATTTTACTATTTCAGACTCCTACTCCTTAAGGTGTAATAAATCTCTGATAACTCCCATTCTCTGCTATCTTTGACTAAAAGACAAGGATTAGAATCTTCAGAATAGTCACTGCCAGCTATTAATGGCTTGCTTTTTTTTCAGGAAGACACCTCAAGGCATCTTCCTGTACCCTCTCCCCAAAAGCATCTCAAGATGTCCATGTAGCACAGAACTGGCCTTGGCTTCAGAAACACCCTTTCCAATTCCAAGGCCAGTGTCAGGTCACATTCCCACTGTTTGAACAGCTGCATTGTGCGTCATTCTCACGTGTGAAATGGCAAAATGAAGCACTCAGAAGTCACAAAACCATTCATCATTATCAGCAATGCAAATATTGGGGGCTTGAAAGGAAAGGTCAACCTGGAGCCTTTCTCTGAACATCAAAAATATTCATTGGAAGACACACACACACTCCTCTGCCCCACAGCAAATTGCACCTTACTCAATATATTGACCTTGAATGGATAGATGAATCTCTTAGTGCTCTCACAAACTTAATTTACATTTCAGTAGGCATTAAACAATTAAGTCATTTTGGGATACAACTCTGTATAATACATCTCTCAGTGCCCTTCTGCAGCAAAGTTCTAGTACTATAAGAAAGCAAACAAGACACATGACAGGAGAATATCTTTTGTTCAGCCTAAGCATAGCAGGGTTTTGGACTGCTGTGGAAAAAAAGCAGAGGGAAAGACCTTAAAAGATATTTTCAGACTTGTTGAAGGAAATGTTTGTAATAAAGTAAGAGCTTTGTAGGTGCTATTCTATAATCCTACTCTGATAACTTCAGCTTACAAAGTCTGTTGGACTAGATGATCTCTAAAGGTCCCTTCCAACCCCTACCATTCTATAATTCTATGATTGCAGTGAACCAAGTGAACAGCTTCCATGAAGATGCACATAATTTAAAACTGTCTTAGAGAGACCTGTATATGACATCTGTGAATGTAGCCAAGAAGATGGAAACATGGGCAGAAGAACAGAAGAGAGATGCTGCTGAACCTGTCACACACACAGTCTCAAACACAAAAAATATTTTGATTCTCTCTCAATTCAGATGACACAAAGTACTGCTCTCTCCTGATGTTCAGGGGTCAGTTCAGGCACAATTATAAAAGAAATGGTCCCTGGAACACATTGCTTGTATCAGCAATCCTCCTTGGCATTAGGAAAACGGCCTCGGAGATGATGTGTTGCCTGACTTTTATCCAATAACTCTATTGAATTTGTTGTCTGACCTTTTCTTTCCTTTGGATGGCATCATCCATGGAGTAGTATATCATCATCATCATCCTCACTCAAATGATACATTTCACTAATAGATCATTAGAAAGAAAGCTCACCCTGAAGATATATGACCACAATACATCACGACAGAAAATGGACTATTGTTGATGTACTGCTCAAAAGATGGCAGAGTCCAAAGAGAAGGAAGTTCAAGAGGAAGCATGTTTATTTGAGAAAGGATCACTACACTACAATAAAAAGCATTTAATACTTCCTCACTTTGCATTATTGAAATCAGCCACAGTGGATTCTTATGCTTCTCACTTCTCTCAGTATGAAAGAAATGACAAATGTATTTCCTCTTTCCATCCTGTTTCACATTCTGGTTCTCATGCACTAGCTTGTGGAGATCTGCAACTCTTCAGCAGGTCAGAGCTGGCTGTTAGGCTCAGTTTTGTCATGCATGAAGCAGCAGAGCACTGTTGGTGTCACTTCTCTCAGTATGAACAAGTTTTTAGTGGGGAGGACAAGCAAATCCACTGGGTCAACAAATGTGAGCTGTCCTAAAGGAGAGTTATGCACAAATCCCTGATTTGCAAGTAATGTTGCAGCCACATAGGTTCCTGCCCATGAGGCATTCACAAAGTTCCTACTCTCTAATGTACCAGGTAAGCATCTCCTCACTCTCAGTCACCTGAAGATTTTGGCACATTGATGGGAGGATTAGAAGAGATGAGATTCCTTCCCCATGTTGAGTCATTTTGCCTATAAACACTGAGTTTTTGCCCATCTTGGTCTCATCTCTCTCACTACATCTGCAAAAGCCACCTCTAACTTGACTAACTTCTATATTTTGGGCACGATTTCCCCAAAAATGTTTCTAAAATGCTGCTTGGCACGTTCCAAAACAACCATTTATAATTGGGAAGCTATGACTTGATGCAGGGATATGTTCAAAAGACATGCTAATTCACCCTTGCATGTTGAACCCATCTACTTCTTTCAGAATAACATGTTGGTTTGAAAGCTAAAGGTCTTTGATGTCTGGCCTAAAAGCCTTCACACTGCATGTGACAGTCTTCCCCACTGTCATTAGCTCTTTGCCTGCTTAATGACCTCTTCCACACTGGAGAGGTGCACCTGCAGTGCTACATAGGGACAGTGCTGAGATAGTGTTGTTCCTCCCACCCCTCTGCTGTTACCCATAATTTTGTTCCATATCATCAACAAGCATATCAGAAAAGTAAAACACAATTAACTATGGTGCCAAATAGTAGCTTAATGCTTAATTGCACATCCCACAACGAGGTCACAATTACTGGGCAATCAGATAAGCTTTCACAGATGTATTATATAATCCCTCAGCTTAATTCCTCTGGAGGTACCCAGAAAATTACTGTTCATTAACAAAGTGGCTCCATTATCAGCAAAAATATTTAAATCATCATTTTCTCCATCCTACGGAAAAAAAAAAAAGCCATTTCTTCTTCAAAGGATAAATACACTTTTAAGCAATGCTTCAGCTGGAAATTACTGTCCCAAATAAATCTGATGACAGATCTTTAATGTGTCCTTTTTTCCCCATTAATAATAATAATAAAAAAAAAGACACAGAAATAATGTTTTGAGCTCCATCAGTTTCTATCTCATGAAGTACAAAGGCAAGCTGTAGAGATTTGCACTGTTGTTCCACTCCTGGACACAACTAAATTGTGCAGCTTTGTTCTGTAGCGTGTCCCCCAGAAACCAAGGCAGTGACATAAGTAAGGGGCCAGGATCAAGCACCAAGGGTCAAATGTATTTTTTTTTATCTCCAAACCTTTTAAAAATGATTTACTACCTCAATGTATGTGGCATGAAAGGATAATGCTGTTTTCAACACTCAAACAAATGACACGGTGGAACTGACATTTTTTTACCTACATTTATACTTCCTGATGCAGCTGTCTCCTTTCCCCGACAGAACTCCCATGGAAACAAATGGGATCTTTACCTGAAAGTGACTGCAGGATTGGACCTGCTTTTATGACTGTTAAAATATATCAACTCTCTCTGAAAAGCCAGAATTACTTCGCAGAAATAGAGAAGACATCCAACTATTTCACTAATTTGAAGAAGTACTAAATCACAGAAACGATTTCAGCATGCATCTTTAGAGTTATCCTTAATGTTTTCTCATCCCTCTCTCAGGCTGAAATAATACAAAAATCCATTGAAGAATAATAATTGTCACATTTGATGTATATTTTTATTAACAGCACTATAAAAATTCAATTATGTAGCAAAGGGCGACAAAAACCTTCCTCTAAATTATGCAGTAAACAAAGCACTCAAAGAAAAGAATTGTTTGCTTCTGTCATATGTTAAAAATCTCTGCTCCATTGGCTGAGGTATTTAAACTGAATCTCCTCTTTATGTTTGGAATTAGCTTTCCCCTTTGCTCTCCCCCTGCTCTCATTTCTCTAAGAGCTTTCCTGGAAGAGGTTCATTTAGCCAACAAGCTGTGTCTTCCATAGTATTTCCTCTGTCCACTCTGTAGATTCCCATATCTGACATTTACTATGAGGGAATAACACAGTTGTACAGATGGATTATTAACAAAATCAAGATGAAATAGCTCCCACAAACTCTTTCTGCACTGATAAATGTAGAAGTAACTATGGGCCACAGCACAGTCTGCTAGTTAGTAATATTGTCACTTAGGGAGATACCATAATACACCTCTGGACTGTTTAAGGGGTTCTGCCTCTGTCATACAGAAATGCAAAACCATTTTACATTGCACAACAGGAGATGATCTAGCATAAAATGATCATTTTTTATGCTTATCATGCAGAACTAGACTGTTACCAGCTTCATTTGGATGCACAGCAGAGCAGTCCCCTTCCTCATCTCTTCAAGCCAGGGCTCCACCACAGAGAAAAGGAGGGTGCTTATCTGAATTCCTCTGTGTCCCTGTAAGCAAATAAAAGCAAAGAGAAAGACAAAGATAAACTTCGATTTTGCAATCAAGAGGGAAGAGGAAATCTACTATTCGGTCAGCACGGAGGCAGGTTTTTAGCATTTTCTTTTACTTCCTCACAACAAAAGAAGCAGCAGGAGGACCTGGGAGATGGAACCTGCAGTTGCTGCTGGCTCCATCCTGGGAGCCAGGCAGTAGCACCCTACCTCTCCTTCCAAAGAAGCAGGGAACTATTTGGGAAACTCAGGTCCTGATTGATGACCATAGTCATTTTAGACACAAGTGTGAAACCGTCAGCTTCTCACCTCATGTATCTCTATCTAACAAATAAACAAAACTGGTTTCTGCAGGTTTCACTGCAGCCCTTGGATTTTGAGGGAGGGGTGTTATTGCTCCAGCAGTCCTAGCAGTGGTGACAGAAGCATCAGTCTTCAACCTGTGGCTGGTTTCATCCCACAACAACATCTGCCATGTGTGCCCTGGTACCAGCACTCCCTCCTGTCAGAGCCTTCACCCAGGCAATGCCTCTGCACCCCTAAAAACTACTTCACTTTAGAGCTGCAGTTTTGTTTCTCTTAAAATCTAGTCCGTGTGCTCAAAACCAAAATCCCAAAGGAACTGATGCAGGAATGACTTAAGCTAGTGGCAGAAACTGATTTCATAAAGCCACTTTTCATCAATCTCTGTGTTTGTATGCAGAGACACAGAGAAGACTGAGATGGCCAGCAGTTTCCACTGCCCTATTCTCACTTCTCAGTCTGCCTAACTTTAGAATTGATCATGCACAATTTTCTCCTGCTGTCCCTGCTCAGAGTTACATTTCCCTGGGGTGACTGCCTGCCAGAGGCAGAGATGCTCACCCAGATCTCAGCTGCAAGCCCCGAGCATGCCATGTGAAAATAATTAACGCACATAACAAGGAAAGGGAGGGAAGAATAAATTATATGCAAATTTAGTCAAGGAGCTCCACAGAACTAATTAAATTGCATAGAAAAAGCTGACAACTACAGAGCCTTTTTCCTCTTCTGCTCACTAGGAAAAGTCTTGCTTAGATGGGCTTAATATAGCCTGACTCAGAGCAGCTAGCTCTGGGTTTGGGGTTTTGGACTTAAATGCCACATATACTGAGGACAAAATTCATGCACAAGCTTACTGATCTGTGGGGGAATTATTTCAAAAAGCAGAATTTACCTGTATACCTGTGTCAGCAAAAGCCAATCATAGCTGGCAGCACAGATGGAGAAAAAAATCCAATAAGATATTGGTACCATATAGGAAAGGCTGGAAAAAAAAACATGGCAAACCTCTTTGCAAAATAGACAGGAGGGAGGGAGAAGTAGTCACCACATTAAATATTCAGAGACAAAAAAGAAAATTTCCCCACTCACAGAGTTTCTGATGCCCACCAGCTAAGCCCAGCTCCAAATCCAGTGTCAGGGACAGAAGACACCCTTCCTCAGACCTTGTATTTACCCCTCTACCTGGTGCACCCATCCCCTGCTCCAGCTCCCATTTGCAGGGTGCAGCTAAGGATTGGAGCATCTCTGTATGGCAGCTCTAGCCTGGCTGCTTCAAGGATCAGTCTGCTTCAGGCAGGCACCGTGGTCCTGCCATGGGCCCCTTTTCTGGTTAAATTCTAATTCTTTGAAGCCTTTGCAGGACTGATATCAGCCCTAGCTATGAATTTCATTAACTTCCAACACCTGAAGATAATTCACTCAGGCATGAAACTTGGATGTTTGCAGGGGTACATGAACTTCAGCACAGGGTCAGAAGATACCTGTGATACCTGAAGGACCTCTGTGAATCAACCTCAAATCCTCACCTGAAAAAAATCAAGGCAGTGGCTTGTGTTTATCTTGCAGAAATGCCTGGGAGAGGATGTTCATAAAGATTACGAGGTGCTCAGAGTATGAAGCAGCAAGTACCATAAAAAAATCTTTAAGAGACTGAGGTTTGACCTACCTCTTGCACTGTGGTTGGGGCCGTGCACAGCCTGCTTCTTAATAAAAGGATCATTGCTGGGGGCTGACGTTTCCTGCATTAGCTCTGACTTGAATGCTGATGAAGGTGGAGGAGTGTGGGAGTCGGCCAACTGAGCAGGATTCTCTGAGGCCATGATGATGGCTTTATATCAATTACTGTATCAAGGAAAAGTGAAAAAGTTTCCTGTTAAGGACTGAAAGAAGAAACTCGATGTGGATGCTGCTATTTTCACTTTGCCACAGGAATATCTCCCAACTCCTGCAAGTCTTGGACACAGACAAAGGTAACTTTTTCACCTTTATTTTGGCCATGGAAAGGTTCCCCCATGTGGCTGGTCTTCAGATTCCCATGAGAAAGCTAAACTCTTGTCAGCCTTGTCTCCTCACCTCCCTTCTTCACTTTATATCTCTAAGTATCCTGCACCATCTTGGGTGTCTGCAGCATAATCCAATAGGCACCTGGCCGTGACTCTTTGGCTTGTGCCAATTATGTAAATACACTAATTTAGCAGCTAGAAACCAGGAGTGGCAGCAGTCCTCTGAGACTCACTCATATTTCACACCTCCATCACCTTCCTGAACTTCACCATAGTCATTTCAGAACTGCTGATCCTAGAAGAAAAGGGATGTTCTTTGGGATCAGTTTTAATCCTGGCCACTTACGTTATGTGACATGAGACTTATCACTTTGTCTTTCTCTGCCTCAGTTTCCCTGGCAAAAGTATGGAAAGAACAATCATGAAAACTCCTTTACATGACCAGTGAGTGCTTGCTAAGCCCTAAAATAGTGGCATTCCTCAACTGAGAGTCTCAGCAGCTCTCGAAGGGTAAATAAAACCTGCATTTTCACTCCTCAATCACAGAGCTTTCTTGCTGAGACAGAAACAGAAAAGTTAGTCTGAAAACTTCTATTGTATTAAACAAATACTTGGCACCATGCTGAACTCAAAGAGAAAGCTCTTCTTGGCGCTATCTCTCTTTTTTCCCATTCCTATCATCTTCTAATCAAATCAGCATGAGATATCAAGCAATTACAATGCCATTTGCTCCCTGCTGGATGCAACAATTAGCCTGAGATATCTAATGAAAGGAATTAAATTCTACATGTTTTATAGCAAATAGCTTCAATTTTAATTACAAATCCCAAATACATCATCTTCAATAACGATCAGGCCATCACATCTGTGAGGGGATGATGAGGATTTGCCTTTTGCGTGGTTTGGAATGAAAACAAAACCAGACTGTCCCTGCACAAGAGCCCAAATGAAGGGAAAGGAAATTAGGGTGCAACAAGGATCACAGCCCACAAAATCCCTGCAGAATTTCCCAGAGGCTGAGGCTGTTAGCAGAATGCACTTCATCTGCAGCTGTGAAAATCTTCCTTATAGATCAGATGCATAAAGTTGCTCAGGGTTTGGGCATATAATTCATCGCTGAGTGTCTATTAGATCTCCCTATTTGGATTTCATCCACATAGTCCATTACATCTCCAACTAAAGCTCATTTTAGCAATTTGCATTATTCCAGGTACCTGTCCCTAACCACAAACCACCCACTGGCATGCAGGCAACAGTCCATTAACAGAAGGTGAAGGCTCAGGGCAGCACATCTCCCAAGCCTCCCCATTCTTCCTAGAGGGGGAATTGTCAGCAGGGATATTTGAGGAAGAGCCCAGAGCCAAATGGTGCCTACCATATCTGTCTTTGAGCCTACGAGCCTCTGTTCATCAGCACACGGCAGAGTTCACTGTCTTCAAACTCATGCTGATGAGTTTGGATTCGCTACCCCAGCAAGTAAGAAAGTCTCTGACAGACCTTGCTTAATGATCCACATTTGCTTTTGTTCTGAAACCTTTGCAGCAACCAGCTTTATGACCCAGTGCATGCCTAGTAATAATTACCAAACTATCCATGCCACTTCTGAAGTGAAAATCATCTTTTCCTAAGTTACTTACACACTTGTGAACATTTTACCTGAGAAACATTTGGGGAAAAGAGGTAAACGCTCCTTCTCCCTCAATTGGTGACTTTTGAGCACAGAAACAATTAAAAATAATAATTAACAAAAAATGTGAACTTCTGTGAAAAGTAGGCTGTGTTTTTTTCAGTGAGATCTTGTGAATGTTGTATTGCTTTTTGTTTTTTCATATTTTTATTCCAAAATACTCTGGTGAAATAACTTAGTGAAAATAAGCTGTACTGGATCACTGCAAGTAAGTCTGTTTTATTTTTACTCCAGTTTGAATGTCAGCATCACAGAAACATTTGGATTTTAGTATCAGGGGAGATTCATGAATTCCCTCTGACTCTCCTCTTCTGTGTTTATTAAATCCAAGTGAGTTATACTATGGTGAAAAACACCCAAAGCAAATCCCTGACAGCTACAAACAGATCGAACTCCCTGAGGGAACTCAGGGTTTTGCCTCATCCCACAGCAATCCCTGGTTCTCATGGGTATCAGTGAGGAGCCGTCTCATCTGCAATGGCTGCAAAAGGCTGGGTAGATTTGCTGGTTTCTAAAGACTCTATAATATAGTGGGCAATCATTCCATGTTCATGGCATTGTAGCTGACCTTCATTTTCCTGTTTTGATATCTCTCATTCCCATGGGCCTCCTAACTGCTTGTAGGGGCTACAATTTATACCTGTCAGTTACTTACAGCCACCCCTGAGAGTCCTGCTGTTGCACAGGTCTGCGATATCATTCAATATCATTCATTGTTCAGAAGGAAATCTGAAATAAGGAACCCGAGTGCTGCAGTCCTGGTGAAATGCAATGCTAATTCATCACACCTGATCTTCATGCCACACCACGTCTCCTCCAGCACCCCAGCACAACTAATAACGTCAGCATGTATAACAGCAGCTTCATGTCACATACCTCATCACACATCATAATTTGTTCAGAATCACAGAATGGTAGGGGTTGGAAGGGACCTCTGGAGATCATCTAGTCCAAACCCCTACAAAACAGGTTCAGTTTGATCAGGTTGGATGGCAATGTGTCCAGGTGGGTTTTGAAAACCTCCAGAGAAGGTTATCTATTCCCATTGTCTCTACTCAACAATGTGCTGGATGAAGGACTCCTTGTCCTATCACTGGGCACTGCAGAAAAAAAGACTGTTGCCATCCTCTCAACATCCATCTTTCAGGTGATGTTATAAGCACTGATGAAGTTCCCCTCTCGGTCTTCTCTTCCCCATGCTAAACTGCCCCAGGTCTTGAAGCATTTCCTCATAAGAGAGGTGTTCCAATCCTCGCATCATCTTGGTAACCCTCTGCTTGACTCTCTCCAGAAGTACTTTATTGCTCTTGAACTGGGAAGCCCAGAACTGGACACAGTACTCCAAATGTTGTCTTACTAGGGCAGAGTAGAGAAGGAGGATAACCCAGTTGAGGTGATTTGCAGCAAATACACCTAGAAAACATATTTGCTGCTTCCCTCTCCTCCTGCATGCAGTGTGACATCATGGAGGGCTGTGGATGCAGTGCAGAGCTACCCAAGTCAGGGAAGGGAGCTGAGCCAGTTAATTCCTATGGCACAGCCCCAGGCAGGCTCAGCTCAAGGTCAGGAGCTATGTGGGTGTTTGGTAGCACACCATAACAAACAGGATTTGGTGGGACTTAGCACCTTTGCCTTACTTTCTGGGTAAACTCTGTGCTGGAAGGAGGTTCTCCAGTCTGGAAATCCTTCACAACTTGCTTTCTCTGCTGATATTTTAAACTTTTCTGCAAAAGAGACTCCACCGTTCTAGTGTTCTGTTTTCCCTTCATTTAACACAGTTCTAATATCCATCATATATCTTCTTTGTTGCTTTTTCCTTCTGATCATGGATAGTGATTACGTTTAAATACATAGCATAGAATATGTCTATTTTATGTGACAAGACACTTAAGACCTTACAAACCCCTTCTGTTTTCTAAGCTTTCTCTTGTCCTTGTTCTTTTTTCCCATTTACAACTGGGTGTATACCTACAGGTTTCAACATGCTAGGAAGCATTACTCAGCTCCTCATTACGGTGACATAGGTAGAGGGACCACAACAACTGTCACTCAGATTAGAACCCACACAGCAAAGGACCTACAGGGACAACTCTTGTCTTATTTTCCTTGAGGATTCCCTGTTGAGGAAACTGCCACAAGTTCCACATGTGAGGCTGTTCCACTGTCAGAGCATCAGTTGGGATCTCTGTGGACTCAGGGCAAGGAATTGACCCTTCATCTCCTGCATCTCCTCTGTGGGACTATCAGCTTTCACGAGGCAGGATTCACTCCTCTGTCCTGCACTTAGACAAATACACATGTGCAATTTTAAGGTCTGGTTCTCAGTCCAATATATAAAATATTAATCAAGAAATCCTCAACAGTTCTTGTTCAAGTGGAATTTTCCTTTTAGAAATATCCCAGTTTGCAGGAACATCCCAGAATAGCAACCAACACAGTGCCTCTCTGCTTTAATTTGTTCCCAAAACTGTTCCACCATCACCAGAAACACCTGTCTTGGGCAGCTGGGATGTTCAGATTTCTAATGCTATAACCATCTTCAGCAAGCTCTGGAGGTTCACTGGCTCTGAGGCCTTAAGGTTATGACAGTGATGTATGGAAAACTTGTCTCTGGTGATTTAAAGGTTTTAAACAATTATTCTGTCACCCAACACATTTAGGTAGTGATGAGGTCAATATGGGTTTAAGAAGGAGTGAAGTGGGGAAAAAAGAAAGACCTAGTAAATAGATTCTACAGTTCTAAAGGAAAAAATTCCAAACCATATTTACTGGCATGTCTTATAACATGTTATTTTGACCATCTTGGAAATGAGCAGGGATTTTATACCATGCCTTTCATGATGATGTTTAAGAAAAATAGGAAAATGTGCATTGTGTATGTTTTTCCAGAGGCTACTGTATTGCCTCCTGTATAACTTTTTTATTCATTAAAACAGATCTAAAAAGGTTGGGTTTTAAAATACTGATTTTTTTTTAAATCACCCATTTGAACATCTGTTTTTTTTAATTATTATTATTATTAACAAAACCAAACAAGGAAATAACCTTTATTTAAATTTAAACATTTTGACAGGCTTTCTCTGTGAGCAATCTCTACTGGTATGTGTTCATGGCAAGCTGCTATCCTCATTTCCCAGCCATCTTCTGTTTGGTCTGATTAAACTATAAATTATTTGAGAAAAAGATTGTCTCTCAGTGTGAGAACTCACAGAGACAGGCACTCCCTAAGTGTCTGTTCACTGCCCAGTACAATAATATACTGCTCTGATAGGGTCCCTCTATGGACTAAACTTTATGGGGAGAGAAATAGAATTCCACTTCATGGACTTAGTGTCAACCATTTAAAATTTGCTTGCATTTGCTTTGGAAAATAACTGTTGAATGGTGAAAGGGAAAACAGAGCTTCAAATAGTTGTCCTGCACCTACTTACCTTACTGTGATGGCCATTGGAAAAATGGTCATATCTTCATTCAGGTGACTAAAAAGCCACTTGAGGGGTCTGCACACTGAGCAGCTTGGCAGCTGGGTCAGGTCAGATGCAGCCTATGCCCTGCTGGAATTTTAACCAAGTTAAAGTGTCATTGACAACTGTTTTAACAAATGAGTGAACAGCAGCAAATGAAGTTTATTTCAGATATTTCTGACAATATGTACACAGTACAGCTCCGTGTTCCCTGTGTTCCATGTCAGTATACTGGGAGGATAGAGAGAATATTGCTACTACCTGATGAAGTTGGACAAAACCTTTGTTAAAGTCTTCACACAGTCAGAAAGTCCTGAATTCAGTGTGTTTTAGCCTGTGGCATTATTTGGCCCTGAGTTTTGAAGATTCTCTTGAGTTTCACCTCTTTTTGTATCCCCACTTGTACAATTATGCTGAGAAGCTAAGCACCTTTCTTTCTTCTCCTATACCACATAGCGAGACTGACCAGCTGGTACATCCCTGCAAAATGGGAAGTTGCTGTAGGCATGATACCTGCATGTAACTATTGTTCAGGAATAGTCTTTATATATCTCTTTTTATACAACCTTGATAAATGTGGCCTGCTTAACATGGCTAAGATGAATGAGCCAATAATTTCTGGACAAGACACCAGACAGGGAGACTGGTTTGATTTACAAGGCTATGTTAATAAATACAGTGGCATGTTTTGTTCTTCAGGTTGCTGACTGTGTCTCTTGCTTCTGGGCTGTTTTCAATGCAAGGCAGTGAATTCACTTTCTGTAGCTGAGTTATGAGAAGGGATGTATTGGAGGGCTGGAGGGAAAATACAGTGAGAGAACAGTTACCTGAGCCATGATGCAGATGTTATTTTTGCCATGTGATACAGGCCCTGCATAACCTGCATAACTCTGCAATTGGCCCTTCTCTGTGTCTCCAGGCTGCTTAACATTCAAATACCCAGTGTCTCAGCAGTGCAACATTTATCTATTTCTTCTGCACATTGGTTTTTTGGTTTTTTTTTTCTCCTTTCTAAGGGGGAGTTTTTGTTAGTGTGGGAATTGCTGAATTTTGAATTATTTGTGCCCATCAGAGGTCAAGTTCCCCATGAATATCCTCCCCTGTGTACCAGCTACAGCAACAGAAGGAGGTGTGTTTGTAACACAAATCCTAATAGTTACCCTGATATTCTTTCTTCTCCAAGTGCTTGGAGGCCTGCAGTAGAGCTTATCAGTCAACGCTACTGTAGGTACATAAAACATGGGTCAGACAAGACACAGTAGGGGAAATGTTGTATGTAATAAGGAATACAATTAGATACCAATCCTGGCAAATTTTAGAGAGACATTCCAGCTAGCAGAATTTAAAAAACATAATACAAACAGAATTATTTGATTGGCTTGCCATTATTTTTGTTCCTTGAACTTTTCTATCATAAGCCAGACATAAACTTTCAACTTCTGTTACAAAACTGCATTTTAGCAGTGGCAGGATAGAAGAATATGAGAAAACGGGCAGTGAGTATGTCTCTCCTCATGCACGTGGGGAAACAAAACATTGCTACACAAGTGCTGGTAAGACTTTACTGAGACAAAACTACAGGAAGAGAACTAAAATGCCTGAAAGCTGAGTTTTATTTCTGTGCTCTCTCTGTAGCTGCATTTTGACCTTTTTTAAGGTATAGTCTTATTTCCTTTCAAACTTCCCAAATTTCTTTATGGTTTCCATCTCTGCCCCAGAGGAACTGTGGAGTCTCCTTCCTTGGAGGTCTTCAGGACCTGCCTGGACACGTTCCTGTGTGACCTGATCTAGGTGAACTTGCTTCTGCAGGGGAGGGGAACGAGATGATTTCTAAAGGTCCTTTCGTACCTCTACCATTCTATGATTATATGACCGATGAGCAATAGGCATTAGGGACATTTATTGGGAATATCAACCTTTCACTTCTTACTCAGAAAAGGTGAGTAAGAGTAGGAGACTATGAATCTTCTTTTGGTCATAAAAAGCAGAAGAGTGTGCTGAGCAATAAAGAGGCTCTGGTAGCCCAGCATTTGCCACTTTCTGCTCCTCTTGCTTCTCTCCCATGTCTGGAAAGAGCAGGATATTGTTTCAATGCTGTCTTTGACATAGTAAGAGTGGACTTATCTGAAAAAAAAAAAAACAACACAGTTTACTAGTTCACGTAAGTGGCTTCTTCTAGCAGGGAATTACACATCTCTACCACTCTGCCTATGAATGGCAGCATGTCCCAGATATTTACTTTGCCTCCAGCTTTAGCTGAGGCTTAGAGGAAGAGTATGATGACATCCCCATCATTCTGCTATTGTATCTGACCCATGGAGCATTTCAACCTTTTCATTTCTAAAGGAATTGCGTACAAGCTGAGTTTTTAGAGCTTAAGGCTGGAAGGGGTTGTCAAAACCTGTCATACCATCCCCTGCCTCATCTCAGCGTATTTTTCACCAGACATTACAGCGACTCGAGGATTTACTCACAGACTCAGGGATTTACCCACAGCTCTTCAGCAGTGGGTCACTGCAATAACATTTTATTTGCCTGTGGCTTCAACTTCAGAGTCTGCTTCAGGTGAGCTCCTGCTCA
The DNA here is from genome assembly GCA_013401255.1 of Urocolius indicus. NCBI lineage: Eukaryota > Metazoa > Chordata > Aves > Coliiformes > Coliidae > Urocolius > Urocolius indicus. The sequence goes on along the minus strand of WBNH01007808.1, from coordinate 42,939 downwards.
TTGAACAGTGCTGTTCTGGGTTGTTCTGGTATTGTGACACTATTTCTCGTCTCCTTGAAATCATGTATGTTTTAAGAACTGATGAGCCTATAACCCTACTGCTACCTCTACTGGTTGTACAGAGAACTGGCAGCACAAGTAAGACATCCCTTGGGGCTACTGGTGTTGTCCCATCTCCTTGATACTTTGCTATCATCACTGCTTCCTCTCACCTGAATGGAAATTATGAATTAGACGTGCCAGCCTGGCATTTTCTGTCTCTCTGGTTTGTGTGGCTCAGCAAAGCAAAGCAGTCACCCACATCAGAAGCAACTGGAGCAAGGGCTGAAGCAACCTGTCACATGAAGGGGCAAAGGAGATGACTCAGACAGCAGCATTGACTGAGAGAGGAAGAGCAGTCCTGCTCCAACACCTCACTGTAGGCACAGGGATATAGAGGAAACAAAACATACTTACATGCTGGACTCTAATCATCCTGATACGGAGAAAATGATCTTCCTGTTACAGCAGTCTTTATGTAAATTTACTGGGAAGTTCTCTAACTTATTTTTGTTCAGAAGCAGAGTAATCAGAAGAATTTTGCTGGAATTACCTCCAAATAGTGAGACTTTACTTTTCAACTTGCTAAACTTAGCTCCTAGTACTGGTGGTATGGAAAGTTCAAGGCTTGTGACTTGATTTAAAGACTTTAAAGACATTTTCTTTCTTTTTTCTTCTGAATATCCATCTTCAGTCTAATTATTGCAGGATTTGCACCATCATCTTAGAATGAAGGCCAGTGTTACTTCTCAGTCTTTGCAACTGGATCAAATGCATGGTATACACCAGGATTTTTGTTTTCTTTTTCATCCTGAAAAATAACCCACAGTTTATGTCCAGACAAAATCTCTGCCACCATATGGTCAGACACTTGCTCAGAGGCAGAACCTCAGCTGAAGCCCACTGAAACAGGGCATCTTGAGAACCACCTTCTGATCCCAGCCTGCACAGCAGAGATGGACCAAATTCTAACAAAGGTACCTGTTCTTAAGGTAACAGATGGACTTTAAGCTCTCACCAGATGCACTTTAATTCTGATTAAGTGTTAAAATTCTCTGTGGTCTTTGAGAGTTAAAAGTGTTATGAGCATGTGTGGGATCAGTGCTGGCATATTGTCACTTTCGCAGACAAGAGTGACAGTAACTCAGTGGCAGCAAAGGACAATCAGTGAGAACAAGATGATGGAACAGCTAATGCCATGGCAGGAGCAGTCTGGCAAAGAGGCCTATTTACTTGAGTTTGCCAAGCACAATTTCTCAAAGCAATTGCTAGTCACGGGTCCAAAACTGAATAAAGCAGTCAAGACTGTGATAGACAAATTTCTCCACAAAAAAAAACCATGTCAGTGGCCAAAAGTCTCTCTCCCTCCTTCTTTCTCTCCTCTCCTTCTCTGCCCTTTGTACTCTGCTTACTCAGGTGTGTAATGTAGTTAGAACATCCTAACAAGCTCCTGTACACCAGCAGATTCCTGGCAATGATCTGTATGCAAACCTCCAGTGACAGCAAGTGCAAAGCAATTCAGCTTAGTTTAGCACATGCTGTAGTCCCACTCCCTGTATTTGCCCTGGGCTAACAGCAGGGATTAGCTCATGCATCATAATTTCTCAAAGCAAAGAAAACTGTGAGCCTGAGCCCTCCTAGGTGTGACAGGAGATATGGAGGGAGATGGAGTGCTGAAGGCAGAGGTCTCTCGACCCATCCCAGGCAGGAGCTAGAGCATCAAGGCTTAATGCAGTCAGTCAGTGTATATGATTGTACTGGTAAGGATTGGAGTCTGACTGGTCACAGACTTCCCCTCTGACTTCTGATGCCAGTACACAAGGGCAGAAGGTTTTTACAGCATGCTTTTAGCAGTCAGTACTCAGGACTAATACACTCCTTAGCAAGAAACAGGATGGATAGACCATTCAATCATGAATTTATCCAGTCAGCCTGTAGCCCTGTAAGCTTTTGGCATCTGCAACCTATTGCAAAGAGGACTTTCTCACCTTAAATGCATATTAGTTGTACCACTCCTCCTCAGCTGCCCAGCTGGAAGATGCAGAGAGCATTTTCTCCCTGTGTGCTCTATGCATATCACTCCTCATTTTGTAACCTCCAATTATAGCCTACCCAGACCAAATCTTTTCTTAACTGAAGCATTCTAGTCTATTCTAATCTATGAGACACCCTCCTTCTGTGGGAGCATTCACACGTCTGGATATCTGTGCTACCTTTTTCCAGCCTTGTTCTCTCTTTTTAGAGATGAGCAGAGCCAAGCTGCCCACAGCACTCAGCATGTGGCTGCATAACGTTTTGTTCTGCTTTCTTCCTAATAATTTCCTGGCAATTTCCTTATTTCACAGACTCTTAAGAATCACAGAATCTTAAGGATTGGAAGGGACCTCAAAAGATCATCTAATCCAACCCCTATATTTGACTCTAATGATTTGGCCCAAGCTTAGCTATTAGGGGAAGGGATGCAACAAAGTACCTTGGCATTGCTATCAGGCATGTGAGCCCTGGCACTAATGGGGGCAGGCATGAAATGATTCTGTTATACTAGGGAAGCTAAACTGATTTTCAGTCAGAGTGCAGCTAGCAAAGAAGTCATCAAGACTGACCAGGGCTTGACTGGAATATGGGATGAAGCCGCAAGAAGAAATTGTTAGGGAGTTGCAAACCTATTAGAAGAAAGGAAAGAATCCTTCAAAGGCAAGAACAAAGCAGCATCTGTCAGGAGCACAGCGATGAGCTAATTGAAGCGTCTCTCTTCACTCTTTTCCTCTTTGGCTACAGGAGCACCTGCTATCACTTAAAGGCAGCTCTCACTGTCACTTTCTCCTTTGGTTCACGTGCACTTGTTCATCCTTTGAGCTTTAATCTTTTGCTATTGATTTCCACCCTGTTAGTTGAAATATTGTCCTGCTCTTTGAGAAAGGCAATCGCCCAGACCACACCATTGCAAATAATATGTACTTTGGAAAACAATGATTGAATTCCCATATTATCCACTGAAGCAAAAAAAAAAAAAAACAACTCTACCCTGCCAAAGAGAAAATGCTCTGCAGTGATAAGATCATAGAAATTCATCAAACTGGCTTCAGTTGTTTTGTGTGAGGACGTGTGCTTTGTTTTGTGGGGTTTTTCTTCTTGCTTTTTTCTGTTTTATTTCTTTGTCATTGGCACCATTCCAGAAATTAAAATGAAACATGCTCGGGGGTGGGGAGGGGGGTAACCAAGCAGATGAGTCCAGTTACTCAGAATTCGAACTATAACTCACAGTGCAAACTGCAGATCCACTCTGAGATAAATTTCAGCTAGAGTGTAAAAGAGCCAGCTACAGGTTGACATGCATATTTAGTTTGTATCCATGTACATACAAATCTTCTGATAAACTGCCATAAATCTTCTACCGTATGTTTCAATGATCCAAAGGAGAACTGTGTGAACATAAGGGGTTTTATTCCTCCCTCCAAATGTCACATGAAAGATAGAATGTATCCATGCCTTATGAGTGATCTGCAGAACTCTGAAGGCCATAGATTCATTTCATTATTATTTCACTAAACCATGGCACATTTGATAGCAGAAGCTACTGTTAAATATGAGTGTCTCAGATTAGGTATCTAAATCCTTAGCTAAAGGTACTCCAGTAAACTCAGGCTCAGCTTTTTGGATAAGTGCTCCCTTTTTCTGTTACATTTGTAATGTCAGATTACTGTTCTCCAGATTTTCATGATGGAACATATTGGGCTCCCCTGTTCAGATGTGCACTAGCTGGTTTCCCTGGTGAGCATACCCCAGCATCATTTGGGATGTTTCTGTTAAGGGTAATAGAAAATCAGCTTGAATGAACAGATCAAGCTCTAGGGAGGAAGAAAAGCCATCCAAAGAGCTTCCAAGAGGGGCAAATGCAATATGGCATTAGCAGCAGTAGAAGTGAAATAAGTGAGCTCCTCCCCTTCCACAAGCTCCCAGTTCATCAGAAAAGAGGCAGTTTTGACATTTACATGTTGAGCCCCATCACCAGGATATCAGAGTGGACATTTCACAGTGCTCAAAGAGGAGGCAGCCATCACCCTATCCTACTCTTCTGAATTTCATTTGAAAAACTGAGAAGACAAAAAGATGTCTAGCCCAGACATCTTCCTCTCTGAAACCTCCTTCCTCAGTCACAGGTCACCAGACTGGCTATTTCTTTCTTGTCTTTATAGGAACCAGTTCCTGTTTTGATAGTATTTCCCTCTTCCTCATGACATTTCCTGGCTTTTCTTTTGTAATTATGTAGTAGTAAAAGCTCTTAAAACTTTCTACAAGGGTGTTACATCCCTTACAACGGCAATTCAATTTTACTAACAATTCACATGTAATGGAAAGAGATATTAAATTGGAGGTGATGTTACAATAAAAATCATACCATTATAAAAACAATATAGCATTAAAACCATGATTATAACGGCAATATTTCAATAAAGGCACTAAATAAACCCAGCAAAAGAAAACTAGGGATGAAACGGGGACAATAAGAGGTTTTTTTTATTGCCACACAGATTTTGCTTTGTTTTAATGTATTGATGGAATATTTCATTGCAACAGCTCCATAACTTTATCATAAATGTAAGCCATAAAGCATGCTTCTCACAGGCAGTGCAATTATTTCATTTCCTTTCCAACAGTGGCAAAGGGCATGTGTGGTACATGGAAACAGCTGAGTAAATTACAGACTGTATGGATATTGTTTCCTGCTTCAAGGAATGCTGTATTTCCTAAATTTCCTCTGCCAGAGGAGCTGGAGTGGGAGTGGGGAGAGCTGGTCCACAAGGACCTGGCTAGTAGAGAGTGTGGCATGAAGAAAAGCGATGGCACCATTATCAGGAGTCCCCACATAATCTACAGCACATACTACAAAAAGAAATAGGTCCAGGTCAAAAGATCCCTCCCAGAGAGAGGCAAATTTTGGTTAAAAAAGTCTACTCAGCTCTGCAAAGACAAAACAACATGTAGTATTGTGTTAAATACCCGTATCTTTAGCTTTGTCTTTGGAGTGGAGGTTCCTCTCTCCTTGACAAGGAAAAACGTGGAGAGAAATCTTTGATTTGAGACTCACAGACCTAAATTCTACTCAGAAAAAAGATTTGCTCAGTGTAAGAGAGATGGTGAATGGAGGGGAGAGGGAGGAGTTTGTCAATTGTTTTCAAAATTGTCCCAACACTTAATTTTGATCATTTTATAAATGCGATTGAGCCAGAGAACTTAAATGCCAGGATTTCTACCTCAGGTTTGGGTCGCCATTCCTGGGAATCACAGCTGAGGTAGGGCTCTGGGAATCTGAGCTTGAAGGAAGATTGTCTGCCTTCCTGGGAGCCCAAACTCCCACATGCCCAGTTGGACTCTTATTGCCCTTATTAACTTCTTCACCCTTTTTCACACAACCTCCAGGGACTTCATTACCTCACTGCTAAGTTGGGGTAAATGAAGACTTCAGGACATGGAAAATCACACAAGTCATCTGTTCACATACAGTGTTTTTCAGCTCTTAGTAATGACTTTTTCTGTACTTATTCAATAAACTGCAAATATAAGCAATCACCTATGAATTTAACTGTGGGGATGGCAGTCCTCGTGATAAGCTTTATTTTTAATGAACTTCATTCCACCTCAGCCCTTACATATTTTTTTTTCCTTCAGAATATTTTATAGGAAATACTAGTCCTTTAAAAGCCTGGAAAGCCTAAGAAGCCACTGAAATCTGTAATTGAAATGCAAATAGAAAGCCCCTGGCACATCAAATCAATTTCGCTCTTAATAAGAAACGGAAATAGAATGTGACACGGAAAAGTCCTGATGCCCTGCATAAAGGCAAAGCTTTTAAAGTGGCCTGGTGCAAAACAGAAATCCCTGTTTGCTGTAGTCACACTTTTCAATCACTCTATTATTGAGTGATAATGTGATACAATTAACGGGCTGCTGTTTGATTACAGAAGCCATTTTCGTCAAGGTACAAATCTCCATTTCCAAGCTCATGGCTGCAGTGTCTGGCTTCACTGTGTTTACAGCTACTCCAAACAAATTCACTATGAGGTAGGTGTCAGCTCTGTGTCTCATTGCCCTGGTTTTACCCTGGTATTAGGATACCTGGGCCGGAGATAACCTCACTGTGCCCGGATTCATTATCAATGCCTGACTCTCATGATCGTGTTTCAGTGTTTGATCCAAAGATCATGGAAGTTAATGGAAAGATTCACCTTGACTTCTGTCCATAATTAGAGTGGAGGAGAGCAGAGAAGATTGACTTTTTAGGAGCTGAATGATTCATGTAATCAATAAATAGATAGAGTTAGCATAGGCAAACAAGGTGTTCTCCTGAAAAGTTTTAGAAGGAGCTTAACTTTCTATCCAAAACTTCCCTGATACAAAGTTTTGAGCCAGACACCTGTTTTATTTGTTTTATTTGTTTTTCAAGAACTATTCTATCTTATTATTTTTAACTAACCTGACTTAAACCAATCTGCTATCATTTCATCCAGACCACAAACACTAAGTTAGAGAGTGATATAGATTTTGTGATGCTTCCAATCAGAGCATAAATTATTCACTTCCTGAAAAAATAAGAAAATAATCATTTAACAAAAAAAAAAGGACACTTTTTTGATTGTAGAAGTGTCTTATGATGTATTGATGTAAGAACAAAGAGGTTGTGAGGGTGAGAGTGCTGGCAATAAGGATCACGTGTGGTCCGAGTAGGGTCAGAGGAGCCATTGTGGCATTTGAAAGCTGTCATGGCATCAGCCCATCAAAGTCCTCCCAAGTTCTATCCCCTGACCCTAATTCCACTCAGACCAGATGTGATGCTTTTCCTTCATGTGCCCTGATGGCCCCTCTGCTTGAGGAGTAGAGCATCTTCTCTCAGCTCTTGATCAAAACACACCTTGAGCGGCAGGAGTGAGGCCATGCTGTGATGTGTTTCATGTATGTTTATGTTTGGAAAAGAATAAAATCTCTGTCTAGTGGCATTATAAAATGCTGAGAGACGGCTGACATGTGACCTTGATGCACAAAGTGCCATCTCCACTTTTCCATTTTCCTCCCTTAGTAGAGAGTAATTTCCTTAGTGGGAGATTTAATACAAGGGCAACCTGCTCTGCTGACATGAACAGAAATATTCCGGTGATTTCAGTGACTTTTTGATCACATTTGGGAGTCCTAATTCTGCATGATGCTGAGTACCCTTCACAGTGGTTAACTCAGGTTACTCTTCCTATGAGCTGTTTGGGAAGCTCCACAGCTTCTAGGACATTAGTGTCAGAAAGGGTTGCAAGGTTGCAGAGGAAAGTGTGGCTGCAATACTGGTAGCCACAGGCCTGACTCACCCATGAAAACATGCTGGCAAAGATTTGCAGGTTTCTGTACATACTGCTGATGTGAACTCAGCTGATCAGCACAAGCTGAAATCCTGGCTAGTACTGTGAATGTAGTGAGAGGAGGCAAAGCTAACATGGCTGGTTTTATCAGTGTGTGATGGTGCCTTTCCTCAATGCACAGACATGTTTTAACTCTGTCTCTTACTTCATTCCCCAAATAGCACAGAAACAATCTTTATTTATTGGTCCTGCCTCTTATTGGTTTGTTAATTACAAGGTTTATCTGATATTTCAAGTCTATTTGTACAAATTGCATAGAAGTGTTATGCAGCAGAAAAGGAGAAAGAAGGGACTAAAAATGCCATTGTTTCAATCCTGTTGTATTCCAAATATGAGCAGTGTTTTACCTGGTAAATTACTATTATGAACAGTCCTGCATATGTTTGTTCCCTCCTAGTACCTATTCAATAAACTAAATATCTTACTGTGAGTTAAATGCAATGTCAGATCATGCTGTCTCTCAAGAGAAAGATATAAATGAGTGGTTCTTTCACTGGGAAAAAAAAATTATTCACATTCCCAGGCCATTAGGGAAACACCAGCAAAAGTTTTATGGTGTAAAAAATACAGAAGCTGGGGTTTGCAATCCAGTATTCAATCATTGTAGCCTTGAACAGCAGGTTAAATTCAGAGAGAACAGTAAATCCAGCCATGACTCTTTAACCAGTAGAGCCAGAAGCATGGATCTTGTGCCAAGAAGTAATTTAAAGATGAGGAAATTCATTTCCAAAGCTTATTCAAAGATAAATAGGGAAAAAATAACTACGTGTTCCAATCCTCAGAGCTTGACAGATATCGATGTGGCTCTGAAAAGGCTCTGGGATCTGTGACTGTGAGAGAGGACCAATACACTGTGCTGTGCACACTGGCACAGCATCCAAGCACAGTTCTGACTTCACACATCTTCATGATCCTAGGTAGATAGTCCATGGGATAGATATTGTTCTGAAGGGTAAAAGGCTCCCATTCCCCAAACAAGCTTTAGCTGATATATATGGGAATATGCAACATGAAAGCTTCTCTCTCTGTGAATAAAACCTCTAAATGGAGTAAAAGATCACAGGAAAAACAGAAGTAAGCAAAATTTAGCCATCAGAATAGATGGTCCATTCATATTTCTGACTGCATTATTCCTTGCTGGAGATAAAACCTTAAGTTAGCTCTTCCTCTCTGTCTTTGAGGGAGGACTTCCACCATCCTGTCCTAAACAGCATAACACTGATGAGTTTTGTTAATAAAAGAGAATGAATCCTTGCTGATCTTCAGCTTCAAAACAAAAGTCCATGCTTGGTCTCACATTCCACTCCTGCAAGCTTTAGTGCAAGTGATATATAGGTAGGGAATTCACACAGGAGGGGAATAAAAGTATATTTATTTATAAAGACCAGACTCAAAAAATAAACACAGTAGAAAAAGACCTGGAGACATGTTTTGCTGTCATTGGCTTATGTGTTTACCCCACAGAGCCACAGAATGGCTCAGATTGGCAGACACCTCTGAAGACCATCCTGTTCAGCTCATCTGCCCTAAGCACAGTCAGTGAGAGCAGATTACTCAGGGCCAACTACAACCAACTTTTGAATATCTCCATGAATTAAGATTCTGCAACCTCTCTGTTCCAATGTCTGACCATCCCCTTAGGAACATAGGCTTGAAAATTGCCTCCTGAATCATCACATCTGGTTCCCACATCTAATAAGGTCCGTCATCAGCTGGTACAAAGAGAGTTTGGCTTTGTACAGATCTATTTTTATTACCAAACTGTTCTACTTCTTCTGCTGGTGACAAATCTTGTTACTGTTTCCACGTTGAGCATATTCTTAGCCTGATTGCTCTTGAGCCAACACTTCTGCTAGTTTAGGTAGCCCACTCTGTTCACTGGCCACCTAACTCCATTATGTTGCAGAGAGCTGCTATGTCCCCTCTCCCTGCCTTTATGTCTGACGTCCCTACTGCCTCCAGGCCCAGGAGAATGCTGGCCTTACAGCAGTTTAGAGTGAGCTCCAGGTTGGCTTCTACATTCTGGCACACAGCCCCATACTTGGGGGTTTTTGATCACAGCGACACAAAATTGGCTTTTCAAGATCAGAGAGTGTGGCTTTAGAGCTCACACTCCTTTCTGCCTCCCAGGTGAGGATCATAACTCATGCAATCCTTGCCTGCAAAGGCTAAAGCTTTTGTATGTAATTATATCAATATTTTTGCCAGTCTACTTTGATCTAAGTGGGTTCTTTACAATTTTGTTTCTTTTAATGAAATATTTAATGAAATATTTCCCTTTTGCTCCCAGCAACTAAGGGCTACACTGGAACTACTTTGCAGCATGTCTGAATACTGGTGCTCAGTGTGAATGAAGGCCTTTCAGGAAGAAAGAAATACATTTATTTAGCTGAATCTCTTCAAAAGAAGCAAGCTCAGGTCTAGCTTCATAAGCAAATACACAGAAAATGTCATTATTTCTCTGGTGATACTCGGATAATCCTGCAAACCATCAGCTGGAATGCAGTGCAAAGTCTGACCACAGAAACAAAGACAGAGCTGCAATAACTGCCAAACACCAGCAAGGGGATATGAGGCCACTCCAAAGCAGTTTCATCCTACTTTCCAACCACTGACAAGGTCTGGAAAATCCTTCCCTTTATGGAAACAAAACTTGTGGCTTGCACAAAGACTCCCTGTTGCATGGGCATTTGACTAACAGCTGCCTAATTTTAGCTAATAGCAATCAAAGTAAGTTTGTCTCCAATATTTCTGGGATCCTGGTTCTCTCTCCAAGCTTGTCAGGTCTCATGTTTGGAGAGTGGCATTAGGACAGTGTGTCCCTATACATCCCACCCCCACATACATCTGTGGAGGAGAGCTGTGCATACACAGTATGACAGTGAGTCCTGCATTTAAAGTTGTCTCCAAATGACACGGGGTCTTAGAGTGTGTGTATATACAATATTGCAGATATGTGCCACAAAGACACAGACCCTTTGTGGAGATCAGTCCAACAGCAGCTCCAGCCTCAGACCCTGGCCAGGAGGATGAGAGAGTTACAGCAGGTCCACTATCCCCTCCCTCACCACCACAAAGCACAGTCACTTACATGTCTGAGGATGTGCATGAGACAAGCAAAATCAGGCAAAAAAAAATACCAAATGAAACCTTTTTAACATGTCATGGGCTTCTCTGGGTCAAGCATCAGCAAAGTTGTGACAGGGTTGTGAGTCAGCCTCCATCTCATCACTGCACATCACCAAGTGAAGCAGGTGTAAGAGGACATCACCTGCTAGTGATACATCCTCTCTTTATCTCTGACTGACACAAAGGCACATAGGCCAAAACCTCTCACGAGTTCAGCCTGGTCACAATTCACACTGCTCTGTATCATCCAGATACAGATACCACAAAACAAGCACTAACAAACCAGCTATAGAGAGGGTTGTGACCCCTTCATAGAGTTTATTCAGCAATAGTTGATAAAGCCTTTAGTATTCAAAACCCACCTGGACAAGTTCCTGTGTGACCTATTCTACGTGGTCTTTCTCTGGTGTGGGGGGGGTTGGACTGGATGATCTTTCAAGGTCCCATCCAGCCCTTGAGATTGTTTCTGTGATTTTTCACCCTCCCTGATCGCTTATGAGATGTTGCAGGCACAGAGAGGCCTGAATGACTCGAGGACAGCCACTAAGGAGGCTGGAAGCAAGCATAAGTTCTTGAACACAGAGCATCAACCTTTATGTGTTAATGGATACAGAATTGAACTGGAAAAACATCTCATTCCATGGCCGCTTCAATAGTCTTTGTTATTTGATCAGCACTGATTGTGTACATTATTGCAAGAAAAAAAAACAATCAGTCAAGGCCGTATCTCTTCTCTTACTCACATTGGTATCAGTTCATCTCTCATTGCTTTCATGGCCTTCATAACAATAACATGTCTTAGAACAGTCCAATGAGGTGTGACAATATTATTCACATTAGAACACTAAGCACCAACTTTTCATATTCACCAAGACTGTTAAAGCCTTATCCCTGATAGCTAGTTCCCAGGGATAACAAATAAAACACCATCAGCAAAATTAACATTTACTTCCTCAAGTAGAAATTAGGTGCCTGAATACACTTGTGCTTGTAGATGGACATGACTTCTCTAGGTCTCAGCATGAGATCTCCATGGGAGCCAGCACTCAGATCAATGCCATGTTCCAGTTCAACATCTTGTCCGTCAAACCATCCTTGGAGAGTAGGGTTAGCCAGTATGAAGAGGAGATATGGGATTTGCAATACTTTCGATGGCACTTGAGCCTGAAGTAGCATGAACATTGTCAGTGATTTTAGTTAAAGACTGATGATCTTTTTGCCCAGCTACCATTGCCACTTGTGTGAAATCTTTGGGGAACAGAGTATTACAGTATTGCCAACAATTGCCACTGTTTTAAGAAGTCTCTTCCTGTTCTTCCCCAGTCATACAGTGCCATGCTGCACTTGTAATGTTATCACCTTGCTGCCTCACTCTTCTGAGACCATTTGGTTTCAGATGTGAAGCAATTATCCAGACTAAGCATCAGGCGAGGGAGGCACATGGAGCAGGGAAAGGGTTCAGCAAGTCAGAACTGAAACAAGAGTACAGCTCCTCATTCCTATAAATGAAAGGCAGCAGAGTACCCGTCTAATGGGACACCAGAGCTACCTTAACCCCCAGCTCAGCACTGTTGTCATGGTTTGCATAAAGTGGCATGGCAGGTTAGGCTGGTGTCTATCTCAATTATTTGTATGGCATCCATTGTAATAGTAACTGAGAAGTCTCATGATCTTTCATGTATATGCCCATTTATCAGCCAGGTAAAGGGTTTTTACTGTGTGTCCTTTTTCTAGGAGGGAGTACTGAGGATAAAAGAGATTGAGAGTTTATCCTCAGCAATAGATCCAATATACAGACAAGTTTGTATTTTCTAAATCAGACACTTAGAACTATAATTTCAGGGGTGGGGTGTTTTACTTACTGAAAATCTACCCAGTGCTCCAGGTGGAAAATACATTAAGATTTATGCTTGGATGCAATGCCAGTAACGCGAGAAGCATGGAAATACCTTAGTTGGTTAGATGTTGGAAGNCAATATACAGACAAGTTTGTATTTTCTAAATCAGACACTTAGAACTATAATTTCAGGGGTGGGGTGTTTTACTTACTGAAAATCTACCCAGTGCTCCAGGTGGAAAATACATTAAGATTTATGCTTGGATGCAATGCCAGTAACGCGAGAAGCATGGAAATACCTTAGTTGGTTAGATGTTGGAAGAATTTCCTTTCCAGCAGGCATGTTATTAGTAGAGTCCATGCTGCTACAGCCACCCTAAACAGATTAAATCCATTTATGCATCCCTAATCCACCTCTGACTGAATGGAAACAGTAGTTTGCCCAGGACAGAAATAAAATATCCAATACATTTGAGAACTGTTCCCAAAACTTCCAAAATACCCAGACACCTACTGCATCCCAGCAGAACCAGGCCACCTCCCATCCATTTCAGTTGGAGACAAAAAGTCCAAAAGCATTGTGTTGGGTGTTTTGAATTCTCCTTGCTGAATGAAGGCAGATTCTTGGTAATTAAATATTTACTCAGTATCTAGTCCAAATCATAGAATCATAGAATCACATAATCATAGAATGGTAGGGTTGGAAGGGACCTTTAGAGATCATCCAGTCCAACCCCCCTGCAGAAGGAGGTCCCACCTAGATCAGGTCACACAGTAACATGTCCACGCAGGTCTTGAATATCTCTAAGGAAGGAGCCTCCACACTCTCCCGGGACAGCCTGGACCGGGGCTCCATCACCCTCACAATAAAACAGTTTTTTCTCATGTTTACATGGAACTTTTTGTGTTCCAGCTTCATTCCATCTCACGTCTAACCTGACTATTTCCCTGGAAGCTAACCTTGAGTCTTGTAAAAACACTTAGGCCTCCTTGATTGAGCTATATTGTTTAAGGTGATAAAATACGAGCAAAAGATGTCATTAATGGGCTGGTTTGCTATGTGAATATTCCTTCCTGAAGTGTTATGGTGACATTTCTTCTCTTAATGCCTGAGTAATTTTGTTGAAGTAGCTGGCTATTGTCTTATGCATTCATTTGAGGCTTGAGGGGGGGAAAAGAAAAGTTAAAAAGTAAAATTGATTTCCCATTCAGGCCCCAAAAGCTTTCTGCAGCAATCTTACCTGCCCTTTGATGACTCTACAATATGCTGAGAAAAAAAGCGCCATTTTGTGGGAGTTTTTGGTTTAAATCCAGGCAGCGCTCCACTGAATATTTAACAGATCTTACCAGGAACAAAACAGATGATAAACAGGGATTAATATTCCAGAACTATAGCTAATCAATTCTACACACATAAGATATAAGCAGCTCACCAAGCTAGTGCCTGTATGGAATCCAACCGTAATTAACTCTGTGTGTGAATTTTGGATTACTGAGAAACCATGTGTAGTTAATTTAATAAATCTTCGTTATGTTGCAGGTAGCAGTGACCACCACAAGAACCATTACAAATTGGTGGCTTTCAAATCCTCATCATTCAGCACAGGAGAGATATATCTAATCGGGCTCATTAAAAGCAAACATTGATTGACAGGATCACTGGGATCCCTAAAAGGGCTGTGTGGTTAAAAAGAATGGCTGTATTTCTCACCTCCAGAGCAGTAGCTGATTGTTGCCCCTTCCATGGTCCAGAAAACCAACAGGAAAACTACTGACAGCAAGTAGTGCATGAGGCAGCAAGGATGTTGAGGCTATATTTGTAGGTAAAAGGCCTTAAATCTGGAACACTTCCACAGTCAAATCACATTCACTTCCACGTGACTGGTGGTGAGCATACACCATGACTGAATATGGAGATAAGGGAATTAAAGACCTTTGAACTGTGATTTACGCTTGTTAAGGTTTTGAGGCTGTTTCTCCGATGTTTTATGTTCTGTAAGTCATTAGCACCTGTGCAAAATGAGTATAGGAAAACCTGGGCAAATCAATAGTGTATTACATAGGCATCAGTAATTACATAGCAGTGGGGAATTGGGCTTTGGGACCTTTCAATTATTTTCTGTTGCAAACGATGTTCAGACACCTTTTGGGAAATCATGTTTCGGTCAAACACTCCGTATTTTGCTCAGCATGGGTCAATGTTATGGAGGTAATCAAATAATATGGATCTTTCTGGGCTTAAAAAAATCTGTTTATCTATAAATCTCCATTTCTGAGTCCAAGCCAAAAAAAAAAAAAAAAGGTTTATTGGCTCATTATGTAGCTTGAACATCCTCTGTGTGGAAGACTCATGTCATTGTAAAGGCTCAGACATTACCCTGGACATCTAATTCAGTGCATACTTTTCAGCATGTAGTTTGTCTGCTTTTCAGACCAGTCTCCAACATTTTCTTCCATGGGAACTGTAGAGTTATTTAATCTTTCTGTATTACAGAACTGTACAGACATATGTGCACTTTAATGGCATCTAAAAACCCTACTGCACATCAGATGAGACCTAGTAAGTCTACATAAGTCTTCCTAATGTGCAGAAAATAGACAATAGTGTGACCTAGTGTGGACCTCTCAGAACAGCATCAGATAACTGAATTATCTCCCAATTGCCATGATCGGTGAGAGCACACACGAGCAGTTACTTTGGATCTATCAGTGTGCAGTGACTTGCACAACAGCCATTGCTGCATGGCTTGTCTGAGCCCTTTGTTTCATCCAGTGTCTTTAGTTCTCCTGCACCAAAAAGCTCCTGGGTGACTTGGAGCCACAGGAAGTTGTTCCAGTTTGTCCCTCTGCTATTTGCACATGGATGCAGAGACACTCCCACACAGGGATGCAGTAACTCTACCTCCTCCAGAAGAGAGGGCAAACACTTCTGAACAGGTTGCAGTGGAAGCCTGGGAGAGACTTGATGTTTCATTTTAGCTTGAACGCAGCAAAGCGGTGGAAGCGTCAAAAAGGATTAGTGTATCAGTGGTTAAAATGATTGTGACACGAAGGGACTGAGGGCTGACAAAAGCAAAATAACAAGAAAGTGTCTCTGAAGGCAGTCCTGATGTATTGTTTTGACAGATATGCAGCTCCTCCTTGCCTGTAAGCAAAAGGAGAGAGTGGACTCCTCTGCAACAGCCCCTGTGGTCTGGGACTGGGAGTAGGTTTAGGATGGATGGTAGAAATTATATCCAAAACCAGCTGTCTTGGTCAGGTCAGAGTCACTTCTGGCAGTCTGACACTGCACCATTACAAGCAAAAGAAATAGCTCTGAACATGCAAGTAACACATCTTCTGCAGTTTTAGACATTAACAAGAGCCAGGCAAGGTGGATATCAGTGTCCCTGTGGCCTTCAGAAGGACAGTTTAGCCTATCTTACTGTCAGAGGTCTTCACCCTCACTGGAAAATATCTGGACAGTTACAGATTGCAAATTTGGACAGTTTTGCCAGGAGCTCACAGAGACTCATCACAGACACCTTCTAGGGGCCAGTATTGCTTGACTTTCTTTGCTGCTGATGGAGGAGGAGCGATTTAGTCATAAAACCGTTCAATTCACTCTCTGAATTCAACCTTTTCCTCTCATGTTTGCATGGCCAGAATAAATCTCCACCAGAATAAATCTCCACCTTGAACTTGTAGAGATGCTCCTCCATATCTGCTTTCTCCAGTTCACTGCCCTCCCAAGGATCCCACTCTCAGACAGCATCCACTTTGACCCAGACTTGCCTTCTTTCACCACTTAGTCTGAAAGCTTTGTGACTGTGTTTACCAGAAGCACCTTCAAATTTCTGCTGCACACCTGATATGTGCTTTATATCCTTGTCTAGCTCTCCATGCCTCTGCCTGCCTGGCAGATGGCCTTTGGACCATTCACCAAAAAATGCAACAGCCTTGAATGCCAGCTGAGGTAACTTACATTGCTCAGACCAACACTTTGTGGGAATATGAAAAGGAAATGGTGAAGAAGAAAAACCACAAACCCACGTTAAGGTAAACACAGTTTATTATTACTGTCACTTGTATTTCTGCCCCATTTCTTTGGAGTTGTTTTCCTGACACAAACAAAAAAGAAAAAGGAGTGAAACCATGATGTTAGATGCACAGAATAGCCTGTACAGCACTCAAACAGCTTTCTGCTTTATATTTATTAATTGAGAAGTCCTTGGACAAATTGCCACTCGAGCCACAATTTTGTTGGTAAATTCAGTGTTTTCTGCTACTCCACACAAAGAAGCTGGATGAGGCTGTTTACACTGTGCAGCTATATCTGCAGAAGGTTGATTATGTGGATTGCTTCCTAATTAAACATCTAAACATCCATTTAATGAGGAAAGGGAAACTGAGGAATCATCATTTACAACAGTCTTGCATGGAGTAAGAGAGCCAATGTGAAAGTTCTTGGATCACAAGGTCATTGTATTGGTCAAACCCCTTCCAAAGAAATGGTTGGAGCTCACATGCAGTTTGACATAATGAATATATCCTAAATCTTGTTGCTCTTTCATGAATGAAGGTGAAATGAAATCGAATGTGGATGAAGCAGTAAAAGCAGCTTCTGTCTTAGCTTCTGTTACAAACTGGGATGGAGATATGATCATGAGCAGGAGATGCCACAGCAGCGTGTCTGCTGGCATCATCACAGGACTGCTCAGAAAGCAGCAGAGGCACTTTCTGAAACGATGCCTGAGTGGAACAGAAATCTCCATTCCAGTAATTACTCCAGTTGCTCCTGAAGGATTGTGTGCAAAAAGCTCAACACATACAGGAGGGGAGATAAGGGAGGAGGGAGGGAGAATTGTTTTTATAATGTCTTTTTTCTTTGTTCCTCTACTACCTTGTCTTTTCCTGATGCTGAATCAGACATTTACAAGCATACCCAAACATAGAAATTACCATATTGCCGCAGCAGGATATCTGGGAATGATTTTCCCCGTCACAGTTACACATTAGGTCTCATCCTGATCTTTTGCATTTAACAGCATTATTTCTGATGTGAATAATTAAAAATCAAAGTAAAATAACACTGCAGTTTCTTCTGTGGAGGAGCTGTGGAAGATAAAGGATGTTGCTATGGGAATAAATGACTATAAACTAGCCATCAATAGCTTTAAACTTGATGATTAGAAGAAGATAAAATCTGGAAAAGGTTTCTGATGGATGCTGAGGGCTGAGAATTGCTGCACTGTTGTGTGAAGACTGCTGCACTTAAAAAAGAAACTGTATGATGTGATTTCCTGTAACAAGGGACTGAATTTAATGTCTAATGCATCCTTTTGCTCCTCAGCCAGCATTCAATAGATCCCCAGATTCATTTGTTCATTGTTGATTTTAAGGACTGTCATTTTGTGACAATACAATTTTCATGAATGCTGTTACTATCCTGTCTGGTTAAAAGGTGCTAGGTGACAAAATCACTAAAAACTTTGAAAACAAGAGCCAAGACAACTTTTCATTTCATTTTCATTTCACCTGGGTGGACTCCTGCCTTCTTGTTGCTATTATTCATCTCAGCCAAATCACTTGCACAAGCACGGTGCAGTTCATGTAAATGAGGTAAGTGAAGGGTTAATGGAGACAAAGGCTGAGCAGGACAAACATCATTGATGGTGATCCCAGGAGCAAGGATAGGCATCTTATGGAACCAATTTGGGGTTCAAGGGAGGACTGGATGAAGAAAACAGATCCTGAAGCTGTTCTCCTGTGTCTTCCACTCTGTTGGTTGCTGAATATAACAGAAAAGTCCTCAACTACTTAAAAAATATTATAAAAACCCAGACCAAACCCCACAAAAGCTACAAACTCCATGATAACTTTCTTCTTGGTTAACAGTTGGTTTGTTTGTTCCATATGTCTGTGCTAAACTGATCAAGAGTGGCTCAGCTGGCTGCTCCAGCAGACTGTCATCCTCCCCACCAGCCATCAGAGGTCAGCTGCTCATGCTGTTCAAGTCCACATTTTAGCTGTGTATTTAAAAACCACTTCTCCTCCTAGTCTTTCTGAGGTCATATTTATTCCAGCCTGGTATAGAAACAGAAACTTTTCACAAGCCATTTTAATAGGTTGGTAGTATCCTTTAACAGACAATCCCTTCTTTGACTACAAAGAAGGAAGATAAGCTTTTCCATCACAATTTTTTTAAGTTGCCCGATTGTTCTGCTTTATGATCATACTCAAGCTCACGTTTGGACAAGTTGGTCTAAATTAGCACCTTGCATTGCATTGAAAAGAGCTCCTTTCTTTTGTAGCTGGGGCCAGATGAGGAGCTACTGAATTGCTTCTCAGAAGTCCACCTCTTACTTCAAACCTGCAATTTCAACTCTGTTTTCTGTACAGGTTTTTGTTAGGGAAAAAAAAGGCCACAATATAAACACTGCTCATCACCACAGTGTGTTGTGGTATAACCGAGAGTATTTGCAAACTTAAGGGGACAATATAAGCACCAAATTACTAGGACAACACACAAGAAATACATGGGAAATGCATTCAGTTCAGCTTCAAATTCAGTGATGAGAACAATCTGTTGCACATCAGAGATGAAAAGAAATGACAAAAATAGTGAAAGAAATTGCACAGGACTGGACTGTTAAATATTATCACCCTACCAGGAGCCCAAAGTAACTAATATTAAAGAGCTGAATATATGAGGCTTTCTGTAAATGAAAAGCATGTGGTTTAAAGGAAACCATAGTCACTTCAAGTTATCAAGTTTATGTAAATAAACAAATGCAACAGAGTCTTAAGAGGGGGTTTCTCTCGGAATAAAGCAGCCCACAAATGGTTCAGTAATTCCCAAGGAGCTGGTTGTGGCTGATTGTGCTATTTAAGGGATGTGTCTCGTAGGTTACTAATGCGAGCAACAGTCTGCCTGCTGCATTTTAAATTACCAGCCACTGCCAGCCCATTGTTTTATGTGATTCCCCCTCTGAATAGATATATTTATTCATAAATAGCTGGCTGTTCAGTGAGTCTCCCTCCGCTTTATGGAACTCACTTAACAGTATATTTCTTTATTCAGCTTGCACCAAATGTGCCCTGTAAAAGTGTCTGTGAGCTTCATTCAGATGTGCCAGCAGTGAGCCACTATTGACCTGTGAAGCCTGAAAGAGGGTCAAAAAGCAGTCTCTAAATGTTGCAGTTGATCACCAGGCCTCTGACAAGAGCAGAAGGGCTACAAGGGTGCTAAAAGAAGCAGGAGGGATAACACTCCAGCTTGAGACAGGCTCCTCTCCAGGCTGAGGAAGCATTACAGTCTCACTGACTTCATAGAAAAAAGAAAGGAAAAGACTTTCAGCAAATGAATATTCCCAGTGCAGGAACAGATGGGCTGCAGAAGTGGCCTGGGGGCTGTGCACAAACACCGCTAGAGCTGAGCATATTTCAGCCAGAAATAAGTGACCTGTATCATGTTAGTGTTGTAGGTAGCAGTGGTGTCCATGAAGCAGAGACATTGGGGCAGGGAATCTGACCATGGGCTCCCTCTGGAGAAGGGCAAAAGACAAAAACTGTTCCAGTTATTCTGAGGACTGGAAAGTAACAAACAAATCATAGCAGGGATGGGATATTAATAGGTGATGGTTGTAATACTGTAACACTGCACTCAAATTTGAAAATATCATTGTGCAACACAACCTTGAGCCATGGCATCATACCAGGAGAAAAAGTTGAGATGAAGAACCTCCCAGCCTGTGCTGATAAACAGAGATATCACAGGACTAGTAAGACTAAGAATTAATTCCTATTTTTATTCTCTTTCACCTGTGTCCTGCATTTGAACAAGAACAGAAAGCTTTGTGAGATGAAGACTTCAGCATATAGTGAATTTCTGAGCAGAGTTATTACCACTGCTGCCTGGAGCAAAAGTGCCCCTTGGGATGTTTGACAGGATATAATGTCTGACTTGATGATGAAAACAAAAGAAGTCCTCTCCATGGCAGATTTAGTCTCTTGAATTTACTGATAATGCACTCTCCTCCAATAAATCAAAATTTCACTTCTCCCACTCAGATGTCTGTTCTGTACACTGCTGACATACATGGAAATCCAAAGCTCCCATAAAAGTAAAAGAAAATGTAAGTTATGTTCTGATAAATGAAGAGAGACTTCAGGAGAGGAGAAAGAGCCTCAGTTTACATTTAAAAGGAACTCTGAAACCCAGTTACAGAGAGAGAGGGGGAGAGATGTAAAGAGATGTTGATGAGGGCACATGAGGCTCACCTGGGTGCTTCTGCACCAGGACTTCCATGATGGGGAGCATAGGGTATGATCCAGCTTTCTGGGTGAAAACATCTGCATAAGAGTTCATCCTTCATGCTATGGGGAGACGAATGGGCACCTGCTGGTTTCTGCTGGTGAGCAGGAGAAGGAGGGAGGGGATACCAGGTTTACAGCACAGTAGCCTACGTGTGATAAGGACGGTGGGGAATAAAACAGAACCTCTGGTCCATGCCCAGTTCCCAGTGTTACAGAGCACTTGAACCCTCAGAGTCTTGTGGTTCCCAAGCAGACAAATCCAATGTACACCCAGCAATGAAACCAGGGACACTGGCTCCTTGCTCTAACCCAGTCCTACTCAGAGAGGTACCCAGTCAGTCTGCATGCCTTCTCAGCCACATAAAATGCAAGTGTCTGATCTAAGGCAGCCATTGTGGCTCCCTGGAGAAAGCTTGTTCAGCGGATAATAGCTCATCTGTTTTAGAGATCTTAGGAGAGCCTAACTGCTTGCTCTCTGACTTCCTAACCCTCCCCTGGCTGCTTATTCTCCCCATTTACTAAGGAGGATAAATTCCTTTAAATGGAACTCAGCAAAATACCAAGGGCATCTCAAATCCACCTAACTGATAAAAACAGGTTTAGGGCAAATTTATACCATCAACTCAAAAGACAGCAGCCCTAACTTGACAGGGAAACCTTCTGTTCCTTCCTCTCATGCCAGCCCTTACAGGGAATCCAGCAGGTGACAAGTGGCTCCCCATTGCTCAGTAAGGGTTTTCTGGAGCAGGAAGCCCAGACAAACAGCCCAGATTGAAGGAAACGAGGCTGTGTTAATTTATCCTGAGGTCTCAGCTCTCTCTGAATCATCAGCCTGTACAGTCAGCCACAGCCTGCCTGCATGCTGCTATATATCAAACCTGAATGAAATGTCAGAAGAGCCGAGTTTCGTGCACTAATTCAAGAAGCTGCCTAGGTGAAAGGATGTCAAATTCAACACCTCCTTCCACCAACTCCCCATTTCACCCAGCTCCCTCATTCCAGCAGCAAAGTGGAGCACAGCCAGAACTCCCATAACACAGCACAGGGTGAGCAGGAGCAATATGTGGACTCAGGATGCAGGTCAGGCATAGTGTAAATGCAAAACCCCTCCATGCACTTGCTTGGTGTGGGTGAGGAGCTGCTGTGTGTGACAGATGAGTGCTGCAAAGGTGAGGGTCAGTGCTATTTCGATGTCTGAGAGATGCTCTAATTATAGTGTTGGGAAGGCTGGAAGCTGCCAGATTTGATACGGGAATAATGTGGCACAGGAGCCACAGGGTAAAGACACTTCTTGTTTTATTCTTGGCTGTTTAACTCAGGGACAAAGCCTTTGAGGAAGGAAAAGCAACTTTAAGGTTACAGTGGAGTCCCAGGAATTCTGAACATATATATAATTAGACACAGAAAAAAAACCCAATCAAGGCAGCCTTGTGTTTATTGCACTGGCTCCATCCCCTGTGCTCTTGGCACTGTGGTTTTTCAGCTGAGCTTCAGCCATTTGACTGGGCTGTTAAATATTCTTCACCCAGATAAACAGCTGAGAAAACCCTGCAGCTCACTCAGGCACAGTGCTTTTGGTGAGTGGCACTCTTCAAGAAGATTCAGGCAAGTACATGGCTTTGTATGTATTGTGATATTCCTCTCTGCTCCCTGCTCCATACTCCAATCTACTTTGCTGCAAAACTTCTGTAGGGTTGCTTTTAGGCTTAAAGGACTTATAGCAGCATTTCCCATAGTTTTTACTCCCTGGTTATTCTTGGCATGCTCTCTCTGTGTAGTTGTGAACTTCACAACCTGCAAAAGCTTTTGGTTGAAGTGTCTCAGAGCAGTCACCTGCTCCTGGTAACAGGGGATTTTGTAGGAGGTAGGATGAGCAATTACTTGACCCCTGCACTCAGTTCTGTTACTGAATTGCTGAGTGGCCTTGGGCAAGTCACTTTGCAACCTAGTGCCTCAGTTTCCCCTTCTGACAGCTGGGGAAAAGCAGCACAGAGTTGGTTGGGTGAAACACTCTCTGGGACTTTGATGAACATAGCAATCAGAAATGGGAAATGAATTCCTCTATATCATTAATGATCCACCTGTTGGGACTGTTCTGCCCCAGCTTTCCCTGTGCAGCACTGCCCCAGAGTATCTTGATTGCTTTCACCTCACACCTCCACCTCTCTTGTGCTTCAGCATCCTCTCCTCCAACAGTTTTTTTTTTTCAGTTTAATGGAGCATATTCCTTTCACTTTCTTTCCTTTTTTCCCCCATAGATTCCTCCCCTTAAACACTGGCTGTTGTTTTCATTTTGGGGAGTCTGGCACACTCTATTCTCCCCTCACTCACACTGCAGTGGCCAGGACACTGTCTGTTTGGTTGCCCAGCAGTACCAGGCTGGCTAGACCATCAGCACATCCTCAGTCAGTGGTTTACCCCAGTTATTCCACCTTAGGAGAGAGTGCTTATTCCACTTTGTTTCTGTAGTCATGCAAACATTCACACCATGCACTATGATGGGAACCAGTATCTTGTGTAATGACAGAGCACTGGAGAAGCACTAAGGACATGTTTTTATCTATTTGCTCTCAATCCTCAAGTAGGAATCAATCACCTAAGATCAAAGATACTGTAAACAACATATGGTAAATACAGCTACTATCAAATACATGGATACCTTTTAATTTTATCCAAGACTGAGCTTAGTCAAATCCAGGTCAAATTTATCCCAGATGTAGCTCTAGTAACTGCAGTAAACGTTGTACCAGAGAGGGATTTAATCTATTTTTCCCTCCTTGCTGACAAATAATTTACCAAAACTGCAGATGCAAGCACAAGAGAGGGGGCAAATGCACAGCAATCCCTCTAAGTGGTCACCATGGCTATTGTGCTTTGTTCCACTCTATTTACAAATTATTAAACATATTGACTCCAACTCCATGTTTTGAAATCAAGAAGACAAAGAATCTATTTTTTTATTACTTTATTAACCTTTGTTTTTTTATATATAACCTGGTAATAAAGCTACTCAACTGTGTGGTGAAATCTTGATTACAATTTGCCTGAGCTCCAGGAGCCACATAGACAAATGCTCCAGCAGTTATCTAAGTTGGTTTGCCGGTAAAAGCTTTACTGTGTTATCAGATTCTGTTATGTAGTACATAGATCCCTGCTTTACAGCCAGCATCATTTCAGGAGGTAGTTTGAAAGCTTTCGGGCTCTTCCAGTGATTGCTTCGCTTTTCTTTCACAGCAATTACAGTCCCTTCATTTAATTTCAATGGAAACTTTAGTGTTTTAGACCTTGCCCATGTAGCTGAATGCTCATCTCTGGATCTTATTTCCAGACCTCAGGAGGACTGGTTTTGATGACCTAGTCTGATTACAGCATCTTTGACAGCTTTAAAGGAATTTGCTCGGGGGAAGAAGACAGCTGCTGTTCTGATGAAGGATTTTTCTGAACAGGCCTCCCAAGCTAGATATGTCGGTATGAGATGCTGCCTACGTTTTTCATCATGACCAACAGGTATGTCTAAAAGAGGTTTTGTGTTCTTGCCTGCATAGACCAGTGTGGAGAGACCCTCTATCATAAAACTGCTTAGTCTGCTTCTGTCAAAACACTGTGGCTTCTTGGCTCCTTTTCCCTTATATTGCATATTACAGCCTCTCTGGAAATAATGTGCCAGATATTTAGCCTGGTGTAAATTGGCCTTGATCCTTTATACAGACCTCAGAGTAGGAACAGTCTTTTCATCAGTATCTGCATCTCTGATACAGCCATAGTCTTAAAAAAGACATGAAAATGAGTGTATTACAGAATCACAGAATCTTAAGGGTTGGAAGGGACCTTAAAAGGTCATCCAGTGCAACCCCCCTGCCAGCGCCGGGCCACCAAGAATAGGTCACACAGGAACATGTCCAGGTGGGTTTGGAATGTCTCTGTTTATGATGAATAATAAACATTATTAAGATCTGCTACAAAATCTCTTAGTAGACCTTTTTGGCATTGAATCAGTATAAATGTAATATGACGTGTTCCTGTAGAGCCTGTTTTGTCATTAATGTTGAAAACAAGGTATACAACATTTCAGATCCCAAACAACCAACTTTACCTGCAGAAAGGACCTGCTTAATGTGTGCATCAGGATAGCTCTGTGTTCCATTCCTAATGTGAATCCCAAACCTATTTTGCTCAAATAAAGCACTTAGATTGAAGGTATCATTTTTCAGTCAGGAATGTTTTACAGTAAAAAGTTTTGACAAGTATCTGAATATATGTTCTATATATACATCCTGAAATTACTTTACTATTGGGGGGCAAATAAAGCAAAGATTTCAGATAGGAGGGGTTTGGTTGCACATGCCTTGGACAAGAGTGACTACTGCAGAGACTGTTGGGCAGATCCAAGATATGGTGGAATTCATCCTCAAGATATCTCCAGTCCTGGTTTTGTAAAAGAGACTCCTATGTAAGCAGATTGCTTGAAGAACTGAGAGCTACCTGTGACACAAACACCAGTTTCTCCTCTCCAGGGCCAGCCCACTACACGCAGGCTTAAAATCCAACTCTATACTGATGAGTAAAGATGACATCAGTGCCACCTGCTCCAAATTCTCCAAATTCTCTTTCTTTCTCCTCCTCTGTGTTATTCATATTGCACATCCCTAGAAGAAAGGAGAAGATGCCATTTTGCTGGCATGCAGGAGTTTGTTTTCTATTTGGTAAAGGCAAAGGAGCTGAAAGTGCCCTTTCTGGAATAACAATGGGGAGCACAGAACAGACAGTACATCATAGCCATACAAACCCATCAGCCTGCCACTTACTTAGTGTCTTTCTCCAACACTGTTGCTGGTTCACACCAGATCCTCCTGAAAAATATACCAGAGTGCTGGCTCCAAGAGGGACTTTCCTATTGGGTTAGTTTGAGGAAATCTTCCCCTTTTCCAGTCTCAGATGGGCTTTTTGTACATGCTTTAGCCAATGGATGTGCTTTGCATCCAAAGGAAATTTGGAAGCTTCAGGAAACCGTATCTTTCTTGATACGCCCACTTATGTGAAACAGGAGAAGCACCCAACACCTGGGTCACTGGTCAATCTCTGGTCCCAGGCTGCAGCCAGGTCTGCAGCATTTGCTGCCATCATTACAAATGTCAAGTCACCCAGCACAGCCCAAAGGAGCCTAGGCTGGAGGAGCAGGGGAGAAGCAAACTGGCTACTGGGCTGAGAAACGAGACATGGGTGGCATTGTGCAGAGATAGGTGAACAAATGTGATGAAAATTCATTTAAAGGCAAGGAAGTGTGAAGCAAAGATCATCAAAGCCAGGATTGGCAAGAAAAGATATTTCTACAACCTATGGAGAATCACAGGAGCAGGAGAGGTCTTCTAGGAAGTAGAAGTGGTGTGTCACCTTTCCATCATCTTCACTTTAGAGCTGGAAAGAGCCTTTTGGCCTCGTAGGCTCCAAAAGGGATTAATTTTTTCCAGTACACAGGGATAAATGCTAAAACTACATTGAGAGGATAAGAACACTCCAGTCTCAATACTCCTCCCAGAAATGCTTGCTAGAGTGGATAAAATACATGAGAGAATGCAAGACACTGAGCCAGTTATCTATCCAGAAGTTTTGCTTCTGTCAGAGAAGAGACATGTAACCAGAATCATACATAGACTAAGAGCTTAGTTTCAATTCTCCTCCCTTCAGACACTATTAATTCACCATCTACATAGCTGTCCAGTGTGAAGCTTATTCCTTGCCTTTGCATTTATCTAGCTTTAAAAGAAAAGGCAATGTAATTTCCATTGTTTCGTTGAGGAGACTGATTGAAAGGCTCATACATCTGAGATGATGAAACATATGCTGATGAAAACTCTCCACATGAGAAAAGTGCACATTTGTTGAAGCAGAGATGATTCTCACCAACATCTTAATTTAAACTGAGGTTTGCCAATCCCATACCACGTTTCTTATAAGAATGAAGGAGAGAAAAGTACTTGTACTGTAACCAGTACAAGGCAGCTAGTAACAGGCTGTCTCCTATGGATCTGATCGAAACTTGCCAGGGGTTAGAGCTGGACCCCAGTTCCACAGTCTCCAGGAAAAGCCTAGCCTGCTCTCAGCTACACCTTTGTAAGACACAAAGTGTTCTTGGAGTGAGCAGAACCCTCTGACATGCCTGCGACACTCCTGCAGGCAGGTCAAAGGATGCTCTGCTTTGAAATGAAAACACAACTTAAATCTTCAGCTTGCTGATGCAAACCACCACTGGCTTTCAACTTGACTTATCTGAATATCCTTATGTCCACAAGTGTTCTTTGATGTGCTTGCCTGAAATTTCCCTTGTTTAGTTCCTTCATCTCAGCTTAAATTGAGATGCAATTGAATATAAACTCCAGCAGCACTGGCCAGTTGTGGAAATTGTACCAATTACTCTTTGTTAAACCTACTTGTTTTACTTGTTTTACTGTGAAAACACCAGCCTCCAGGGCTTGGAGAGGTGGAGGAGAGAGACTTACATACTAATTACAAGAAATTAAATCCAGAGCAAATATCAGCATTAATAGACTTAACATTAATGTAAAGTGGCTGCCAATGACTGAGGGATTTGCAAATTGCTTTTTGTAGTCTTCATCACCAAAGAAACTCTTTCTAATTCATGCGTATTTTACTCATTTGGGTTTTTCTTGTGCTTCAATCTGGTCTTATTTTCCCCATTTTTTCTGTTTGTCTTTCATGTCATTAATCTAATCTAATCCCCTTTGAAGGTGACACTGTAAATGGAGCTCAAGAGCATGCACATCAATGCCTCCAAATCATCTCATGTAGCAATGCTGCATCTAGGTGCTTTAAAATTCCCTTGGCTTCTTCTCATTGCTGCCAGTCCCAATTGCTGCCATTCTCAGAACCAGTTTGGAGTTAATGGCTACTAGGTCTCAAAATTTCATTTAGGACAGACAGTGGCTCCCAGAAGTCAATAGGAGCCTTTTGATATCTGGGATTTAGGAGAGACTGCTAATCTCCTTTTTCAGCTATACCCTGCAGCCATCCTTGCCTGGATTCCCCTCAGGCCACAACTAACCCAGGAAAATGGGGAATTGTTACAGAAAACCCCAAAACAACATAGAGCACAAAGCAATTACAAAAAGTTTTGAGGGGTTTTCTTTTCATGCTGCTTTTTTTTTGCCTTCTGTTCTGTTTTATGTCACTCAGTCATCGTCCTACTGGCAGTGAGTTCATCCTCCTCATTCATCTCACGGCTGGTAGCAGCCCTACCATCAACAGCAGCCCAGATGCTTTAAGCAGTGGTTTCAGTCCCATTTCTTTTTGTTCCTAAAATACAGTGAGTGTGTGATTAAAGCTGACTTAGAATTACTTCATTCCTTTCAGCCTTGTCCATCTCCTACATCTCATATCAACAGGACTGGCTGATCAGTGAGCCAACAGCAGATATTAGCATTTGGTTACTTGGTAACTCTTGCTTGATCAAAATACATGCTTTACATTTAAGATCCCAGTGGCAGGATGAACAGAATGAATTAGAAAACCTCAGGTGGAATAAACCTAATGGCTTATGGGACATTTCCAAAATAAAAATGCATGTTGAATCACAAATAATAGCACGGCTGTAATCTCAGGAGTCTAATTATGAAATGGATGTGGAATCATGCTGTAATTATTTAGAAAGTTCATTTCAGCAGCCAGAAATTCTCTCTACATTCACTCTATATCATCACAACTACTCTGTGGTTGTTTTTAACAACTAGCCAGAAAGACTCATGAATAAGAGAGGTAATCTCAAGACATGGAGACAGATCCATGGCTTTTATAAGTCGATGGATTCACTCCAGGGATGAATTGAGACCAGGTTCCTTAACAGAGTTAAATTATTTCTAGCCAGACCCAGCAGAACAGAAATCACAGTGAAGATGTTCTTACCATGGTGCAAAAACCTTCTCCTCATTGCTTGTGGCTGGAAAGAGCACAGTTCCAAACCAGTACAAACCCCTGCACACTGTGGATTTCAATACAGCTCCAGTAAGACAGTCATCACTCAGAAGGACTTGCTACATCCACACACACACAAAAAAAGCAGGACTCTGCATTCAGAAATCACAGAATCACAGACTCTTAAGGGTTGGAAGGGATCTTGAAAGATCATCCAGTGCAACATCTCTGCCAGAGCAGGACCCCCTAGATTAGGTCACACAGGAACTCGTCCAGATGGGTTTGGAATAGGTATTTGTGATATTGCCATGTCTAATCTATTTTCTGCAGAGTAGCAGTTTAGGCCTGCAGCTCCTGCAAAAATGGCCACAGGTTTGCCTACCTGTGTCAAAGGATTGCTTATAGATCAGTGTCATCAGGGAAACGTCCAGCCCTGGGTAGTAATAGCTAAAGGGCAAAGAGAAAGTGTCACTGGGAGGGACCTTGTGGGTCCTTCATGGAGCACCACAGTGACTGCTGAAGTTGTGCTTTGTGCTGACTATGCTGCCCTCTCTTGGGCACAAACACAGCTGGGTACACAGATTTCTGGGCATCAGAGGAATTAATAAATATACAGAAAGCACTGGTTCCAGCCTATCTGGCTGCACACATCAGGTGTTATCAGACTATCTTCCCAGTCATTACTCTGTCTCCATTGTGTTTTGTTCTTGATCTTTTATTTTTATTCAGCTCCACAAAAAAATGCCTTATTTTGAACAACACATGGAAGCACAAACGGCTGATTTTTGTCTTGAAGGTGGGATTTACCTAGTGCTTTCCTCCCTAGAAAGTCAGAGGAGCAGAAATGGTGTGATATAACATCTCATGGGTGTCCCACCCCATTCAGTAGTAAATCTGGTTCTCTAGGGACAGAAAAGAGGAAGAAGGCACACAGCTAATTACACCCTATGGGATAATTTGTGGGTTTTTTTATTTCCTGATGGATTCCCTGACTGGTGGAAAATCAGTCTTGGCAAACACAAAACTTACCTTGCTGCCAAAAGGTGCATCCCTAAATTATTGATCAAGAGCACACAGAGTCACGAAAGGTGGAATATTGAACAAAGGCTCAATTGACACTCTGGAAGTTGAAGAAGATATGGAAGACTCCCTTCTAATTTATTCATTCCTTTTCTGTTCTGTTATCCTGATATGCTGCTTCCAGTTACCACCTCACCCCGCACTGTATGGTATTACGTGATTTTGTTTTCAGATTGTTGGAGATCAAGTTACTTCATTATTTATATATTTGTACTGTGCATATCCATCAATATTGAATACCTATGTGTGTGTAAACCTCCTGCAAGTGTTAATAGTTAAGATAAACTAAGTCCATTATGGCAATGAGTGACTATTTCTATGACCCTATTTGCAATAAAACCAAATTCAATGATATGAGAAAATTGCTAGATTTCAAAATAATTGAACCAGGCCAGACGAATCCCCACAAAGGCATCATTTACAAAGTACTTTGCTTGTCTAAAATATTTATTCCTACAGAAGGAAATGAAAAAATAAAGAGTTCATATGGTTACACAGTTATCCTCCAAGTGTAAAACTGGTTTATCATGTTCTGTTTGCTTCCTAGACATCTTCCATGGGAGTATTGAAAGAAAATACTGGCTGTGCAGTTAGTTCCTTTGTGTGGACTGTTTATATTTATTCATTGGGAAGTCAATCATGTTTTGTTGGGGCTTTGTTTTGTTTTTCTGCTGAGCAAACATTTAAGTAATGCTTTTTCTTGTAAAAACTTATTTGCATATCCAATGTTCACCCTTCAATTTGCACTACACAGGCATTTGAAATGTCTTCACTTTCCTTCCTGTGTACCATGGGAAGTAGTTGAATTCCTCCTTAAAACACTGGCATTCCTCATTAAGACCAGAGTATATTGTTTGTGCTTAAGGACTCCATCAGTGGTTACACATATTTTTAGTTTGTCTTTTGTTTTGAGAGCCTGGATAGATTTTTACTATTAAATGTTCACAACAAAATGCTTCCAAGCAATCTACGGACAAAGAATTACTCCCAGCAATTATCCACTGAATAAATCTGAATAATGAATACGTTCACAAAAGTCACTATCTATTTGTGAACAATTAACTGAAAGAAATAGAGGTGACACTCATCAGCTAAATAATTCATTTATGAATTCTTTGTCCAGATCTGCTTCTGGCATATGTTGCACAAAGTGAGATCAAAGCTGAGATGAAATATTACTTTAAAAAGGAGCGTTAAAGGAAAGTCTCTCAACTTCCAAAGCAGAAATTATTCCACTATTGTAACTATTATTTATTAGCAGCAATTTCAGAGGCTAGTGAAATTATTGTCCTGGAATCTTTCACTTCATGCATTAAAGTGTGTTTTATTTCTAATGTATATCCAATTTCAGGTTGTCAAGCTGCAATCAAAAGCACTTAGTAGGAATGGATCTGTCTGTATTATGAGATGTGAACTCCTGACATCTTTATCCACTGGAACTTGAGTGCCCAGGTAACTACTAATTATTCAAGCATTTACAACCATTACTACCAATATAATTAACACATTGTGGGATAAAAGTGAGGATGGGATTGTGAAAGGGTCATTCCTAGCATTTGGTTACCAATCTTTCATGAAAACATTTATAAGCTGCCTGATTATTTTTCAATCAAATGAACACAAAAAAAATTGTTTACATTTCAGAGGAATCTAGAACTGAAAAGGAATGGTTTCTGACATAAAAAAAAAGAATGTGTAGTCTCCATATGTCCATTTCTTTAAACTAACAAACCTCCTCAATTTTTTAGCAAGGTTTTTTAAAATACCAAAAAGCTTCTGACCAATTGTTTAGAAAACTGAGAGAACTGTCTTTCAACAAAACCAGATTCAGTGAAAAAGACAGGAATGAGGTTTTCATTCAGGTCTAAAAATTCAAAGGATCATTGCTGCTGTCTCCAGGATTAAAAAGCACATAAGACCCTTCTAGTGTGCCTTGCTGGATGACACTAGTAAAAATAAATGAGGCAATTCACACAGAGAAAGTCAAAGTTAGACAAAAACTATTGTTTGACTCAACTCTTCCCACCTCCATCAGTTTTGCTGACCAAAGTAGGAGGGTAAATTCCTTCTTGTATTAGTTAATGGCAAATTATTATCTAGAGTTTGGAAGGATTTGTTCTCTTTCTGTCTAGGATCTAGTATAAACTTTTGAAGAATGACTACCAAAACCTTAGATACTCCAAAATAACTGCTGTGGAACACTTGCAGGACACACTAGGGACAGGATCTGAGAGCATTTCACAAGCCCTGCAGCTGTGAGCTGGTTGCAGCATGAGGAAAAGCCCTCCATCACCCCAATGCACAGGATAGAGAAGGTAAGGTGACTCTGCTTCCTTTAAGACACAGTGCATTCAGTGAAGATTCTCAGGACAGCAACATCTGTTCTCCATGTTGACAGTGTTTTCCCAGCTAGAAAGGGGAGGGTTTGAGGATAGCATCCTCTGCAAGCACTGCAGACCCATGTAGAGGCTGAGCTGTGGAAGGGCAGAAAGACTCAGGTGGGCTACTGACCCCACATTAGCCACAGATATATTCCCTGCTGTGCTAGCCCTATTTCTCTTAGTGGTTCCTAGTGCCAAGCTAAGTATTTTGCAACACTCATTCCACTGAGTAGGTGCAGAATGAGAGCCAGTCTGAGCATGTCGTGGGGGAGTCTATCCAACCACTTGGAAAATAACACAGAACTGGAGTAACTTAGACATGTCAGAGCAAATAAATAGCTTCGGGGAAAGAACAACAAAAAAGGCTCAAGCTTGTTCTTGTAGGAACAGTAAACCACCACATTTCAGCAGTCATGGCAGATATTTCTGCCTGGAAATTGTATATTTGATGATAACCAGCCTTCAGCACTTTGACAAGGGGCTGTTAAACCCTCTTGAACAGTAAATCACCTCTCTTCCTATCAATAATCTTATTACAATATCTTTAGAAATGGCTAATGTTAAAATCCCACTTTATTACTATAATAATGGATCTAATTTGTAAAACATATAAAGTGAGGCCATAACTGTACTAGAGGGAGATATATGTGATCCCTCTACACCTGTGTTATTTCAGAATGGCTTTATCCACATATTTTGAGCAGGAGAAGGATTAAAAGCAACCTCACTTGCAAGAATTTTGAGATTGGGAACGGCTTCTGGAAAGGAGATCGACATGATCATGGAAATGCAGCAATCAATCTAAAAAGAACAGCCTCAATTTCATATTTACACATATTAATGTGTAGGTGTCTGTTGATGTTTTGCTCCATTCAAGCCATTTCCAGTTGCCAAGAAAGCCCTGCTTTCCAGCTGCACAATCAGTATTATCACTATGTGCTATTTTTGGCTACTGAGTACATTTCAGATAACGTCATCCTTCCCAAGCCAACACTGGTATGAAGGGTGGAAACTCTTCTTTCCACTCCTCTGTCATTTACTGCTGCTCCAATCTGCTCAGTGGCACTGCCTGCTCAGTTCTCACTCCAGAAGGATCTCCAGACGCTTTCCCCTCCTCCTTTTCATTTTCTTGAGCAAGTGGCTTTCCAACCAGAGCTTCATGTAGGAGGCTTCATGTTGGCATCCAGAGTACATGTCCCAAATATGTGCAGCCCCACCTTCTGATCCTTGTGCGGAGGAGCTGCTGGTAAGTAACCTCTTGATGGGTGATTGTCCTTATGTCGAACACCCAGAGCTTTGACAAATGGGTTGTTTTTAAGGGCATATAGTTTCCCAACTAACACGTTGATAGTTTCCAGTTCTTGTAACAGTATGTTAATAAGAGGTTTCTGTCTGAGGGGAGAATGCATCATTTCTTCTGATACTTTGCAGCTTTGATTTGCATAAGTTACTGAAGTCTAGTACGTGTTGTAAATACCACTCCTCTTTTAAGGTCTTCCTTGGCTAAGTATTACCCAATCAGCTAGTTGTTTAATGTTTTTCTCTTCTGGTGTGATGTTGCTCTTAAGTGTTTGGAAAAGCTCATATTGACAAAAGCCTCACTTGGAGTTATAAATCTCTTTAAATAGAAGGCTCAGTTACCTCGGCTGTGCCAAGAGAAGAGTTCTCCTAGCTAAAGCAAGTCTGAGCTGGGCTGTGTCTCCTCAAACCTGTTTCATTTTACACAGAACAATTAAATATTCATTATGCCAGAAAGTGTGTGTGTGGCTATAGCAGTGTGATTAGGGCACTCACCTGGTAGATGAGAGACACTGTTCCCAGTGACTGCTCCAATGAATATTTAAGTATTTGATATTAAGTATTCATTGGAGCACAGACAGGAGCAGACTTCTCCCACTCCCAGGGGAGAACCCAAACACGAGGCTGTAAAGTCATTCTTTCGTTCTTTCTTTCTTTAGCTCAATGAATATTTAATTACTCAAGGCCAAACAAGATGGCTTTAGTGGCAGAGACTGAGATTCCCTGCTCCCATGTGTGCACCATAACCCTGATGATGAGAGCATGCATATAAGAGATATAGGTTCATATACTTTAGGACTTAGAAAGAAGTTGAATCGAGGTTACTCATACCCTGGATGGTTCTTTTAGTTTCTGAGCTCCTGATTAAGACCACAGAACTCCAACACACATCACCCACAGTCCTGAGATGGAGGTATTTTGCTTGTATGACCTCAAGATGAGAGGAAGCATATTTATCAGTGATCAGTTAAGTCAAAATCTGGTTTGCAAATCTCTCAAGAGAGGGCATCAAAGATGAAAATGTTCCTCACTCCATGGCAGTCCCTGCTGGCTATGTTATCTGTCTTTCTGTGATTATCCAGTGTGATGTGTAGGGAAACATATTTTCCTCTGGACTCAAGGGTCTGACACACCCAGACTGTAATTAATGGGACTTGGTACTGCTTTTGCAGCCTAAATAGTGAGTGTGTGAAAAGGTGAGCGTGAAGAAAGCATCCAAAGTGAAAAGGTGTAGGACATGAGTATTTGAGCCAAAAAAATGGGCAAAAGTAGCAGACATTGAGGAGCAGAAACATTAGAGCAGGAAAATATGAAGGAAGGAGCATGTGATCACTGTGTGGGGACATCACAAGTGAGAGAAAAAAGGGAAAAGGGATGGTGACCATTCAAGAAATAATACCCTTTACTTAGAAGAGGAACAGAGGGAAGTGGGAAAAAAGGGTAGAGAAGATGACCTTCATCTTAAAAATGAAATTTGAAGAATTTCTGCCACCCACTTAGGTATTTGAAAAGTAGAAAATTTGCCATCTGTTCTCCACTTCTGGAGGACAGTGGTGCCTTTGAACTGAGATGCTTTGGATTCACTTTGGGAAGTTGACTGTGGGAGCATTCCTACTCAGAAGAGGAATGTTACTATTATTGCAGCTCTGTTTCTTGTCATCTGGCAGAATCCACAGCAATCTGACTCTGTCACAAAGAGTGAGTGTGGCTTCCAAGCAAAAACCAGAGCAACAGCATAATAGTGATATTGGAATGCAAACAAAATACCTTTTCATACTCGCCAGGACAGTGTCCAAACCCAAGACTGCTGCTGATTTCAGTGTCGGAAATCACAACACTGCATTCAGAATCAAGCTGCTTATCTCAGAACATTTCAAAGGTGCTCCCAGTGATATGGTTCATATATTTCATACCACATTTATGTCCATTTACCCCAGGGGTGTTGAGAAGCCACCTTCAGTCATTGTTCCCTCTAGTTTAGAGAAATCCTTTCTGAGCACTTTGCTGTTATTTTGACCAACGGTTTTCCTGAGAAGATAGCTTTAGAGTACTGAAGATCTATGACAATGAAGGAATATCCATGTTTTCTTGTTATAATTATTACAGTGGTCTGATTACAAATGTCAAACCAGATGTGTTTCATGTCATGTCCATCGAGGGACACGGTAACGTAGCCACAAAAGCACACAGCTTCACCCAGATGCATTACTCCACTTTGAATGGCCATGTGTTTTGTGTTTTGATCAACTCTTTAGACAGATGACAGTAGCTATCCTCCTTCAATACTGAGGAAAAGGCCACCTGTGGAGCAAGCTGTGGGGGAAAAGCGGAAAGGAGAGAGAAGGGTTCGTTTTCGGGAGCCAGAAGAAGTCATTGAACATGGTATGCTCAGGCTATTAAGCCTTTTGGCATGACCTTTCTAGCTTGTAACATTCACCCTGTCTGTTTACACCTGTCACCTTCCCCCTCTGATAATGTTGTTTGTGATTTTGAGCTCAGGACAGAGCAGAGGACAGCCAATTTTTGCTCCATGCTCTGCAGAATTGCATCCAGACTGCCTACCCTGAGAGGAGACAGGCTCCTGCCTCACGTTAGTGCAGCCTCAGGTCTGTTCCTGCTGTAAATCCTGAGTCTGTCACCACAGGGATCATTGTAGGTTTGGCTGAGCCCCAGGGCTACCCAGGGAAAATGTTTCAATTCCTAGAAAAGGATCCCAGACCAAATTTAAACATGCATATGTCGTTCTGAGCAAGTACTAGGATGGAATGGTGTGATGTTAGACCGCCCTTCATTGTTTCTGAGC
Source organism: Urocolius indicus (assembly GCA_013401255.1). Lineage (NCBI taxonomy): Eukaryota > Metazoa > Chordata > Aves > Coliiformes > Coliidae > Urocolius > Urocolius indicus. The sequence goes on along the minus strand of WBNH01007808.1, from coordinate 6,744 downwards.
AACATGTATGTCACATGATACAATAATAAAGATCCGAGCCTAGGTGTCCTACTGGGGCTAAAAGCAGTCAGGATGTAACTATTTCTATCAGTGAGGTCACTCAAGGAATGATACAGATAACATAACCTCTGGTCTTTCATTTATGAGCCAAAATAACAGTTTGCAGTTAGGTGAACCAGGAGTGACCTTAAGGAAAGGTCTAGCACAAGGATCCAGTTTGCACTTCTGCACATGTTGTATACAATTCACAACCAAATAAGAACTCTTACTTCATTCTGACTATCACAAACTGACCCAACTACAAAAAGAATTGTATTGTTAGGGAACTTTGGTTGTATGGTTTTGATTCATCAGTCAGTAAAAACATGGGTGAAAGGTTAAATTTCTATGCCACCTGTATGGGCTGCCACTCAGCTTCTGAAAGCAAGGCATCTCTGCTGATGTAACACGTTTTTTACAGTGCCTGCAAATGCAGGAGGGAAAAGCTGTTTCTTGATGGGGTTGTTGACATGGCCTGGGCTTTCTCATCAAAACTGAACTCGTGGGAAGACTCAGTGAGCCAGCCCTACATTCTCTGAAGCTCATCTGACTGCTGAAGAACAGGACTTTCATGAGAGCTAACACCTCTTTCAGGTCCTTGGCAGAGTCCATGACCCCACATCAGTACTACTGCAGTCAGTCCAGCCCCAGGGACACCTGGTTCATCTCCACTGGCTCTGAATCCAGTACAATTGTCCTTGGGCTCCAGGGAGCTGTAAGGATGGAGAAGACTCTGGTTCTTTTCCATGAAGAAATGACAAATGTCCCAACCCATAATTAATATTCTGTGTTGCAAACAGCTTGTGATTTAGAGGATTTGCTGTTTGTCCATACAACATCAAGGCTGGTAAGATGAAGGTTGCTAGCACCACTGGGATTTTTCCATTCCCTAGACTTTTTATCCTGCATTATCTAAGCCTCAGCTACCAAGTAGAGGCAGTTTCAGGATCATAGAATCATAGAATGGTAGGGTTGGAAGGGACCTTTAGAGATCATCCAGTCCAACCCTGCTGCCAAAGCAAGTCCCACCTAGATCAAGTCACACAGGACTCTGTCATTCAGTCAGCTCTCGATCCACCTCACCATCCACTCATCCAAGCCACATTGCCTGAGCTTTCTGATAAGGATGTTATGGGAGACAGAGTCAAAAGCCTTACTGAAGTCCAGGTAGATGACATCTGCTGCTCTCCCCTCAGCTAGCCAGCCAGTTATACCCTCAGTTTGGTCAAACTCCAAGGATGCTGTTGGATGAAAGTTGTATCTGACAGCAGGTATTGCTTTCTTAATTTTCATTCTTCTCTCAGTCTGTTGCTTTATTGCCTTTCCTTTGCAGAAATGATGTGGTATAGGGAGGTCTTTTTTCCAGGATTCCTGATCTTCCTGCAAGAGCAATTATCTCTGTCTGTGAGCTCCCCCATTCAATAATTGTTTCTCACTTTCCTGAAGTGCACTTACATCTGCATGTTTGCGTGGAGTGGGTAGTTCCTCACCTCATATAAATCTTTACAGCCAAAAGTGGTGTGAGAGGTATCTATAAGATGACATGCCATTTCAGACACACCACTTGCAAAGAGGCCTTTCCAGGCATGTAACAACATTTTCATTCTCTTTTCTAGTTATTTCCTACTGTGACTACGTAGTGGGTAAGTTGAAGCTTCACACTACAACTGTGAGTCATCCATGACACTAACCTGAGTTTGCTTTGTGATATGCTGGGATGCACTGTGCAAACAGATCCTCTGTACACAAAGCGTTTCGTGCTGTCAGTGGCTGGTGCTTGCTTCTTTTCAGCATATGAGGCACAAGGTGCTGATGAGGTCTGGTGTGGTATTTTAAACAAGACATCTAGTTAGACAAATAGTGGAAACCAAAATGGAATCCCTGAAGCTATTTTAAATTTAAATATCATTAATATATTTTATGACAGTGGAATAGGTATGGGGTTTTTCACTAAGATATTCAAGGGAAAGCACCCCAAGCAAAACAGTAGTTCTCCCTGCTGACTTTCATATGTGGGGGAGAGACAATTCATTTATATGCTGGCAGCAGGGTAGAAATGATAAAAATAATGTGTTTTTTCTTTGTTGTTTGCAAGGATGTTTGAGGCCAGACAGCCTCACAGAGCCTCAAGCAAATGTGTGTGTCTGAATGTTCTTATGATGGTGATCACTTCTAGAGGCCCTGGCTAACATCCAGCCTCTGCTGTAGGCAATTCAGTAAGGGAGAAGGGTACATGTATATATGTATGTATACACACACACACACAGAGCCAGAGAGCTCGGATGCAAACATCCCCATATTCCCTAGCTATTGTTATTCATAGAATCATAGAATGGTAGGGGTTGGAAGGGACCTTTAGAGGTCATCCAGTCCAACCTTGCTGCAGAAGCAGGTTCACCTAGATCAGGTCGCATAGCAACATGACCAGGTGGGTCTTGAAGACCTCCAAGGAAACAGACTCCACAACACCTTTGGGCAGCCTTTTCCAGTGCCATTCTATGATTCTATGAATAGCAATAGCTAGAGAATATGGAGAAGTTTGCCTCCCAACTCTATGGCCCAGAAGGAGTGGCTGTACACTCTTGTGAATGGCAGTATCAGTTAAGGCATTTATTGGGCAAGAAACAAGGTGCTGCAGAAAAGAAACAGACAGTTGGAAAAAGAAAGACCAAATATTCCTCAGGTGAGATGGGAAATATGTGTCTAAGGCAGAAACTGAACCAAAATCTCCTCTATCCCAGCCCAGAGCTTTCTCAGAGGAGTTGCCTATTTCCTAGACTGGGTACCTAGCTAGGGCTGAGTGTTCTGTTCCAACAAGCAATTTAACTATCAAATTTAAAAATCAGGTTTCCATTTGTAATGTGGGAAAGAGTAAATTTACATTTAAGCACATATTTGTATAATGTGCTGAAGCTGTTGTGAGCATAGCTCATTGCTTGCTTTGTAAGTGGGATCCTTCTTACCCTTTTTTTCTTTCCTTTTGGTTTCCCTGGGCTGAACATACTCCCTAAACAACAAGATATAAAGAAAAGCTAAGTTTGCATTTGAGATCACCCAGAAATTGCACATGGAAAGTAACTTTCAAAAGATTCAAAAGGTTATAAGCACTTCATAGGAAAGGATTGATATGAAAAGGCCTTTAGCTTTCACAGATAAGTTTCACTGCCAGCAGATATGTCCATCAGCCAGGCCCCATGCTTTGAAAGGCAAGTGGTCACCCAGTCAAGAACTCTATCATGTGGTGTGAGATCACACACGAGAGATCATGTATGAGAGATCACACAAAGGAAATACCAACTTCCAAATCACAAATATCTGCAAAAGCAGAACGTTGTGAGTAATTCCCTCTCTAAACACCTTCATATAAACCATTCATGGAATAATGTCAAATAAACAAGTTTATAAAAAGTGAAGTCTACCCATGGATAATTTGCAAATAGAAAAAAAAAAGGCTAAATTCAAATGAATAAATTATTTGCTGCAAATAATTCACTCAGATCTATTATGGGACATTGATTTGGCTCCTGCTTAGCCATAAAATGACTGCCTATTAACATTTTACCTTTTCCCCATACACTTTTTGATACATTATTATGTGTTTCTTGCTTGGTTTTATGACTTCTGCCTTCCTCTCTGTACATCTGCATGACAGTTTAATTGACTGGTGTGTATTCCAGGGCCTGTAGTAAAAGCTAATTTAAATATGTTACAGCTAATGTTGGCCCTTTACCCATAATAATACACACCACATTTTTATCTCCTTATTGATTATGTGCATATGGCAGGAAAATAGCTGCATGCTACAGGTTTTAATTTGGGCATGAATTTGACTTTCTGCTGCATGTTTTAATTCTCAAAGTGTTTTATGAAATAATACTGATTGGGCAATGGCCATGTAGTCAAACAGAGCAGCCAGATCTGAATCAAACTGGATCCTCGAGGCCTGTGGATGGATATACATGTGCAAGGACTGGGGCACAGATGTTAACAAGTTAAATGTAGCCCATTGATTTCCATGTGTGTATTGTGCCTGACCTGTGGCACTTTAAACACACTTGAACTGTATTTCAAAGGCAAACAAAAAATATTTACAGCATCCTCCTGCTTAAGAGCAAGCACAGAGGATGTTCCAGTGTGACTAGCACACCGAGCACTTAGAGGTTAAACCTAGCAGAGCTTTCTAAATATGTCTCTTGGTTAATGGAGCCATTTTTTGGTTCTGACTCTAATTAGCAGAAGCCCCAAACAAGCTGACAAACCATGGGAAAGGACAGAAATCTAGACCTTCTTTCTTTTATTGGGAGCATTTAAAGATTAGACAAGGTAGCTTAATACTCTCCCAGTATTTACTATTTAACATAAGGTATAAAAAATAATTGCTATAGAGCAACTTGAGATCATGCATTAATAATGGTAATCCTGTTCTTACTGTATATAATTAAACTCTTTAAATGCTCCATTAGATGAGATCCTTTATACTCATCACCCTCCATCAGATGTGACTCACTATCACTTAGCTGAGGCCTATGGAAGTGCTCACAAGCAGAGCACTGTGTACCCTGCTGTTCCCAGAAAAGTGGGACAAAGGCACCAGCAGGAGGTCAAATTCGGGAAGTGTTTAAGATGACACTAAAATAATCCTGCTTTCTTTTTTTCTCCTCACCACCGTTCAGTAGATGACAGGTCATCATCTGGATTGCCTGTGCTCCTATGGCTCTCATTCTGTGCAGTGCTGATCCTTGCTGTGAGTCTCTACTACACCATCATGAAGCAAGATGTCAAAGTCCTGGAGGAATTTCAATCCCGACTTGTTATCTTCTTTCTTCAGATGAGACAGGTTGCTCAGAAATGCTGGACTTGGTTTATGAGGCAGTAGCAACGTCCTCCAAACTGACAGACATCTCAGAGCACTGCTAACCAGCACATGAAGCTCCCATTCTACTCCAGACATACACATGAGCATTCACCTCCATGAGCAAGAAATCTGCCCCAGTTGTGCACTGTCCAGCAGCTACTTGTTCTCTCATCTTTCCTCTTTGTCTTATTCACATTAGTAGGCAGTCATAAGAGTGCCCTGAGACCTTACCAAGCTCATGCTCCATCATCCTGAACAGCAAACAAGTATCTGAATTTTGCCCCCCCAAAGAGCTTACAAACTGCTGATGTGAGGAGCAGAAGTAGAGAGAGAAACACAATGATTTGTGTGGGCAGCAGCAAGCTCTGAATAGAAGTCTCCTGAGTCTCAGGTCAAGGCTTTAAATACCAAATCATCTTTCTCCTCAAGTCTCCTAAGGGCTATTCTGCAAAAGTGAAAATAAAGCTGAGCTATTGCACAAACACTGCTCTGGTGGCCAATGGTCTGGCAAGCTGCTATATTTATGCACCTGAAATGATTAGTAAAACCATGGCAAATGGCTTTCTTGTTTCCCTTCATGCATTTTTGTCCTCCACGGGCAAAAACTGTTTCTTAATATTTCACTTGGCTCCCAGGTGTGAAAAAGACCATGAAAACTCATTTAAATAGTAAATAGTTTATTTGCCTAACATAATAAATAGCAGCATTGAATCCCAGGCTAATTATCAAATCAGTAGTTTAACCCTCTGGGTTTGATTCAGTTCATAAACCCGACAGGCTGAGCTTACAAGATTTATGATAGTGCTTATATTCAGTCAGAGGTTATGCTTTTATGCCTGGCTGTTCAAGGCCTTATGTAATGGTAATATGGACTGTTTATGAAGGCGTGGAAGGCAAAGCCTCTTTATCCCTCCATTGTCCCAACATAGTATGCACCTCTTAGAAGGGAATCTTTTCAATAGAGATTCATGCAATAGATGTGGAGTGGTGCTCTGGGTGTCTGAGAGGAGAACAAGTGAGTCTCCATCCATGAGCTTCAGCTGTTTTCTACTTAGACAAACCAGCACAAAAACCAGCACAAACAGCTTTTCAGGCCTTGAATTCTTGTCAGGTAGCACCTGATGTGCCATGTTTGGTAGGATTAGATTGACATCAGAACCTATAAGAGCTGGGGGAAAAAGGAAACAAAAGAAAAAGAAACACTGTACAGAAGATGGAAGAGATGCCTGCAGGATCTTCACTCAAACCCCACTGCTATTGCAACCCACCAAAAAGGAGTGGTGCTTTACTTTTAATTGATTTAAAAAATAAGAGGACCATATCTCTCTGCTCCAACAACCTTCTTCAAGCAGCCCAAGGATTTTAGCCATGCAGAGAGTAAACAGCAACATGATACACAACCTTCTCTTGGGAGGAGAGTGGGCAGCAACTTGATTGAGGAGTCAGAAAAGTTGCAGTCAGAAAGAGGTGACTTTGATGGCTATTCTTATGCTCCTTCTAAGATGTCCAAAGGCCACAGCAATTGCATTCAGCACATTGCCAGTCTGGGAAGCAGAGGCTGCTGCAGGACGAGTGTTTAGCTCAGAGGCCCTTAAGTGTAAAACCACTCAGGTACCCCAACTCAGAGGGTAAGTTTCACTGCTGCTTCCCTTTTCTCTCCTCCCTGTCTCAGCCCTGCTGGTTAGGTAATAAAGAATAAAAGGTTTTAAACGTATCTGCTGGTGAATTTCTGATGAAAGGTTTGGACTGGTACATGTCTGGTGCAAGAGGGTCATTGCCACTTGTATTTTTTTATGTTTATGGTCTTTTCAATGCTCACGTTGAAACTCTTTGGCAAGTTTAAACATAAG
>WBNH01007807.1:0-54611 GCA_013401255.1 Urocolius indicus | reverse complement strand
TTTGGGGTTTTTTTTGTTAATTTTCTTTTAATTACTGATATTTTATTAATAATATTTAATTATTCTTCTTATTAATAATATTTTTGTGTCAATTACTAAGCTTTCTTATTCCAACCGTCAAGTCACCAGGAATGGGAGGAGTGAGTGACTGCATGGTACATAGTTGCTGCGTGGGGTTAAACCACGACAATGAATCATTCTTAGGATTTTGGAAAAAGTATTTTAAGCACAGTTTTTATGGAGCTTGGAGTACTTATTAAGATTGCAGTGTTTGACCTGTTCAGTACAGGAAGAAAAAAAATGCTGCTTGAAGGCAGGTAAATACAAGTACTTTCGTCTGTAATGGAATTTTCCAGCTCAGTGGGATCCTGGCTGAAGATTCTGGCATAATTTTGTAGTTTTGTTTAGGTAATAACTGGGGACAGCATATCATAATATTCCAAAGTAGTGAGGGCAAGGGATGCAGAATGTTAGACATAATTACATAATTTATTCAACTGGCTATTTTTTTTCAGTAGAAAGAGAACTATTATCAGAAAATGTCAAGCTGTTGAACTCAAACCCTTTCATGTGGGTGCACTGATTTTAAACTCCTGTTAGGCAAAGATTTCTCTATTTCAGGATGGAGTTTCTAAGCAGCACATTGAAGGACTTTTCTCCTTTGCATGAAAAGTCAATAACACACTACTTGGGGAATTAGGTTCAACTCTCCATTCCTAAACAATGTAGTGAAAAGTCTGGCACTTAAACTTTTCCTGTGGTGAACAGATTCAGACATCTGACCTGGAGCTGTCAGAGCAGAGGTTTGAGCCTGATCTGGATTTGCCATCATGCTCAGTGACCCCTGCATTAAGCTAGTACTCACGTATGCTCTGGGTTTTCCCAAGGTAACGCTGGTGGTAACTAAAAACTGACCTTAATGTATTAAGGTGGTAGAAGAGGTATTTCTTCTAAAGATGTGAAATTGAACTAAGGTTTAGAGAAAGTCTCGTAAGGATGCATACTCACCAAGTGTGAATAAATACAGAAAATGAAGACAGCTTTGAAATTTTTCCAAAGAACAATTTTTTTCCTGCTTTGTTCTCCCTTATATGATAACAAAAGCCATTAATAATGTCAAACAAAATGTAAAAACCTCTATGGCTTGCCTGAGGCTGGAAGATGGGTCAGTAATTCAGCTTCTATATGAATGTAATGTCTACAGTTCCAGCTACCTCTTTGCCTCCCTATTTTGTATTGTTTCCCTTTTATGCTGAAAATGCTGTAAAGTATAAAGAGGAAGTTTTAAGAACCCCATGAGACTACATAATGATAAAGATTGGATTGTTTGAAATAATTTAGAAATTGCTAACTGAGCTACAGATAAATTTTGTTGATAGAATGTGATAGAAACATACCTTCAGCAATGAAACTACTGCAGCTTGAAAAGCAAAAATGTAAACATTTTTGACAAGACAAAGTTAGGCAGTTTAAAGCAAAGAAGAAGCAGTAACATCTAATTTACATCCAATTTGCACAAACTCCAAAATGTTACATGTACCTTTTAAATTTTTGTGTAATTAGAAATACGTTCTAGTGGTCTTACTTGGAAATTTAGTTCAAGCAATGAAATTTTGTAATACTACCTGGTATTTATACACTTTTCAGCACAGCTGCTCCCATTTTTAAAGAGAGTAATTATATTTTAAGTGAAACAAGTAAATAAAAGCCCAATTCATGAAAATTTACTTGCACATTTTTCAAGATACTTACATCAAAGCCAAGCTCATATTTAAGGTTCTCTGTGGACAAAATCTTTTGTATGTGTATTTCAGGATGCAGATTTCTAGAAGGAGAAAGAGAAGTACGGCACAATGAAAGTGATAAATAACTAAACTTCTGCAGACACGACTCTGACCTGCTTTTGCCTCCAACTGTATGCAGAAGCTGATTACTCCTGTTTTTCCTCTGAACTCAATGGCAAGTACCTTGCTTTAATGAATCAACTTACCTACTTATGACAAAAATGATAAAAAAACAAACCCAGACTCAAACAGCCTTATGAAAAATCACAAATTACTTCAACTCTACTCTTAACATGTAAGCCACAGGACCTCACATACAAAAGACAGAGGAAGACTCACCAGAATGAAGTGTACTGCACAGAATATTAACAACTGTCCTGTTACAGAGGTGCACTTAGGAGCAATAAACACGTAAGGATGGGAAAATGAATGGTGGAAGATGACAGAGATAATAACTTGAAAAAGAGTCCTGGCTGTAATACTTAAACTAGAGCATCAGAAGTCAGAAGATTCTCATGGAAGACAAGAATGAGTCAATCAGTTAGGAGCAAAGGTTACAATCTCAGCTTTACAGTATTTGAAGAAAGGAATATTAATCTGCTATGAAAACAAACTGTGATACAGAGGTTAAGGCAAAAGGTTTTTGTGTGTGTGTGTGTGTGTGTGTGTGTGTGTGCATGTGTGTATGTGTGTTGAAGAGGATAGTAATTTACTTTTTCAGTAGCTACAGGTAACCAAAAACATTATGGGAAACTGCCATCCTAATGGAGTCATAGATCTGTCAAAAAGAATATCATTACTTCTTCCTTCCTTCCACTCTTCCGTCCATCTGTTATGTACTTCTGGAAGCATATGGCTCCCTAAGTGAACTTAAGTGAGCCTACTTTTTCCCTTGTTCATATCTTGATTTCCCTCTGCTTTTATGCTATAGAATGAAATAGAAATCTTACTAAGATTTGACCAATATAACATGCATCCCTACTTCCATGTCTTAGTACAGGATATCCAACATCACAGCAGAACAAGGAAGAAATGTAGAGAAAGTTCTTCCTGCACTGCAGGAAGGGAGACAAGGATGGTTGGGAGTCACCTGTACTGCTGTAACCCTGCAGCCTTCTGCCAGCATTCAAATTGCTGAAATCTGCAGCAGTGAAGTGTCTCACCTCTCTGAAATGATCCATTTCTGTGTAACTTTTTCCTGGATGTATGCTTGACATTTTCACAACCTCTCTGTCTCAGATGTTGCCAGGAATCTAATAAAACTTGCCATATAAAGTGTATTAACTCCATTTGCTATACTAACATTGACATCTATCTCCCATTAGCCTTGCCCAACATATATGCCTCTGCGTGTTTATGTATGTGTGTGCCAACATGCTATAAATCCAAGGGGATTAGAACTAACAGTTTATGTATTATGAGATATTGTGACACCAAGAAAGTGAAGCTTAAGGACTATATCCAAATAATACTGATCTATCATTGCTGAAAAATAATACTCCAACCCTCCTTCACTGAGAATGGACCTTCTCCTCACTTTCTGAGCATTCATCTCTCACTTGCTTATTTGTGTGCAGATGTGTTCCACGATTTAATATCTTTGACAGAAGAGTACATGTAGCATTTATTATTGATGTTTTTTGGAAATGCAGATCAGTATGCTCAGAGCAGAAGTAGTTTGTTTACTGCTTAATGGCAAAGTGGTTGAATTCTAAAAAGGGCACTGATGTTATTATTTAAGACAAGTAGAAAGCAGGCAGTGAAGAAAAACAACCTATTTGAAATCCCACACTGTCTACAAGATAGAAATAACCTTCTGCCATAGTAGAGAAATAGAAGTAATTAATACCTTTAAGCTCCAGTTAGAAACAACATCCATTTATTTCTCTTCTTGCCACTAATACCACAAGGCAATAATCAAGCAGGGAGAGTCACAAGCCCTGGGACAATTTGCCAGGAAAGGTGGTGGAATTGCTGTGATGTTCTGAAGAAGCAAAGCAAAGGTCTGTGACAGTAAAATGTCAACTCATCCTGAGTCCACATTGACTAATTTAGTGGTTCATCAGCTTTGTGGAAAGAAAGGATACAACTTTTCTAGGGGGAAGAAAGACATTAATTCTGAAGCACACATAGAGATTAGGAAATGTGAGAGCTTTCTGGAAATGAAACCTTTACACTGTGCCTGTGAAATCTATTAGCTTCTTATTGGAGAAAATACTCTGAGGAACAGTGCCTCAATTTCATATAATCCTATAAATATGGACCATTACTGCACCGTGAATTTCTCCCTCTGGTGGAGACAATGTGATAAACAAAAGATAATATTTCTATCAGAAGATAATCTTTCTATAGCCATAAAGTAAGGCCTGGAAAATCCCATTGCTCAGACATGAGTCTCTCTGAATAAGCTACCCAGCGTGAGGCTGTACGCTTTGTAACTCGGGGGCAGAGAGGCTCTGTGCGAGCCAGCATTGCAAATATTTGCTTTTCTAATGATCTCCAAGAATGTAGGTCTCACTTTCCCATTCTAATTGGTGCTAAAAATGAGAATGTCCTTTGTCCCTCAAAAAAAAAAAAAAAAAAGGAAGCAATGCCACAGTTTGTCAAGCTTTCTTTAATTTTATCTGAGCAGAGTGATATTTTACTTCGGTTTTGGAGTACGAGGTCAATTCTACCACCTTGTGACCATTTAAACTGCAAGAAGCAGCAATGCATGAACTGATGATATCCTGAAGAGGGTAACACAAATAGAGCCATGCCTATGAGTCCAGTTAGCACTAGGAATCACCTACTTCCCCAGAACCATATCGTTATATGTAGAGCAAGAGTGTCTGCTTCGGTGCCTTTCATGGGATGTGTTTCAAAGTTGCCAGTTGCTTGACAGGATACGTTTAGGCTGTCTGGCAGACAGATTATCTTCCAGTATTTCAAAATAGGGTCATTTTGCTGGAGGCATTTGTGAAATAGCACATTTGTGCAATCAGAAGGAAATGAGGCTCTCTTCAAACATCCCCACGATTCTCAGTACAGTACTCATCAGCGTAGTATCACAGCAACTTGCAGTCTCTGAGGGCACTAGTCATAGAGATTTTCATGGTGTAGTATGTCAGAGGACTTGCTACTGCATCTCTGATGCCTTTGGCTGTCTTCATCTGCACATGCCCCACAGGCAGATGTTCCACAGGAGTGGACTTTTTGCTACACATGCACAGATAGAGCAACCTCACAGCACATGCTGCTGGCAGGGGATTTGCTTTGCTGGTGATAACTGTCTCCAACCAAGGAAGAAGACTGACATTCTGGATATTGGTGCATTTTTTTTTTCAATATAACCCTAAGTGATATGTCCTGTGCAAATCGTTATAGATAACAGGACTTTAGAAGCAATTGTGACCTTTCATATAAAACAGAAAAAAATAATTCATGACTACAAATTCTCATTACAAATATTATTTAACTCCTGCCCCCAAAATTTCTCCTAATTATAAAGAAAAATAGAAAGGAAAGAAAATAAAATGAAGATTACAATCTGGTAAGAAAGATATTCCAGTAATTTTTAGAAGTTGCATCAGAAAAGACAGGAAATAAGGATGTCAGATTTTGTCCTCCTTTGAATTTTTCTGTCTAGGTGAATCTCAGTAATCAACTCTCACAGCATTTGTTAAATCTCTGGGAATGAAGTGTGGCCTTGTGAATTCATAAACAAGCTCCCAGAATAATGATTTGTTTCCACAGAGGGCCAGACCATGGGGAAATGGCATAAAATGATATGAAGACAGGGCCCAAACTCTAATAGGCAGATAATTCTCTCAAATTGGCTCTCCGTGCCATCAAAAAATAACTTCAGATGCTGTTTAAATATGACAGTATTGATCTGGCCAGCGCTAATCCCTGAAATCCCTTCTTCAATTGCATATTGCTTGACAATTTACTGTCTCCAGCTCATCTCTCATCAAGGGAGGCTTGGCAAATGATTGTTTCGCTGCAGCAAGGTAAAAGATATTGAATTATTCATGGATTAGTTCATTTGAAGCGAGCACAGCTGTGACAGTCACAGGGTGTCTGTGAGGCTGTTTAGTCACCTATGTCTTCCCTTTCACCCTTGTGCCTCTTCTCCAATGCCCAATTCCTGCTGTGGCAAATTTGGGGGATATTTTTGTAGTTCACCAGTAAACCTTGTGTGTGGAGTGTACCTTAATGTGTAAGGGAAGGTAAACAAGGTCAGCTCTGAGGTTCATCTACTTTTCACCAGCTGGGCAGGCACAGGGGAGTCTCTGTAAAAATCACCGAGGGTTTTTGCAGGCTACTGAATGCAGAGCAAAGAGAACACTGGGAGATGGGGTGTGTCAAGAAGCCTAGATAAATAAATACAAGCTTTCACATGCAGCAAAAGCAGCAGTGCAGGCTTGAAGTAAGACAGATCCTTGTTCTCCTTCCATGACTGACTGGCTTCCTCATAAACAAATTTTCCCCTTATTTATTCCTAAAGGCTGGTACTTTCTTTGCTTGCAAAGCTTTCCAGTGCCTGAACAACAAATGTATACAAAACCTTATTGCATTTGTGGGAAGAGCTGAGGCTACCATCACACGGATGGGAAACTGAGGAGGAAAGGACACAGACCTATTGGCATGTAACTTTCACTAGGTATGCTTTTCTAGGAGCTACCCTTTTTAAATGGAATACCAATATTTTTTGGGCTTGCTGATTATTGTTTTGATGAGGAGAAATAATTTTTGCATGCTTCTAAAAAGCTGTTAATGAGATGTTCAAAACACATTAAACAAATGTATAGTGTTCTGTAGTTGAAGATGAATCATCTCAGTTCATCATCCAGGTAGCTGTAAGCAATAAAAACCCGTTTTGGTGACTTTTACTTTGGGGCTGGTCACTTGCTCGTCTGCTGTATTCCATAAGAACTTCTCATAAAGGATTCTGTTTGCCTGCATGACAAAATGAGTGATCTACAGTACTGGATCTTTTATTCAAGGAGATTTTCACCTTCATGTGGCATTCAATAAGTATTGGAAGCAGAAGAGGTTTTAGAACAGGTGTTTAAAAGTTCTTACATTACTGATTCAACAGGCACACGATTGCCTATTCACTTCCTGGGATAGCTGTAGATTTATTTATTGAGGCTGGCTGCTGTGAAGCACTTACACAATCAAATCATTTTCACATGAGAGTCAAGGTCTCCTCCAATGAATCTGTATCCCACATACCATAGAAAATTTAAGGCTTTCCTAGGAGTATTTACTCCATCTTATTTGGACTGCTCAAGCGTGTTTCTATGGCCTTTCACTCCACTTAGCCTCTATTAACAGTTTGTTAAGCTCTCTTCAAATACTGCACTTGACCTCTGAGGTAGGTTTTAATTGGTCCATTTCAAGAAATTGAATGTTGGCTTTCTCCTTCTGTAGTGACCACTGTAGTGTGAGTTGAAATGATTCAGTTCATCGTTTCTATTGTAAAAGACAGATTGGTCAAGTTAGAGTTTGGTTACACAATCCAAGCACAGAAAGCCACTGACTATGCTGTGTAAAAAGCCAGTTAGTTCTGATGCTTTTATTCTGTAGATAAACTTATAATATTTAAATATGATAAAGAGAGATAGAAAATAAATATTTAAATATAAATATTCAAATATAGCAAGACCTAACTGGAATCTCTGAACCAGAGGTGGGTGGGAAAGATGTAGTATATTGTACAAATAAGCAACATTTGCCTAATATTTTCTCTCCCAAATATTTCTCATCCCTCACACCTGTTCCTATTATACCTGTTCGTATAAATACAAAGTCTCAACAAGAAAGTAAAAGTGAATTCTAGAGAAAAAGTGTGTATCTTGTTTTAGGGAAGTGTCGGTTTGTTTCCTTTGTTATTTCCCCAAGTGTCACAAAGCTGACATACACACCATCTTCTGATGTGAGATGTGTCACAACTGACAAATGTCAAAAATCTTCCCAAGTTTTTGGTTGCAATCATGGTCAGATAACAGGCCATATGAGTTGGAAGGCTCTAATGCCAAGCATTGGTTATCTGATATGGAAAAAGTACAAGACAGCCAATAATTTCCGCTGACAGCATAGTTCACTTGCTCCTCCAGGGTATGTCCTCTATGGTTGTTCGTTCTGATAGAAAATACCTAAATGAAAAAAAAAGAATGCCAGTGTTAAGGAAGCTGTGTCAGTAACTCTGCTTCTCTAGGAAGATATAAAGAACCCGGCAGTCCAAATGAAGGATCCTACACTAATACAGCGACTGCCATCTTTGCTCTGTGGATAAACACAGAAGATCAGAAATGAAGGTTATCAGTTTGATGTCTTCCAGCAAAGCTAATTTCCTAGAAAAATGCCAGTCTTGTTGACTTGGTGAATTGTCAGGTGTATTAAATTTCATAAATCCTATATAATTTCCGATCTTTGCAATTTGCTACTTGCTCAGGCACCTATCAGAGAGATTTAGATTCTCTGACTGTTTTTCAAAAGCTCTGCTACAACTGCCAGATCTGTTTGGCACTGAAACACTATTACACATTGTCACAAACCTTCTGCAGACATCTGGGATTTATCTGCACTGCCCATGTTCTTGCTCCAGGGCAGAAGCTTCTTTTCCTCTCAGAGTTCTGTGTTACTAGGTCTCAAGACAGGAATTTGGGTGAGCACTCAATAACAGTATAGACATGTTGAGCCAAAATCAATAAAAGTATTTATTTTACCAAATCCACATAGGAAATACTGTATAAAAAGATCTATAGAGACATAGCCATCCAGAAAAATTGAAGCAAAACATCTATCTAGCACTTAGACTG
Organism: Urocolius indicus; assembly: GCA_013401255.1. Lineage (NCBI taxonomy): Eukaryota > Metazoa > Chordata > Aves > Coliiformes > Coliidae > Urocolius > Urocolius indicus. The sequence goes on along the minus strand of WBNH01007807.1, from coordinate 46,018 downwards.
ACATTGTTAGTACAGGTAGTTCAGCTGATAGACTGACTTCCTTTAACAGTTATCTAAGAAGTCTTTATGCACCGCTTACTAAAGACATGTTTTCACAGAAGTGAGCCTTGCCATGCAAGACTTTTATCCTCCTCTAGATACCTATTCTAGAACATCACTCCTCTAAGGGCTTATATGAGTTCAGCCTAAGTTTCTTTGTACCCTGCAACAGATGTAATAGCCTCAAAGTATGGCTTAGTCTCTCCCATCACCCAGGAAAACCTATCAGGAACAACTGGAACACTTATTCTTCAAAACCTCCAGTCCTGAAGAATCCCAAATATACCTTCACATTGTATAAAGCTTGAGTTCCATATTCAGCTGTGTTTTTTTTTTTTTTTTCTTATTTTCTCAGTTAAATCTCTTTGGTTTCATATCAAAACTTGTATTTGTGAACATGATGAAGCATAGATCACTGTCCATGCAAAAATCCCATCTCGTAGAGTTGGAGGCTTATCAGACTTTCCTTATTACTTTCCTTTTGTAGAAAAAAGAATAATTCATTTCTTTCAACTTCACATTGTGGCTTTTCTTTCCCCAGACACTATAATTTTCGTTTTTTATAGTCCTTAGCTGTTAATAGCTCTTCTGTAATGACTGCAATTTAGGAACTGCTCCCTGGTAATCACCCCCTGATGTATTAATACAGGGCAGTTATATGTACTCTCAATTAAAATTTTAATAATATTTCAGAAGACCTTCTGTGGACAGCAACATAAGAGTAGAGAACACTGTCATTTCAGTTATGGAATTTAAAAAAATGGTTTATGAATCTACTTTCATATCTAAATACTAACTAAATATCGTATGGTATGAATTTGATATGTTGTATAGCTAACAAGTTAAAGGACTCTGAGCACAGGTATGCCAGTTTCTAAAACTGAAAAGGTCTGAGGAAAGCATAGATTTGATCTCTTAGTGATAAAATGACAATTTTACCCAGAAACTGATTTATCTTGGAGTTTCTAGGTTGCTGGAAAGCCTGAAAAGTGTTGGCTTCAAAAAGAAAAGGAAAGAAAAGTATAGTAATTCTTTTTATTGATCTGATTGTTCTTTTTCACTGATTGTGGCTTTGTTTGGTAGGACAGCACAAAAGGCAAGTGAACTGAACTCTCCTGGCAAAATCATTAGAAGTCCTGGGGTTAGTCTTTCAGTTTCATCTGATTTTTACTTGGATGGCTGAATTCAGCTTCTTCATCAAGCACTGTTGAAAGTCCTGAGGAGTAAAGGACTGGCTCTAAGGTCATACCAGAATGACAAGGACAAAGGTAATGAGCTATTGGGTTTTCTGAACAGCTGTTTATTATCACCAAAACCCAGGAAGAAAGATCCTTTTGTGATGGCAACAAATAAGATACAGGACTCAGCAGGAAATTATTGCTTGCCCAGTAAATACATATGTAACATTCTCAATTTTCACAGTTTACTCAGACATCAAGGGATGCAGCAGGCACAGATGATATCTGTCCTCCTGTTCATCCTTCCTCTAGGCAGGAAGTGCACCTACCAGTGAGGATTTGGCTATGTCCCCATTTTCATCTGTGATGCAAATGAACAATGTTGATTTCAACCTCTGTATCCAGGCACTACACTCCAGAGAAGTAAGAACTATCTCAAGATACCCGAGGCCCTAACCGAAGCACTGGCAATTTTTTTTCTGTTTTACAAATCTTACTTGATTCCCAAGAGCCTGCTCAACTTAAAAAGAAATAATGACCCATGAACCAAAAATACCAGAAAATGTGTGGAACACCAGCCATCTTTAGAGCTGAAAACATTTGCAAATGTCTCCACAGGCCTGTTGTCAAAACCTTTATGCAAGACACCTTCCCTAGAGTTGTGCTGCCTAAGTCTTTGGTTGTACTCTACTGATGTTTGCATGTATTAAGTTTCCCATAGAATTGAAGCTCTCCAGAATGAACAGCATTAAAAAATGTAGGTGTTCCCTGACCATCTTCAGATGAAAATAAAACATGTCTTAAGTCACAGGTAAATTAACTATTTTAAATACACAAAGTTTGACTCTGGCAAAAACTCCAGAAAGTTCAGACAATGACTCAGCCCTAATGAGCCAGGCTGGAAGGGATGGTGTAGGGAAGCCATGGTCCAGCACACTAAGACGCTGTCAGCTGTGCTGGGGACTGACTGCATGGCTGCTGTTCACCAGAGTGAGCCTTAGGCAAGCAAGGAGAAATCAAGTGGGTGTTTCTAGATGAGACAGTGCCCTACAGCCAGCACAATGACTCTGTTTACAGTACAATAGCATTTTTGGGAAATATTAGCTGGGCCGCTGCTGTGAAGTTCAGACTTTTTTATCAGCAAATCACTTTCTCCCAGTAGTTTGCTTTTGTGCCAAATGGCGGTGCTGAATCCAAAGAAAATTATCCCAGCACTACATATATGAATTGGAAATTCAAGGCTTCCAGTGTCAGTAATTTCTTGATCAGTCAGAGGTATATCTGACAGAACAAAACCAGGATATCGTGAAACTGTGATTCAGAGTTGGTACAAAGTGAGCACAATTTCTCTTTCAAGTACAACACCCTGAGACTTACCCATGCATCACAGGGCAGGTTATTGCTTGTATTGCTATTAACTGTTGCCATATCACACAGGTGAATATCTGCCATTAGAGCTATAAAACTATATCATATAGTGTGTCTCACTGCTGGTTTAATTGCATTAATCTGGCTATTCCTCACACTGTTACTGGACATGCAACGACAAGTTAACAATTATCCAGGGATCATTACTTCAAAGTATGATTTTGTTTAATTCAAACTGAAATATGTATTTCTCAATAGAAACAACAAAAGATTTTTGTTCAAATTTTCTAGTTTTGGACACTAAGAAAGCAAACAGTGGGAACTGAAGGCTATATATCAGCTCCATTTCAAATCCAGTGGGAGCAGCTCTTCTTTAAATCAATAGCTCAAGATAGAGGATGTTTTCTTAGTTCAAGCCCCACATCTTCCTGAGACAATGCCTCCTGCCTCCACAACCTGTGAAATACTCTATAAAGAGCCTTCCTAATGTGTTATTTGTGTTTTCTGGTTGTTTCTCTGCATTCCTACTAAAACCTTTGCATCCTACTCGTGAGTGCCAAAGGTTCTGATTTAGGACAGTTGTTGAAGCCACATCTGCAGTAACACACTGTTAGAAACTGATGCCTTGGTACAAAGTGCTGCAGAAGTGAACATGAGCTAATCTCTCAGATGCCACAAAATCCTCTCCAGGGGGACTTTGGAGTTGTACTGCAGTTTGCTGAGCTGAACGTACAGAGGTGACATACATCTGGCTCTGCCACCTCTCCTAGACACAAGCAACCTCTGCCAGAGTGAGAGGTGGGCTGTCAGAGGTGAGAAAGCTACTATCAGGAGACAGGGTTCAGCTGTCACAGCCCTAATTCTGCTTTTGGTCTCTTGGCACTTCAGGAAGTGAAATGCCACACAGGAGAAGCAATCTGTGAGACAAGTTGAGCTGGAGGTACCCTACACTTCCAAATTAATTTGTTTTCAAGTCATATGTTTTTTTCAAGAGGAGAGCAGGACAGGTAAGTTCAGTAAAGTCAACTGCTTGTCAAGAAAACTGAAAACACACTCTAATCACATTTTAGATCAATGAAAAGTTTTCACTGGACTGGAAAGGAAATATTTCACTTAACCTTCTAAATACGTCAAATTTGAATACAGGACACAACTTTGGAACCAGTTTTTTTTTAAAGCACAAGAAAACAAAACTCACAGCTTTGATGTTGAAGCAAAATATCATGGCATTTTCCAGTGAAATGTCCTAGTGCTCTGCACTCTGACCAGCTGACAGCCAAGAGACTGGGATTGTGGCATCTGATTTGTGCAAGATGTTCACACATTTAAGATGTTAAATCATGAAAAAAAAGTAGTTTAGATCTTGATACATCAGTGGCAAGAAATATCTGCAAATACCTGCAAATAAACAGATCAAACATTAAAGTTACTGATATAAAGATTATAAAGATCTTGTGACACTAAGCAGTGAACCCACAGTGCATCCTGAATATCCAAAGTTACCAGCACTTTCAGTGCCAGTAATAAGAAGAAACAGCAGGTTAAGGAGTACAAAGATATTAAGAAATAATTTTTGATGTGCGAGTCAATAAAGCATAACGTATTAACCATGTATGATTTCGATGGGCCGACTCCAGGCTTTGTCTCTGGAGGGAAGAATAAGAAAGCACATAATTGCTGGTCTTGGCAGGGAAGCAAAGGAAAAAGAGCTGTAACAGCAGCAGAGCTGTAGGGGTCCCAAATATATATGAGCTACTGTGTGTATACCTTCTCTGGGGGAAGCCTGCATGATCCTAGAGCATAAACAGTAACAGCTGTTTGTACCCTCATCCTGCTCAGAGTGAGAGGGAGGTCTTCTTTATTCCTAGGAGAAATATTGCAAAGAGGATATACCCCCTTTTTGTTTTTTCCCCAGAAGTTTCCAAAGTGTTAATAGGCCACAGGGGAAAATAACCCAAACCCCTCAGCACAATCAATACAACACAGTTCTGTTTAGATTTTTATAAAAACACTATTTTACAAGACCTTCCAGGACTTTTGTAGAATTCTGATGTGAAAAAATGTGTAGGAAACAAAAGCCAGTACTAATAATCATCAGTACTTCCCAACATTAACCAGTGATATTCCAAACAGAAACTTGTGAATATCTAGTGAGAAGATATCACAGTAATTTACTCTGAATTCAAAATAAAGCAATATTGTTGCTTTGGCCATATTGATAGCAACCAATGTCTACAAAATTCATTCTTGTTACTCTGTCCACACACTGCAGCTACTGTGTGATCACAGTTTCCTCTTCAAATGTCAGTTTTGAGAAATCAGTTTTAAAACTCTATTGTCTTGCTGCTGTCTGCAAATCATTTTCCTTGGGCCATTCCCCCTTGTGCTGTGGATCCAGCATGTCACCAAACAGGACAACGGACAGTGATTATCGCATACAGTCTGTCCACTACAAACAACCCCAAAAGGGTAAAACCCACAGAGTGCTGAGTTTCCTGCAAGTTTCTGAGAGGAGCTGCTGGCAGTGAGATGCTGAGAGGTCAGGCATGGCTTGGGTTCCACCTGGTGGCCAGATCACCTATGACAGTCAAAGACTCCAAAGTGTCCACCCCCATGGCCAGAAGAACTATCAGAAACGCCCATGGACCACACAGATCATGCTCTGGCCATGAAGATCTGAGTAGCACTGAGGAGGTGAGGGGAAATAGATCTGCTCTGCAAACTGCCTTGGATCAGCCCAGTGCTGGGCACTGCCAATGCCTGAGCAGGCACTTTGCTCCAGGTGTGAGCAGGGGCACAGCTTTCTCCAGACAGTGCATGGTGTCCAGCCCGAGGAAATAGACCTCTGAGGGCCATTTATAGCTTCTCTTTCTTTTACAGCTTTGTCATAGGCTGTCTAGGGGAAGAGTATCAGCCTTTGGAGGCTCTTCCCATCACTTATATGGCTCACAAGCCCAGGTATCACTGCAGAACACTCAGCACCCCAACACAATAATGCTCAGTGGCTGCAGCAGTCACATGTCAACTTCCAAGTGTGCTTATAACTTCTTCTGACAAAATGGACATATAGATGCTCTGATCTCTGACAAATTACAGGATATTCTTGGGCTGAACAGTGAATGGTCTCCAAATGAACAAGTACATGTTCCAGATGCAGCAGTGGTTTCTCTGCTGGATATTCAACCATCAAATTGTTCCCAACAAGATAATTAGTCACAGTGGCTGGCCCCAAGGAGGGACTGTGTGGTGTTTATTAACTGAAAAAGTGTTCAATCTTGCTAATATATTTGCACTTCCACTCCAAAAGTAGAATCCCAGCAAATTGTTGTGATGGGAAGATTCATCCTTGGGCGACACTTAGCAGGATACTTCTGCAAGAACCTCCTGTTAAACAACCACCAGATGTCATTGTAGGATAAATTGTTTTAAAAAACGCTGTTTAAAGAGCAGAAAGCAAACTCAGACTATTTCAATTGTTTTTCAGCAACCCCATGCAGGGTATACTTTGGGCCATATGTCCTGTTTCCCTTCATTCCGAATGACAGATACTGGGGAACTTGAGTCAAAGTCGCAAGGCTGAATTTCGCAGTGCGTTAAACTCAGAGCAACCAGCCACACACTGTACTTCATTTGAACTGTACTGCTTCTATGTCAGCATAATTTTTCAAAAAATGGGCATTTTGCTCACTTTTATCAGTTACTCTATTAAACATTACTCCTATGTAGAGTAATTTTGATTCACATCTGCCATATTTTCAGCACTACTGTGACTCTCAGAAAAATATTTGTTGATGAAAATCAATGAAAGACATGTAACATCAGTCACTTATTCAATAAAAAATCATGTCCAAAATCTCATTTCTACAAGAGAACACTGATTTTCATCTCCCCAGATGTTTCAAGGTATGAGTAATACAACTCTTTTGCCACTGTCAGAGTCATTGCTCTGTGCTGGAAATAACCATAAAAGTTTATCTACTGTCAATCACATTTACAAAGTCATCTACACAGGCATAGGAAAGACAGACATTGCATAGAGTTTCCTAAGTACAGAAGAATCTTTATTCATAAGGTCTATATGTCATAGCAAAGTCTTTTCTACAATGAAACTACTGCTCTAAAACCTGAAACAAGTTGCTGAAGTGGCTGAAGTTGTTCCTTTCTCTACATCACATGCTAGTCTCATGGCAATGAACTCTCCTTATCCATAAAACATCCATTTCATCATGTCTCATCCTTCCTTCTATGTGTGAAAGGTGAAATGCCTCTCTGTGAGCACCATTGATCTCAAAGAAAGGAATACAGCTTTCACCCATCTTCAGTACTGCTCCTGTAGCAATATGAGAATGAAGTCCAGTGGTCATAGAAACCTGGGCATCCATTGGAGACCTGTATGAGTCATAGTGGCCTTCAGGGCTATCTTGCAAAGGTCAGCTGTGTCAATGTCTCCACAGTGCTACTTGCAAAACTTCCTTCCTTGCTCTGGCCTGGGATCTGGGAGGGGATCCCCAAAATGAGACCTCATGTTCACCCTATACAGTGCCTACTTCAAGGAAATTCCTTATTCATCCCAGCAGAGCTTCCATGGACCCTGTGTGTCTATTCAGTTGTCATAACATGACTGGAGCACACAAAAGGAGTCAGTTACAACTCCTGTTACATCTCCAATAAGATGTCCTTCCCAAATGTCTCATGATCCTTCCCACGTAGCTCCAGTTGTTTATTGTCACACCCACAATCACATGCCACAGAATCAGAGGAGGGATACATACAGGATCTCCATCTCACATGTCCATGTTGTGGTACAAAAAAATATAAAGCAGCCTCAAATAGCTGACAGACTCCAGTCCGTTGGGCTTCAACTTTATGCTCCTTTCTGCTGACTCGAACCAGATGGACAGCTGGGCTGAGACAAAACCCAGCTTTCTGCACGTGATGTGTCACTGTTCACATCTCAGAGCTCCTCTGCCAATACCTGTCTTGCTGCATACTGCTTCTAGGCTATGGTTTCTCCAGGAACACAGAAACTTGTTTGAATGTGTGAATTGAATGAGTATACATAGTTACAAAATACAAGTGGGGGACATTCCTGCTTTCTAAGAGCTTTATTGGCTTTGCAGGCAAAGCTCCTGCTCCAAATGGGAGTTTGAATTACTCACCAGTAGAGGTCCTTTCCAGCCAACATTTCTCTGTTTCTACTACTTTTCTATTCATTTCTCTCTTTGTTCAAGGGAACCTGGAAATAGTTCTTTGGGCAGACAATGATAATTTCAGTATTTAGGGGTTTATGCATGGTATTTTATGTTATTTTGTAGGTTGAAACTTGTTAACAAGCAGAGTGTCAGAGATAGCAATTATCAATGTTCATACTGAAAATATGTCTGGCTATCATGTCCAATAATTTTCTTCCTGTGTATCAGTGGAGGAGACGACAGAAGAGGATTTTTATGATGCTATTGCTGCCACTTGAAGAAAACAAAGGAAATAATTTGATTCCTTACTGAAAAAAATACAAACATTGTTTCTTGAGCTATTCTTATGGCCAGGTACTATGTGTCCAGGAGGAACTCTCTTAGGTGTTATTCAACTTAGGCTGCATCAGACAACCTTTCCAGTTTGGTTTTGACCTGCAAGACATAAATATAACACAGGGTTATTCTCAAACCAACATGGTATTTCCAAATAAATGAAAATGCCTTAGGTTTGAACATTACAGAACCCATCATTTTCTCTCCCAGAAGGTCTCCCACAAGCCCTGGGACAAGCCTGTGGTTCTCTATGAATCACATTCTCGGTGTGTACACAATTCAACACAGCATTGCAGAGATGTGCAGAACATCTGTCTCTTGACCTCCAAATCAAGACCATGTCATACATGTGTTGATGTGTTTTGATTCCTTTTATCAGGAGTTAATGTTATACACAGAGCCTTCTTGCTGACAGTTCCCTTGTAGCTCATCAGATCTACTGGGGATCTAGAGTGAAGTAATGGCACCTTTTCTGAAATTTCACAGATGGTAACTTACCACAATGTTCAAGGAATAAAAATATGTCTTCTGCATTTGAGCTGCCTTGGATCTGACTTGATCTTATGACATTCACATTTGCATATCTAAACTGGAATCAGCTAAGAAATAAACATTGTAATCAATGAATAATACAGCTAAGATGTATTACACACACAGTCAAATAAAACTAGAGCTGTAAAATCAAACACTGTGAAGTTAGGAAAGGTGGCCCTAAATCAGCTCTTATGGATCATACTAATATGCATCATCATTAATTGCATGATCATATACTGTTTCTTCCACTGTCTCATCAGCCCACAGAATGGATGATCACTTAGTAAGTGGATGCTTCATGATGCATTTTCTCTTCATTTTTGGTGTGTTGTTCTGTGTGTTATGTATCACAATATATTACTGATATCTTCTGAGATAAGGATTGTTCCTTTTCTGTCTGAGATCATACAGGGGAAGAATATCTAGAAATAATAAAAAAAAAATCATGTCATTTCCTACCTTCCCTCTAAAAGTGAATAGGCTAACAACTTCCATGCTGTGAGACTGCTCTGTCTCATGTCTCCCAAAATCTCCCAAAATCTTTTCATTATTTCCTTATCTGTGTATATCTTTATCTATACTTTGTCTCTTGGCAAAAGGCTTGGCATGAAATATGTTTGTGCTTTGAGCTTGCCAAAACCAAGCAGTTCTTCAGCAATATGTGATGCTTATAGTTTTCTCTGCTAACAAGTATTTTGTCTTCCTTCTTCCAGGACACTCTTGAGGCTTTTCAGTGAGCTCAGAGGAGCACAGAGTTATCAGCAGGATATTACAATGACGAATTATTTATAAAACTACAAGGCTGATCAGTTTTAATGGAGTCACACTAGGTTGCAGCAGGCGTGGGGAGCCCATATCATTCTGGCATCAAACAGAATTTCTCAAGGGATGCCATTGCAGAGCTTGGAATCCACAGCCTTACAGACTGGCACCATGTCCATCTATTTCTGTCTCTGATTCCTGCAAGAATTATGTTTATCCAAATGAATTGCCCAAATTGGAAAGAAAATAAAATACAAATCCCCCTCCTTCCCAAACCACTGGGACAACAACAAAAATATATCCTCCTGTGAAAAGGAAGTTTGAGGAAGAGAGATAATAAGCAGTAAGACTATCCTGCAGCTCCTGTCTGCAGGGACACATTCACATGAAGTTGCTGTCGCAAACTAATTGCCTGTTCTGACTCATTCACAGAATCATGCAGGCCACAGACTGTAATTATCATGTCATAATTATCACTTCAATAGCACAAAGAGTGCACTCTTATCTGATGTGATAAAATAGTTCAATTAATTTTAAACAGAGGGAAACACTAGTACATCCTTAAAGCCCGGCCGCAGAGACAAAGCAAGCCATCAGAATCAGATTATTGATTTCATGTTCTCTTCTGGCTTTATTAATTTTCGTTCATGCATTACAGTCACCATTTTTCATGCACTTAGGAGGTTTTAATTTGGCATAATTCAGAAGAAAAAGAGTAAAATCAGGTACAAACTCAGGAGACTGACTGAGATAATGGGAGAGAAGTAAACTATAGGTAATATTTACAGTGGAGGTACTGGTAATTTCAGCAAGCAGACATCTGTTCCCACTGGGAGCAAAAGATGACAAGGTGTACAGAGGAGAGAAATTGCTTACTGTGGGCACCAGTAGGTCTTTTGTTTCTCTTTACAAATCAAAGCAGATTGCTGAAAAATTAAAGCTTGTATCTGAAGTGAGGGAATTCTGCAATGAAATAGAAAAAAATTATCCTTTAACGGTAATACTTCCAATTTTTTCAGCTCAATAGTTTTAATAAGCAACTACCTTTGGGCTTGATGCTGTTGTGTGCTGCAGAGACAAACATTGTGTAGCATGTCAGAGTAATTCTCTACAATGTTACCTCATCAGTCAATGAGTTTGGTGCTTTTAAAAAACATCATGAGCCTGGGAATCTCACAGGAAACCTAATGTGCAAGGTTGTGGTAAACTAATTCTTTTAGTATCAGAAAACTTTCCAATGAGTGCATTGTGTTACCATGGCTGCAAGACATTTCACTATTCCAGAACTATCGCCTGTCAACGCTGCTCAAAATGTAATGGAAAAGTCTGAAATAAATAGTTCTGAAAGAAATTGGGGTTAAAGAGTTAACATTAGGGTTAAATTTAGGGCCAGTGATTCTACAGTTTTCTAATGAGAAAGGCAGAAAGAGCCTTGTAAGAGGGAAGCTGTATTTAAGAACCAGAGCAATCAGCAGATCCTAAGATATATCTGCAGTGCAGATCTTGCCAGCTCCAGGAAGGAAAAATCATGCAGCTGCGTACCGGTCTGCTCATGCTTGCACTGTGCTGATGCTGGGGCTCCAGTCACCTCGTTGGCCTCCAGGACTTCTGGCAGTACAGAAAGTGAGAACTTGTGTGAAGATGGCAGAGGATTTCTATCTCCCCAGCCTCAGATTCTGCAACTAGGGTGGCAGAATACCTGCAAGGTAATCCCGTGTTACTGTAAAACCCAAGCTACGGCTGCACTCCTTGTCTAGGCTGGAAGGCTGAACCTCAAGAGTGGGTGAAAAGCTTGTTTGTGGACTTGGTATGAGATTTTTCAGATGTGTAATCCAAGGAAATTGGATTCCAGAGATAGACAATGAAGTTGGTGAAGGGTCTAAGGAATAGATCTCCTCAGGAATGTCTGAAATAGTTGAGGTTATTTAGCTTGGAGGAAAGGAGGCTGAGGGGAGACAGGATCACTCTCTACAACTATGTGAAAGGAGGTTGTAGTGAGGTGGGGATCAGTCTCTTCTCCCAAGTAATGAATAATAGGAAAAAAGGAAATGGCCTCAAATTGCACCAGGGAAGGTTTAGATTGGAGATTAGGAAGAGCTTTTTCCTTGAGAGAGTTGTTAGACACTGTCCCAGGCTGCCCATAGAGGTAGCGGAGTCCCCACTGAAAAGATACTGAAAAGCCACATAAACTTGGGTTACTGGTGGGCTTAACAGTGTGAGGTTAGTGGTTGAGCTTGATGAACCTCCATGTCTTTTCCAACCAAACAACTCTATGATTGTATGAAATTTCTGTGGTTACTGCATCTACCAGAGGACTTCCAACCCAGTGTAATCAAATTTTATGAGGAACAAGGGTAAACTAGTTTTGGTTACAAAATCACAATATAGACTGTGCCTAGGTCTGCAGTTTCTTTTCTGAAGTATCTCTGAAGATGAGCCAAAACCATCTGCATGCCTGTAGCAAGGTCTGTTAATCAGAGTCTCAGCAGGTCTTGGTATAATGAACTCCAGGAACTCTGGCATTTCTTTCAGAGTATAATGAAATTTGCAGTAGCTTGTCTTCCCTCAGCACTCTCACTCTACACCCCATTTCATCACATTCTTTACTGCAATTACCCTCATAGCATACCTTAGGTGGGCTAAACCTTGTTTTCACTGTCTTCTTCCTGTCCACAGGTTGTAAAGAGAGCATACAGCAATTAGAGTCCTTAGATACCTTAAACACCTAAAGTTTTCTGGAAGAGAAACCAAGTTTGAATGACCTAAGTGAGCATATCTAAATTTCTGTGATACAGGGAATTTAACTGAATTTCTCAAAGCTCTACTAGTTCACTATCATCTATGTCCTAGAGATTTACCTAGAGATCCATTCTATGATTCTATGACCTAGTGTAGTTCAAAATTACATAGATAAGATGTACATTTCCTTTTGAAATATGAATTAAACTTTGGGATGACACAGTCAACAAAGTAAAGAAGATTTATCTTAGATATCAGTCCCAGGTTTTTCTGCTGACAGAGAGCTATGTCCTGCAATCTCACACATGTTGGCAGCAACTCTTCATCACTCTTTCTTTGAGGGGGAAGCTGACAAATGGCAATGCCAAGAGCTGCCTTCAGCTAGAACACAAGCATGTGCTTTGAGGCTACCATGAATTCCTGGTAGGAGTGTAGCCAATAGCACTGGAATTTGTTGTGGTTGATTCTCATCTCATAAGAATTCTAGGTTGCCAGAGGCTAAAAATACCTCATTGCTTTTCGATTTGTACTGGAATTTCTCCAAATTTAGACTATAAGGCAATATATAGTAAGATTCAGGAAAACAAAGGATTCCAAAAGCAAGTTAGGGATTCTACCCTTTGGCCACATCAACAGTCAAGCTTTGTATCCAGTAGCTGGATTCGTCTGCAAACCTTTTGCTTGTAATAAAAGCTGTGAAAAACTGAGCTCTGACCTCTATTAGTTGACATTTTTGTACAGCATGTCCGGTATTAGAGTCAAAGAAGAGAGGTTATATGTTGTAACACAGTATCACAGGACCTAATGTCCTCTTAAAGGTAAAAAGAGTCAGTAGTGTTCAACATCATTTAGATTGATGTCAAATAGTTATCCCCAAAGAAAGCATATAAAGCCTTTGTACACAGTATGGAGAGGCAGATATTGATTGTATCCTTCTTCGACCAGCTAGAGAATCAGATAGGTGCTACTAAAGTGGGAACATATTCAGGTAAGAGGACATGAGGGTTGTCAGCCAATCAGACCACGGAACAACTTGCCTTAGCAAAGTTTCTGGGCAGTCAGTTTGGACCCGTCTAGATCCCAGTCTTTCCTGGTATTCTCCACTGTATGACACACTGCTCTCATGTCTCTTTCACAGAGTGCAACACCTCTGAGATCAGCTAGTCTCCTCATTTTTTAGTGGCTGGCAATTTTCTGTGACTATTACTATGGGAACTCAAGATGCAGGAAATTCAACACCACAAACTACTTTAGCTCAGTCCTCCTCTTCTGCTAACTGTTCACTCCAAGGCTAAGAGAAAGGGCAGCCTCTCTGGAGATGTTTCATTGTTAGAGCAGGTGTAAGGGTGCACTGATCACTGCCCAGGAGGTTATGGCTATGGTTATGGTTATTCAATTCACTTGTAGTAGCTTGTTTAGTGGATGTAACTCAATGATATTAACTGAATGTTCAGGAGAGAAAACAATACACACTCCTGCTACTGTTTTCCGCTTTCTGGCACACACAATATAGAATATATTGTTTATTTTCTCCATGTAGCTCTCACATACCATGTGGTATCTGATTACCTCATATGCTGCAAAGTGGGCTATTCTTGCTGCAAGTTTTGATGGCTGAGATTGCCTGCTTCTCAAAGATAACATCAAAACTTAGCAGAACAATCTAAATTATGCTGCCAATTTGATCTAATTCTCTTAGGCAAAACCTAGTAGCTAAAAGCGGCAAGCAGAGATAATAAACATTGTTTCTGCCTAGATGTAAGAGTTGACTCAATCAATTACTCCTTGGTACATCTCTGCTTAAGAGTGAACATCACTTAATTAATATAGTAAGTGCAGTTATAAGGTTATTTATATATTCATAGAAAAATGACTTTTTTTTTTCCCTGAAAGAAGGGATGTAAAATGCATGAATGTATTTATGGACACCTCACTTCCATAAAAAGGGCTTAGCATACTCATTGATGTTAATAGAAAGCTTCCACTGGCTACATTGATGCATAAATTTTTGACACATATGCACAAGTCAGGTAGTGTATTTGCATACTAAGCAGGGAGTTTGAGTTCCAGCTTTCTGGGGCAAAAATCACTTTTAATTGTGCATGATGCATAGCACAGGGAGGCTGACAGTGCTAATCGAAAGTTAACAAGCAGGAAGGATTTGCTCTTTGAAAGTTGAAATTTCCAAGTAATCCTTTACATCTAATCCAACTTGAGCTAAGGAGTGGGAGAAGAATTGCAACTGGACTTCTGTGACCTCTTCAAAAGATTGTCAGGTTTCTGCTCTTCCAGATAGACAGACATATTTCTGGCCTAGTCAGGGGAATAAACAAGGCAAAAAAGTATTGCACAAAATCAAACAGGGAAAAAAGTTTCATTGCATTTTTCTAAATCGGTATTTTTTGTTGGGTGACTGCCAGATGCATGTCAATGCTTTTCTGCATAGTGTTTAGGATTTGCTGGTTTCAGCAGTAAAATGAACAGAAATGGAAGCTTTCAGTGTGTTTGAAGATTAATGTCACATAATCTCAACAAAGCTAAAGTCAACAAGCTGAATTTAATTACTACCCTGACAGCTGGAAGGCAATTAATGTCTTAAACTTTCAAGCTCTTTCTCCTTGTATTTTTCCTCTTGCCTTACTCCTACTAATTAGAAATATGCTTCAGGGTAAAGCTGACCATGGTGTTAAATTCCCACCTTGTCATCAGGACCATTGAAACTTCCCAATTAGACATCAACTCTTGCATCAGAACAGGAATCAAGACCATCACTGAATGGTATGAGCTGCAGAGTACTGCTAACATGTCTCTGTCTTAGAGTTTCAAGTTCAAATATACTCATCCTCTGTGATGTATAACTAAAGGAATATCCCACAGGGAATGTGGCAGGAATTTTTTATTACCATATAACCTTTCAAATTTTTGTATTGGTAATAAACTGTAAGACAAATTTAAAGGACATTAGTGTGACAGCAATTTAGTTATGAATGTAAAAAACATCTCTTATGAAACTTAGCATAGACCATCCTGCATCTGAGACGAGTGGGGTTGCATGTCTGCAGGGAATCATTCCCAGCATTGGTGAGGCCACACCTTGAATACTGTGTCCAGTTTTAGGCACCTCTCTACAAGAAGGACATTGAGGTGCTGGAAAGGATAAAGAAACAGACTACCAAGCTAGTAAAGGATTTGGAGCGTGTCTCATATGAAGAACAGCTGAGGGATCTGGGGGTGTTTAGTTTGGAGAAAAGAAGGCTCAGGGGAGACGTTATTGCTCTTTACAGCTACCTGAAAGGAAGCTGCAGAGGGATGGGATTTGGTCTGTTCTACCTAGTAACAAGCAATACAACAAGAGGAAACTGCCTCCAGTTGCACCAGGGGAGGATCAGGCTGGATATGAGGAGGAATTTCTTTACTGAAGGGTTGTCAGGCATCGGAACAGGCTGCCCAGGGAAGTGCTGGAGTCACCGTCCCTGGAAGTGTTTAAGAGACTGTTGGATGTTGCACTTGGGGAAATGGCCTAGTGGTTGATAGGGCTGGGACAAAGATTGGACTCAATGATCTTAAAGGTCTTTTCCAGCTGAAACAATTCTATGATTCTATGAAACAAAAAATTAAAAAAAACCTCTATTGTAATAGCATAATTAAGAATAAGATCTACACTGCATGCAACATCAAGACCATGATGCTTTGAAACTGGAAGAAAACCATTGATTCTGCAAACTACATTTTGGAATGTCATCGCCAAATAAAATTCCAGTATTTAGGGTTTTTTGTGAGTCAGAGAAAAAAAATGAGCTTCTCACAGGATCAGAGTTTTTTGTGGCTGTTTTGACATTTTCACTATTCCAGAATTTAAATTGTTTATTTTGCTTGGCTGGGCTGATGTAAACATCCTTTACTTCTGTCAACATTAAACTAAGTTTTCCTGTTTCAGCAGCTTCCCCAATGCACATAAACATATGTATCTGCGGATAAGCAAGGCAGCATGTTGTCAACCACAGTGTGGTCCATAACACACAGCTATATATGCACATGGTACTGACCATTAAACAGTCTAAAGAGAACTCAAAACAACTTCATGCACAAAATAATTCTGCCACAACACAGCATGAAGATGCAGTTTAGCACTTTAATGAAGAGGTTACTTATACAGAATGAGACATTTTAGTTTGGTTTTTCTCTATAGGAAAATGATACTTCCCAGAACAGTTACATTTTTTAAATCTTTAGATAGCATAAAACACGTATCTTTAAGGTTCAGATCAGAATACATTTCATATTTTTGGAAAACTACCTTCATTGTCAGTGGAGTACTGCTAGGATTGGAAACCTCTGTAGGTTCCTTCTCCGTTGGGTTCAGTGGAGAGCTAAGCCTTTCTGCTAGCCAATCACAGCTATTTCTCTGTGTGCTCAGCCTTACCACTGTCAGCAGAACAGAATCTGGAAAAGAAACTCTGCCCAATAGTTTTGCTTTATGTCTACATTTCAGCAAGTACCAGCAATTAATGATCTGTTGGCAAATTAACACTGCACATGGCAATTGACTGTGGTAATGAAGTTATAGAGTCTTCTTTATGGTTTATTAGTACAATAATAAACCACACTCAGCGTGTAATAATGGCACACAGTTAAATTAAAGACTTGCTGATGCCTTATAAACCATTTTGAGAAACATTCTTGAGCAATCGGTAATAGTCTTCCCTGTGAGCACAGGCAGGCTTTGCTCTGTATTCTGCAGATACAGTTCTGTCAATACATTTTTTCTATTACTCTTGCATCGCTAACAAAACAGGTCAGATAGTGGAAAAACAAATTGACTGGAACGTTTACTTCAACTTGAACTAATTTTTAAGCTCTTTAGGTGAAAAATAAGTCTTGACTTCTTCAGGCTGCATCTATTTCTTCTGTTATGAACACTAGACTTGTTCATCACTTTCCTCTCAGACAGAGGCACCAGCTGAATATTACTACAGTGTTTCTCAAGACTTGGCAACTGAAATTGAATATCTGGCTTTTTAAAAATTAGCAGAAGCTAAATCTATCCTCCCAAGTCAGATAGGTGAAATTTACTGCTGTGAGCTAGGTTTTATAATGAGCTTCCCTCTAACTTTCTACTCCATGACTGTGACCAAGATCCAACTTGTTTAGAGAAGAGGTCTTATTTCAGACTCTCTACCCTTTCCCTATTTGATGCTGGAAGTGGAGAGGCATACACACTGAGCCAGAGCTCTACACCTGTGCACCTACTAAGCTCAAACGACCCAGAGAAGCCTGCCACCAAAGTACTTTCAGATCCACTTTACAGCCTCTACGCTAATGTAGGAACAGTCTTTCTCTCATCTTCTTGCAAAAATGGCAAGTACTTTGTTTTATTCAGTGTTACAATATGGGAGTCATGCTGTGAATGATCAGGCTCTTAGAGCGGTGTGTAATGGCAACTGTATGCTGAATTTAGAACAGGCAAAAAAATTTAGAACTCTCCAGACTTCTCTCTGTAGGAAGTCAAAGCAACATTTAGGAAAGGTATTATCTGCCTTTTTCAAGGAGAGCCACATTTCTCTGCTCCAACTCCCACCAACCGTGTTGGCCACTAGAGGACATGCCAGACCTCTCAAAATGCTGGGCCCATTCACAAACCACACTGACACCCACATCTCCTTCACTCCTGTATTAGAGCTGATAGGTTTTCAGATCAGTCAGGTTTTCAGATCAGCCAGGTTTTCAGATCAGCCAGGTTTTCTTTTTTTTTTTTTTTTCTTCTGCCTGACAGAATAAATATAGGAATACAGAAGGAAGAGCAATCTTTTTCCTACCCTTTACCTGTCTTATCTGCTTAAACTGAAAACTCATTAGGGAATGGCTGGGCCTGAGGTGAGGTTTGATTGTAGACCTAGGTATTACCTGTGTACCTGAAAGTTTCTTAGTCAAAACACTGAGAAGATACTGTAGTTAGTGTATGTAATGTACTGTACTAACCAGAGCAAAGAGTCTGTAATAGAGGAGAACTCTTATGTCAGCATTTGAGATGTTTGCCTCTAGTTCAGCAAGATGTCAGGTCATGCTCCTGAGCTGAACAAGAACAGTCTTGTTTGTGCTGATACAGGTGTGCTTACAGGAGCCCTACAGGGAAATCTGCATCTTCCACATGTGTTCATGAAAGCTGTGATTCCAAGATGAGAGGCAAAAGGAATGAGCCTGTCAGGAAACCCTGAAGCTTTAAAATTTTCCTTTTATACAAGCTAGAGTACAGACGAGAACAAGGTGACCACTGCCTTCTCACAGTCATCTCAGGAGAGGGACAACCTATAAGAATATGAGATTACTTTGGGAGATGTACATAAAACTTCACTTTAGCCAGTGCAAAGAGGCTTGACAAAGGCTCTAAGGAGCTCTTAGAACTTCTTCTATTGACTGCAGTGAGACACTTGTCTTCCTAAATTAAAGCTGAGGATGTGTCACTGTATTCTCAGCCTAGAACAGCATTTAATGCATCTTTTTGTGCCTACAAGGAACTTCTAGGATCTAAAACTTCCTTTGTGATAGGCATCTATAAATTCTACATTGTTTTCTGCTCACCAGCCTTTCCAGATTCTGCATCAGGGTATGATGGCTTAGAGTAGGTCCATTTTGTTGCCAACTTTTCTTTTGTTTACCACTCAGAAAAGCTTACTCAGCATTATATTGTAATATAAGTTCCTTGCAACAGAATTCTTTTCTCTTTGTGAATACTTTTATAATATTAACCTCTTTAAGAACTTTTCCCCTTAACAAGCTTAAAATCTTATTGGTTTTGAAGGTTATGATTTTGATTAGTCTCCAGGCTAACACTTTCTTCAGACTGGTATGACTTTCTATCCACCTCTGGCACTGTAATTTTCTTGAATTGCCAAATTCTTCTTTCTCCCATGTTCTTACAGGCACTGCAAGATGTTTCTGAAGCAATTTGAAGAATACCCGTCAGGTTCTGCTGAAGCTTAATATCCTCACAGAGGAATGGAGAAGTCAGCAAGGAAATGGAGAGCATGAAGCTGTGTCCTGCTGTCACGAGGTAGTCTGGTTTAATTTTCAATCAGTTGCTCCTAGTTGGCCACTTCCACATCGAGCTTCAAACTGCTAATCCAAAGCTTCTCATTAATTAACGAACTTTGCCCAGTGGGAATTGCTTACTGAAAGATTTCTGTGCCTGAGATGATCAGCTTCTCTAGAAGTCTAATATCCTCCACAGAAGATGCTCAGTAAACTCATATGTGTGTATATGCACTAATTAATATGCAATAAATATACCTAGTAATGACAGTGTTTAAAGACTGGCTCATAAATACTGACTAGACTCAAGCAGCAGTAACAATTCATAATGAGCAATTATAAACAATGACTTTCTTCTTCTTTAATGCCTTGGAAAATGTCTATTTAGTAACAGCCTGAAATAAAGGCTTGCAAAACCAAACGACACAGCTCAAACTATGGCTCCTCTCCACCAGCCACCTTATAAATGGAATTATTTCTGTTGTAACCAATTTCACTAATGTTTTTTGTGACTTGTCCTTGCCCTGGTCCCACTGACATTAATGACAAGATATTTCACAGGTCAGTTAGTCACCATGACGTAGGTAGGTACATCCTTCCTTCTTTTGCGGTATGGGAGGAGTTCGGCTGCATTATATTTTGATTCAAAACATGTTCTCACTGCCCTAAGAAGTAACCCAAGCTCTTTCACTCTATTGCTGTAGAAATGACCACCATGGTCTCTCTGACCTTTGTAAGGATAAGAGGCTACTAATAATACACTTCTGAAGAACCTAAACACACTAAAATAACCTAGAAATAATCTGTTACCCCTTAGAACAGAGCCCTTGAGATGTTCAGCGATCAAACTGTTCAGCTCTCCAATGTCTACTCAGAAGAAGGAATGCAGTCTATGTCTCAGGACAGTGTTATTGCATACTGTAACAATTTTCTGAAAAGATAATTTAACAGCACAGGACTCTTCCTTAGACTTTAGAACAGAGTTGGTGGTGGATTTACATTTACCAATGAAAATGTTTGAGTGATCTGTCTGCCAAATGAAACCTCACCATCGTTTTATATTATATCACATCATATCATAACATAAATCACATAATATGCTTGGGCATTTTTTTAAAATGTATTTTCCCATTCTTCCGGTAGGATGATCAAATGACAGTGAATAATATACCCTCAACAGTTTGGTTCTGGTGTTCTGCCTAACTAAGAATAGTTCTTCACTGACAACCCAGAAGCCAGACTATCCAAGGCTTGTTAGCTCTAGCTAGAATCATAGAATCATTTTAGCAAGAAAAGACCTTAAAGATCATTGAGTCCAGCCTTTGTCCCAACTCTATCAACCACTAGGCTACTTCCCTAAGTACAACATCCATCCATCTCTTAAATACCTCCAGGGACCGTGACTCCAGCACCTCCCTGGGCAGCCTGTTCCAATGCCTGACAACCCTTCAGGAAAGAAATTCCTCCTCATATCCAGTCTGAACCTCCCTTATTGCAACATGAGGCCATTTCTATTCTATTTCTTGTTCTATTGCTTGTTACTAGGGAGAACAGACCAATCCCTGCCTCTCTACAGCTTCCTTTCAGGTAGTTGTGAGAAGCAGTAAGGTCTCCCCTGAGCTTTCTTTTCTCCAAGCTAAATAGCCCCAGATCCCTCAGCTGTTCCTCAAATAAGACATGCTCCAAATCCTTTCCTAGATTAGTAGCCTGTCTCTATATCCTCTCCAGCACCTCAATGTCCTTCTTGTAGAGAGGGGCCCAAAACTGTACACAGTATTCAAGATGTGGCCTCACCAAAGCCGAGTACAGGGGACTGATCACCTCCCTACTCCTGCTGACAACACTAGTCCTGATACAGGGCAGGATGGCATTGACTTTCTTGGCCACCTGGGCACACTGCTATCTCATGTTCAGCTGGCTGTCAATCAACCCTGCCAGGTCCCTCTCTGCCTAGCAGTTCTTCACTACAAACCAGACTGAAGCACCACTGAAATCTTCCTGGGAGCAGTGGAGGAATCAGATATGTTTAGGAGAAAGGTCTTTGAAAAGCTTTAATTTTGGATTCTACTCCAATTGCAATAGAATCAAGGGTCAAAACCCCACTTTAGGAGGGATTTTGATATGTCTTGGTTTTCTGACAAGAGAACTGCTTCATTCTGTTGCTGGCCAGGGGCTATGGTGTAGATGAGAAGTGACTAAGATGACAGCTATGTGGATGAATGTGCTCTTCCTTCATACTGCGAGTATCAGCTGACCAGGAAAGATCTTCTGTTAGAGGAAGAGCAGCTGTAGGCATTATGCCTAGAAATAGAACTACCTCTCATGGTCCCTTGTGTTTTCATTACAATCAAATTCTTCTGACTCCTTTTCTAGAAATCATGGCCAAGTAACCTGAGCTCTCTGACAGGCCTAGCAATCAATCCAATCATAAGGATGTTTAGACTTCAGGTAATGGTGCAAGGACACTTTTGTCTTCCAGGAAAACAATTTCCCAGCTGTTGATACCAGTCAGGAGTCACTGACTAGGTCAACTACTTGCAGTCTGACAGTAAATCCTTGTTGACTGGTACTTTCATAAAGTTTTATCTCAGAAGCATTACATAGGCTTATTTCCAGTAAGAGAGGTTCAGGTATGTAATAGTGAGGTGACACTGGTCTGTTCCTAACTAGCATTTAAGGGAGAAAGAACAAATGAGCAGCTTGGAAGGCACTCCTCATCTCCAACCAACTGAAACTCCAATAATGGCAGCTACACTCGGACTGGAAATCGATTCCTGATTACGCCATCCAGTGACAGCATTACTATTCAGGTTACTGATTGAGATAAAGTGGGTTGTTAACAACAAGCCAGGACAAACTAAGTGATTTTAATAGTTTAAATGTTATCGTCTCTGAAGAAGTCATAATAAAAATGCAATATTATTGAGTTTTCTAGTCTGAGGGCATCAGTCATCTGTCTGCCTA
Source organism: Urocolius indicus (assembly GCA_013401255.1). Classification (NCBI taxonomy): domain Eukaryota; kingdom Metazoa; phylum Chordata; class Aves; order Coliiformes; family Coliidae; genus Urocolius; species Urocolius indicus. The sequence goes on along the minus strand of WBNH01007807.1, from coordinate 23,877 downwards.
AAACTCATAGGGTAGAGTGCATCTGAATTTCTTCTGCAGAAAAAAAATGATAAAGCTTTATCACTGCTCTCATTTTTTCCCTTCTTTGCTGCCTGAACATGCCAACAACTGCATTTTGACCCTTCTCTTCTTTTGTTGCTCGTTTCTTTAATCTTTCTACACATGGAAACTCATTACAATACAGGACAACACCGTTACTGTGGATTTACTAGCTAAGGTGACATGAATGGGGGGTGACCATGATTACACACAGATATTCTCATATCAGAAGTAATGGGAGAAATAATCTTAGTAAAGGCAAATATTTTTGTTCCTGCTTTGGCTTCTTATTCATTTGCTTGTGAGAAATCCACACCAGAAATCTTATTCCCAATGTACATGAAGGTGTTAAGGATTCCTACTGACAACCACTCATGTACAAGTGGTCCATGATGAGAGTTCCAGAAGCACCTACTGTCCTTTTCAAGAGTGCAAAAGACATTCAGCTTCCATAGATTTCAGCAGGATCCCTGAATGTTCAGCAGAAACAGTACAGAAAGCACTGACAAATTGTACTTATGCATATGGGTTACCTAATAGAACCTGAGCTGGCACAACAGGTTTTCATAATACTGAGACCTGAAAAGACACTGAGAGATCTGATAATCCGTGCTTTGAAGCACAGCAGCACTGATGTTAATACATTACTCAAATACACACAGGATTTGGATGACTCAGGACACTGAATACATCTAATCTCTAGGTCATCTGATGTTGATCTCAATGACTTCTGCATCTGATAGCAATGCGAAATGTGGTTCTAACTGTCCTGTGCCTGTTGATTTAGAAGTGACAACCTGCCTATCAAACTTTCTGCCTGCCTGAATTATATTTATTCATGATTTTTTAATGTGGTATCATCTCTTACTTTGTAGCCACAGGCCTTCAGTATTAGAAACATAAGTGAACTATTAATATGAGAACATGATTAAATTGCTGTTTGGGATGCACCTGTAAAGATGTTGCCTGTTTCTTCACAAAAGAAAGGGCTAGTTAATGTTTATATATGCAAATACTTATTAACCATCTAATTTAATCTGTTTTGGAGCTTAACACAACCTCCATCATCAGAATGAATGACTTTTGTTTAACCAACTCCGACTGCTTAATGAGTGAGATGATTTACATATAGGCAAAGAATTTGAGGTGCAGTGTGTCTGTTGTTAGTAAAGGACAAGATCTAATAGAATTTCTCCCCTCTATCTTTCTCCCTTTCCCAAAATGTGAGGTTTCTCATATGTTAAACGTAAACCCCAAATGTCATTATAGGATTGCTGTATCTATTATCTAACAGGAACAGGCTGATCCTAGAATGTGATCACACAGGATTATAAAATATATGTATATTCCTCCTTCCATGAGAACAACTGAAGCACCCTCAGGAGCTCCTATAATCAACATGCTACATCTGCTCCAGTCAGAAGTCGCAGAGTGTCAGGATCTGAACCAATTCACCTATCTCTTCTGCAGGTATCCATTCTTTTTCTGAACAGCTATGGCATAGGAAAATGTTGGTTAGTAAAACATCAGCATGCTTGCAGGACCTACTGCATGTAGCTCACTGAAAACAGTTTTTCAGTTTTATACAACCTTATGGTCAATTTAATGCAACCTTATGAAACAATTATTTTGCAATTGCATTGTGCATTACTTGACTTTCTTGACTTTTATTTCTCTTCATTTTTATTATCATCCTTTTAATTACTAATANTTCCCTTAACCTTTCCTTTCCCCTAACCTTTCCTTTCCCTTAACCTTTCCTTTCCCTTAACCTTTCCCTGAACCTTTGTTTTATTTTGCTGTACTTTATTTGTTGAACTGTTCTTATATCAATCCCACAAGTTTTTTTTCCCCGACTGTCCTTCCCATCCACCTGGGCAAGTGTCTTGTCTGGGTGGTGCATAGCTGCTGGCTGGGATTAAACCACGAGAATAGCATGCTGTTTCCAAAGCCTGGGGGCAGCTGTTTGCATCTGAAGAAATGCTCTCAAAATGAGTTTGACAGCTGCATTTCTTGTGGAAGAAATCACTCATGCAAAGTTATTCCTGCTCATAGATCTTTCTCTGCCAAGACCTGGGCAGAATCGACTTTGGACTGAGTTCACCTTTCCTGCCAGATTTGTGTCAATGCCTCACCCACACGACAGCCTTTTTGGAACTTCTCTTAGAGTCAGTTAACTGAAGAGCATATTTTAAAGCTGTGTTATTGTTACTCCTCATTTCCCCCTTCTACACAGCATGAAATCCTAACACGCAATCAAGCAGCTAACCCCAGGACCACTAAGCTTAATGTTCTCCTAATGCCTGTCATTAGGAAGTATAAATGCCAGAACGTTGTCTGGCTGCTGTATAAAATAAATATATCCATCTTAGGAGACACATTGTACCAGCTTTCCAAAAGTAGAAGAGGCTGAGCTGTGGAAACATGCAAAGTGAAACTTTGGCCAAAACCAGCAGGATGGTGGTGCTACCTGAAATACCCATGCAGGACAGAGCTTTTATTCTGCAACAGTATGGAAAAACCTCCCATGCAGTGAACTGCTCAATACCTCATTCATCTATTCATCTATTGCGTCTTACAAGGGTACAGGGCTGAGTTAACTGCCAAGACTTTCAATGCAGGAGGTTAATATAAACCCGACACATTTCTTCCAAGCCCTATTGTACTCAAAAACTAGAAATAACAGCTTGTCTGCTTCCTGTACAGTAGAAGCAAAGAAATAGTAGGGCCTTTAGAAGGAGAACCTGAATGCAAGCCAATCATCTTCCTTCTGGCTCCTGCTGGCTCTCGTCTCCAATTACAAAGGAATAATTCACTATCCAGGCTATTTCTACAGCATTTCTAACTGGGCACTGAAGTATCAAAAGTTATTGTTAGCCTGCCACACTCCTGAGAAGAGAAATAAGGAAGAGATAATAGAAAGACAGAAATGACCCAGATCAGTGAGATATGCTTTATGGTTTATCACAAAGGAGTTTCCTAAGAGACCCTGATGTCATGCCCCATGCACACATGCACACATGCACACCTACATCCCAGAGAGATAATGAGGGAAAGAAAGCTGCAGTTTGCATCAGTATGGACACTGTTTTCATTCAGGACATTTATCCCCACCAAAATATATTCCCTTTATATCTCAAAGTGCATGGCCATGCTTTCTCCTCTAGATGACACTGTGTCTGCTTGGAATCCAGAGCAGGAATACCAGGAGCTCTTCAGCACTGGCAAAGTCATGTGGAAGAAAATTGCACCAGCACCTGCACACACTATTCTCGTCTCCAGTGATTTCTGTATGATTTAGAGCTGCTTGCTTAAGGACTCAAAGCCACTGAATCTCAATATCTCAGCAGCAGCTAATATTATATATGTGCAAGTCAATGTGTGAGCAGAGTTGCAGAAATTGTCTGTGTATATATATATCTATACATATAAAGTCACCTTTTTGTTTGTCTATGTTTACAAATATCATGAGGCTGAAGTCTGCAAAACAATCTGCCAGCCCCAGGCAAATCTATTTACTACTGGGTAAAATTCCATGCAGGAGTGGACTGGTAGTACTGACAAGCTAGAAGAGTAAAACAGACTGAATCTTGACACTGTAAAGAGTCTGAGACCTAGAATTCAAGTTGGCTGCATGCACTCTATATCCCTCTGGGGAGAAAAGTTCTGGAAGTTAGATTTGCATTTCAGCTTCACTGGAACACCTCTGATTTCCCCAAGGTTTCCCCAATATATTGGGAAGTAATTGTGATCAGATTCAGACTCATGACAGTTCAAATGCATAAATAGTACAAAGAGATTAATTAGCAAAAACCCAGGAAATAAATGCAGATGGCTCTAAGGGAATTAACAGAAATACAATTTCTTTTAGCTTGTGCCTCAAAAGTTGACAGCATGACTCAGAAGTTCACGACTCTTTCCTGACAAAATAAAGAGTATTTTTTATCCTATTTCACCAACTACAGGATAATTTTAGACACTCTTCACATAAAATGGATCCAGAGGATCAGGTCAAAGTCTGAAAAATAGGCACCTAAAACAGTGACAGCAATGTGCAGGGATACTTTCCTGTTGGCATCAGTATGCCGTTATCTCCTGATTAGGAATATCTTATGGACAAGACAGACCAGTGGGCTAGCACAGATGGGAGGAGGGGATTTACACACAAGTCTGAGTTTCAAGTGTTAGAAGAGTTACCTGTCTTCAGAAATCTGGAAACAAGCTCCACCAGAAGAGGGATGGAGAAGGTGAACTATGAAGAAGGTTCTTTCATGACTCATCACCCGCCCAAAAAAAGAGAGACACGTTAAAATTGATTCCTTCCTTCTTCTTTGTTTGTCTGGAAGATGGAAGAGTGAGATTTCTTAGCTCTCTCTGAACATGGTCTGCCAGCTTCACATTGCAGTGTCAGAGAATTGATACCAGTCCAGGTGTCTACAAATTGACTCACAATTTTACTCTGTGAAATGAATAAACAAACCTTCCTCTGTAAGATCGAATTAATTTGGATTTATTTGCCTAGGTATAGACATTGCAGATGTTTTAATTTACGCAGTTTGCACTGTCAAAGTGGCTGGGCTGGCTTAGCCTTCAATTTCTATCTGTGCAGGCAGAATTCAGAGTGGCTGTTGCAGGCTTTTTGACCATGGGAAGGACAAATCCAGCTGAATATCATCAGAGGAAAAGAAGTTAAGTGAAATTTAACTAAAGTGCATGGAGTGGTTGCCATAGCAAAAGTGATGGAAGGCTCTTTGCTTTAGCTGTTGAGAGCAGGATTGACAAATGTATGTAATACTATACTATCAGGAACATTTCCACAGCTGAGATGAACATCTCTAATTTCTACTTTCCTGTTCAGGAAATTAATTGAGAGAGAAAAGGAGAATTGAGGAAGAAATAGAGGTTTCCCCTTCTGCAAAGGGACACCAACTCTCAGACCTCAGAGGAATGGGGAGAGGCTATGAATTCAAGGGGAAGAAGTTACATTTCCCTCCAAATGAGACCTAAGTGCAGTGATCCAGTTAAATACTCTTTATTTTGGTTTCAGAGGACTCCCACTGCTTACCAGTGGATGTGTTGACCAATCTCTCTGTGAATCTCTTTTTAGTTTCTTGCCTCAGTGAGGGCTCAGATCCCAGAAGTAAACAGTGCTGATAGTTCATAATTCTTAGTTGAATGCTGAGTTTCACCCATGAGATCTAATTCTATTCTATTCAGTTTCTTCTGGCTTTAACTGATAACTCCAGAGAGGGCTTTGGTCCTTCATTTATTTCTCTCCTACGAGTGAAAAAGATGGCAACAAAGAAAAAATGTTTACTTCCATTCTTTCCAATGTACAAGTTTGATATTCATTTGCTTCCTCAAGGATTTTATTTTCTCAGATCACATCTCATCAAAGGCTCTAATTTGTGGATGAGTAATAGGTTGTTCTCTGTCCTCTCATCATCCACCCACGTAAATACTCCTGCCTGGATCCCAGTGCCATACCATCCTCACAACTGTGGGTGGGTAGGACAGACCTTCTAAAGATCAGTAGTAATTGGAAAGACCCAATGCTGTGGTTTTGCCTGGGCCAGTTCCTGCTAGTGGAGTCCTAGAAGACTGGGACAAGCGTGATACAGACTATGCAGAGGGACAAAGTGCTCCTAAGCCACAGAATACCAGCTACAGGTAACTGCATCACACAATGCTTTTGCTTCATTTTACAACTTAGTACTAATTTTATATGTTCCCTCTGTTCCTAATAAATATTGTAGAGCATTACTGCCCAATGACAGATTTCTAGTAAACAGACTATTTTCTCCTTCCCTTGCTAAAGCTGGTTTTCAAGGCTAACACATTCTGGGCTCCTAATGATGTTCTCAATATGTTCTCAATATTATCTCCACTCAATAAGATATTTTGGGGGAAAGTATGTGGCAAGACTGTCTTCAGCCAAGTGTCCTGTAAGTCCATCTCCTTATAGGTCACACATTTAGCTTCCAACAGTCCTTGCCTTTTAGCAAGCTATAATTTGCTGTATAATCAATTTTATCCTCCTAAATCTGTATCTGATCTCCCATTCTGTTTCAACCTGTGTCTATAGAAAACTAGAAACCAAGAATGGGGCTTGAGTTTTCTTCTTTCAAAGCCTTTCCTTACCCTCCACTGATTTCTCTCTTGCCATTTTAATTCTGTTACTACAGCAACCTTGTATTTCTTGCTTTGGCAAAGTTGACATGCTAGCATGGGGACACACAAGGCCTCTCTAATCAGTGCTTATATGGTCTAAAACATTTAGCTCATCTGCTCAGAAGACTTATTAAAATGTTCGACCCATCTGCTGTGGGAGTCTCAAGTGAAACTGGAGCCAACATTTTCCCACTCGGTTTCCTGCCATGCAGCCTGACCAAAGCCTCTCATTTCATCAACTCACAGCAATGGTGGTCTCTAACATAAGGCAGAACACTTGCTTGCATGTGGTCTTTGGACACACTTGAAAGGATGTCATCTCAGTCTTCTGCAGTGACTGTTGGATAAAACGCTGTGCTGACATTTGCCTTTCAGAGTGCTAAATGCTAGAAAAATCATTTCACTGCAGCACAAGAAATTCAGAGCAACAGCTTTCAGTGTGCTTCCTTCATGCTCAGATGCTTAGAGCTAGACATTTATGGCAGTAGGCTTCCAGAGAGCTGGCTTAATAGACCCCTGAGAAGGTCCTTCAAAGAAGCCATGTAACCTCACTGGCATCCCCTTTTCCTGCTTTTTGGTGTTTAATTGTATGGAGAGCTGTGCAACTTGCTCTTTTCAGTTTTGATCTGTTCTGTTGCTCTTGTCTCCCCCAGAGGAAACATTACAATTTCCTTTAATTCCCTCTCCATCATCTGATATTGTTCAGTCTGCCTATGGGTGATCTGTGCTATGTTGCCCAAGTCTACAGCTTTCCTGAGTGAGTTGGAGGCAGTGGTGATTTTGATGGCTACCATCATCTGACTAGTTATTGCCATATTTGTATCTATAATTGTTCATTGACAAATATATTCCTCTTCAGCTTGCTATGAGTATTGAACTAAGAGCAAAATGGGATGTTTTCCATTATTTTCACTCAGCAGTTCTGCAATCCCTACTGTTCATGGCCATGGACCATGTTAAGATGCAGAAGGTAGTATAATGCTTATTTGTCCTAAGAGCTGTCTGCAACACAGATGCCCTTGAAGGGAAATGGCAAGTGGAAGATGAAGGAGTACAATCTACAAAGGTAACTGCAACATGAGGATAAAGAGAAAGACAAAATACCTTCAACTAGCTGCCTGAGTAATTGCTGTAAATAGACCAATGCAACTCTGAGAGGTTTAATCACACAAAGCTGTAACTGATGGGTGTTTGTAGTCAAATCCCCTTCACAATGATCTTGTTTAGAAACCAAATTGTGTGGAGGGAAACCTGTTAAACAGTCGGTTCATCTTCCCACTACTGGTGGAATTCGCTATTTTAAGTAGCTCTAGGGATTACTGAGGTGTTAAGGAATGTGCTGTGACATTGAACTGTGTTTCCTCTACAAGAGGATATCAGTCTGTAGTTGTCCTCTTCAAAGATCATGACAAGGAATCGAGTGTTTGTGAAGGACTTTTGTATGTGTGTGTGTTTAAGACACTGTTTTGCTTTACTGTTTTAATGAGAAAAGAAAAAAATCCAATGTCACTGCTTATATTAAGCACTTTGAAGGTGCTTAAAAGCACTAGGAACACCTTTAAAATGCAGACCTCATACTCCAGATAAAGCATCTACTCAAAGAAGACATGCTTTGATGACTTAGATGTATTTGTTTGTTTGTTTTGGAGGGGAGAAAAGAATGATATGTTTGACTGATACAGCTATTAACCATCAAGATTGCCCAAAGGCATCAGCAGGTTCATTTAAAATGTAAATGAGCTTTTCCCAGCATTCGGTTGTTCAGATTCTACAGGCTGTTATGTGAAATTGGATGGGGCCTTCCATGGCACAGCTGAACAGTTAGGCTGGCCTCCCTCTTCCACCAATTATGACCAACATGAATAGACACTCCTGTGGGCATGAAAACTTCTCTCCAGATTAGAAGAGCTGCTTTATTATAGAAGACAGGGGCAATTAACTGAGTCCCTGTGCTGCTACTGAATGGTCTCCTTGGGAAATATCACTTAGCATTGCAAACAGCAAGTGGGCATTTATTCATGGCCTTCCTACACCTTTTGGGAAAGTCCATTCTCTTGAGTTAATGTTTGGAGACTACTGGTTAAAACTGAGCATAAACCACAAACTACAGTTGGACTGAGGAAGACTTTCTCTCTTTAACACTTAAATATTGCATTCCTTAAGCTTAAGTGGAGTTGCACTCACCAGTGAGATCCCTTCCCAAACAGCATCATGGCCAATCACATCAAACAACAGCTGAAGGAATACTTTTGCCTTGGAGCAATGATGCATCAGGGACTGTTAAAGATGAGTATTGTCAGATTGTAAAATTCTACAATATTCTTAAAACATAAAGGAAGTCTTGGAAGGCATGTCACTCACTTAATGGGCAAGTTGTGCTGTAGTGGATCATCCTCATCTTCCAGAGAAGCCTGGTTAACAACCAAGATTTCCATTGTGCAGAAGGGTTTGCCATTTGGATTTGTTTTGATGTGGAACAAAACACTGTACCATCACTGCTGGTTTGGAGCTTGGTGATGGCAGAACTACTGACAGTGAGCAAGGCTTCAGCTGCAGCAGTAGAAGGTTCACAGTGGCAAAGCTGTTTTGTGGCATGGAGATAAAAGCAACCAGAGGAATGACCATTAGCATAAGCATAACTAAATGTTTACATTAACGAATTTTGACATGGCATCATGTCTGGTAAAGCCTAATCAGATTGGCCTTGAAAACTGCATTTGCTTACCAAATTGATGCATAAGAACACATTTGTGTGAGTTAGAAACAATGCTGTCCATTTCATCAGGATGATGATGATGTTTTGCAGTATTGCGACTGTCCCTAGACTGGACAATGCGTGTCAGAGTTTCCTAGAGTTTAATTGTACATGACTGGGCATGTACATACACATCTGAGATCCACAACCTAAATTCATGGATGTGTTTAGCAGAAAAACATTAACTTCAGATTGAATAAAGTCTCTTTATAATGTTAAATAACATAAAAAATGTCAATTTCCTTTTTTTTTGTGTGTGTGTGTGTGTGTGTGTGAAAAATGATGCATTTCTTCAAAATATGTAGAGAGGAAGAATTGTCCTGCTGAAGAGAAAAAGAGTTTCTTATCTAAAAACAAGTTTCTGAAATTCACTGCATTTTATACAAGTAGGGTTAAATGAATCAAAGAAAGCAGAAACACTAAAGATCTTAATTTCTATTTCTATATCAGTCTTTCCATGACTTCTGCATATTATGGCTTGCATTCCAGCTTCCGGATAGGACTTGTGTGTCCCTATTAAACATAATCAAGCACTTGGAGAACTTATTTCCAAGTGTCTAAAATGGAACCATGATTTGCATGTAATTAAAATAAAAAGGAACTAACATGAATCTTTTCCATTAGTTTTGAACATGATGCATCTGAAAGAAGCTCAGGGTGCTTTTCCAAAACCACTGCTAGTTATCATAAAGATAAAATATCTTTTTACAGTTTAAAATTTGTAATTAAATAAAAAAAAAATCACACAAAACAACACTCTTGGGACACATTCAAAACTTGAAAAAGTAAGAAAACAGCATGATGGGTAAGAAAAATTGATTTATCTTACAGTGAAAGATTTTAAGGGAGAGAGAAAAAGTATTTCTTTGTGATTCACAAGGATCTTGAGGTAAGCTAGGTGTCTTGCCATTTGCTAGCTCTGCTTCTTACAGTACAGGAAGCTGGCTGGAATGAAGTTATTTTGATGGTCGATAGTGTGCTGTAAAAGGTTACTAAAGCTCCACCATCACCCATGCAATGATATAATGATTTATTGTTGTCAAAGCCTTTTACACAAGGGACAGAATAATCTAAGCTTCAGCATTCAATATGGACAAGTTGTGTTCATTAGAGAAATAAATAAATACCTGTGATGCCAGGACTGCCTGAAACAGCTGATCTTATCTTATCACATCAGCTTTGGGATTGTGAAACTATCCCTGGCAATGCTTTATGTCTCTGCTTCTCTGAATAGTAGAATAAAAAAGAAAATTGGTAGGAGTGAAGCTTATGGCAAAAGAACAGGGAGGATGTGAGTTACACACTTGCAAAAAAATATGTGTCTGCCACAGCAGGCCAAAATGTGCTGAATTACACTTGAAATCCATGCAGAACTTCTGCTACTCCATATTTCTATTATAAGCTGAGTTCTTGAATTTCTTATCCTGAATTTTGTACTGATCCTAGGTAGGCGTCTAGACAGCACATCTCTTTATGCTGATGGGCTGCTTGAAAATTGCCTTCCCCTAACTTGCTTTGCTGTGGTTAAGTAAGGGAGGAAGAGATAGGTATAGGGCATCCTAGAGTATGCGATGTGCAGAAGACATCCCAACTCCTGGAATGCTGCTGATAAGGTAGTTATCCTTGGTCTAGTGTGGAGATGACATACAGCCAGTCCATTGGAGATTTCCTTCTAGGGGGGAACTGGAAGGAAAATCTACATCAATGTGTCTACACCACCTTCCATCTCTTCCACTATAAGATGTTGGTCCAAGTGAAGCAGATTTTTGTATTTATTTCAAGAGGCAATGAAGTCACCATTGTCTGGAGTATATTTGCTTGACTTTGGACAAATGCATCTTTTCCACTGATGTTCCTGTGGGAGGCCAGACTTCACATACAAGACATTGTATGGATATGTCTAGCGACAAGTTCTAGGCATCCTTGCCTTTTGCATAAGCTTCCTGATTTGTGTGAGCTTGAAGGGGATGTAAAGCAGCCTTCTCTATCCTGTCACTGCTTTTTCTGCTTCTGCTTCCTACCTGCAGAAACAGAGAAGTTGTAAACTTCTCTGTATATTTCTCTGCAAACTTCTCTGGGCAGTGAGGGAACTATTTGTGCAGAGCAGAGCTGACGGCAGCTAAGAGGTATGGCTATCTGGTACTCTTAAAGAAAAGCTACAGCATGGCTGACTGCTTTGTAGCAGGGTATCTCTCACTACATTCTCCTCATATCAGACACTTGATTTTATTAACAAATCAGAGAAACCAGTACAGAATTAACAGCAGAAGATATTAGATTACTATAGCAAGTATGCTTTGGTGATAGGAGTGTGGGTCCAAAAAACTAGGAGCTGGGCTCTGCTTTGCTATATGGACTGAAATGGATTATTCCCCTGTTTTATAGCTTATGCCTAGCTTGTTCCTCTGTATTCACCTCTGTTTTCTAGCTTATGTTGCCAAGAACATAAACAACCCCTTAGAAAAGAATGTGCTGATATAGATTTAGGAAAAGGCATTAAGATCTTGAGATAAGTAAGGCAGCGAAAGCACTAATGACACAGAACTAAATTCTGCTTGTATTTCTCTGCAGTAAGTGGATACCTATGAGGCTGAGTGTATCATCTTGTGTTTTATACTCGCACAAACTTCTGGGGCAGCACGTAGAGGCATAGGTTGTGGATGAACTGCTGACTGGCTCTGTCACTGGCAGGGGGAAGCTTGTGTCCTTGCTGGGAAATCACCAGATGGCGCTCAGAGAAATGATGTTCAAATGTTCCTTTTTTTTTTTTTAGGCAATTAAAGCTGGAAAAAGGTTTATTTGTGAACTTGTGACTCAATTCCTTCAGTAAGAAGTATTTGCATCAGCCAGAATTTGTTGAGTGGCTGAACAGAATAATTCCTCTAATTCAGGGCTAGTATTAAAAGCCTACAAGCACATCAGCCATAGGAAAAACAGAGTGTTGTGTAATAAATCACTTGCATTAGGCAGTCAGCTTTTACTGTTCCTCTTAGCTTCATTTCAGTTTTAATCAACATTTTCTAGGATTTTTTAGGCTATGTGGACAAATCCTGAGGCCTGTACTCGATTCCTATCAAGGCATGATGGTTATTAAAAAGAATGAGAAGTTTGCCTGAGTGGCAACCGTGTAATAAACTGGAGATTTTGAGATCTGAATTTATCACACTTCTTCACTGTTCTACAAACAGATTGACTTCCCCTTGCAACCCTTTTTGCAGAGAAGTTTGCTCATTTTGGAAGCTGGAGAAGTTAATTTTCAAGTAGGTTAAGCCAAAAGGTGCCAAAAATGCATTTTTCTCCTAGTCTATTATTGTATCTTACACTGTAAGTGAGAAGTAGCTTCACCAAGGAATTGATTTCTTGCAAAAGAAACTGAAGCCATAGCTGGAAGATGATTTTCGTAACAGATGCAGCCCTTCAGCAGGGATTCTCAGTTTCTTTCACTGCTGGATAGAAGCAGGTCTTGAGTTCAATCCTTCTACTTAAATATTTCATTAAGGACAGGCATGTTTCCTACTTGCCTCTTAGGGCTCCAACTTTCAATTTTTAACTTGGCAAAAATCCATCTTATTTCATTTTTAATTGAACTCTTTTATTGTTTTCCATTTCACCTATCAACTCCAGAGACATACAACAACACTGTAAATCCTAATAATTGATCTGAAGGTTATTCCAGATTCTATCACTCAAGCCACAGATACAGCTATGTGTGAAAAACAAAAATCAAACTCAAATACCTCTTCTGGACAGAAGTTTAGTTACAGCAGGGATCCTTTTTTACTTTTACCTAAGATGTGGAGACATCCATACAGGGTACTTTACGGTATGCAACAAAGATACCTAATTTCTATTCCACTGCTGCGTTCATATATATCTCTCTGTCTCATATATATGCAGAGCTCAGGAGGTCTTTTTGAACCTGCCTCTCAGTCTGAACGAACTATATGGTTACTCTCCCCATTTGATTTGGTTTGATGGCCCACCTGAAAATTCAGAAGAAAAGTATCTCAGTTTGAGACAAATCTAAGTGGTTGCTATCTATTTTTTTCCAACAAAGTGAAAAGATTTTCATATTTTCAAGTCATTCCAAATTGAAAGGGAAGCCAAAACAAAATACAAGCCAAAAAGAATACCCTAGCAATCTGCTATGCTGTTCCTCTTATTTTGTTTTTCACAGGCTATTTTAAAGGTCTAGTCTTCATTCTGTTCTGGAATGGAGACAAATACTGGAGTCTCCTTTTTTTTTGCCTCAAGGCCTCAAAAAACTTTTTCACCTGTCTCTATTTCTTGCACATGTAAGATAATTTATTTGGAAAAAGTGGAAAAAAGAATTGCTCTCAATACACACACACTTTACACACTTGATTAGTAGCTTGCTCTAGGTATGAGTTAAGTTTCAGGTAGGGACCAGGGGACATTTGTTACTACTGCCTTGACCTTCCTCCTATTAATTCGCATATTAAGAGAGCAGAAAAGTGCATTTCATGCTCTAGTCATTTGAATTCCATTTTACTGGAGAAAGAGTATTGGGCCATCCATTTGCCCAAGAGGGTTTTTTCTTTGGCATCTGTCATGCCTCATTACACTGAGCAGCACACCTTATGCTAGAAAAATAGTAAGCAGAAGAAACTGCAACAGGACTAGCAGTGTCACTGCAAGGATCCTAACTTACCCAAGTAACACAAACAAGATGTGAATAAGGAGTTTCTCTGAATTTCACTCAGTCTTGCTCCTTGAGATTAATAGAGTACTTTAGTTGCATTATCCTTTATCTGTTCATTTAAAAAGTACTGAAGAGAGAAAAATCCAGGCAATGACCAGGATGAGCCCCAGTTGTACCTGCCCTAGAACAGAGTATTTGCTAAACCGTCAGCTGTATAACTCAGTGTAAATGTGTAGCTACAAGGTTGGGACTTCTGCATCAATACAATTTATCCATTTTGCCTCATAGATTGTTGTTGAAAGGTTTTGATTTAGAGAGAGAAATATGACTCACAGGGATATTCAAATAAAATCCTACTTTTCATGCACTGACCACAGTCCTAGGCTTCTAGTTTATAGGACAAGAAGTCCTTGCCCTCATATAAGCTAACTTGAATGCAAAGATGTGAAATCCCATGAAAAATAACTTGTTCCCAGACTTATGCTCAGAAAAAAAAATGCCTTCACCTTATACATTCCCATCCACAGTAGTAAAGAAGGCATGAGCATAACAGGTATGAACAGCACCTCAACATCTGGGAGGAATCAAACGCTCCTGCAATACTGAGGCAGCTTGGGTTAGTACAACAAGGTGGTACAGTTCTACAAAGCTGCAACACTGCAGTCAGGTGCAGGGACTGCATCCTGCATCCCACACCTCCTGGGAGGAGAAGCCAGAGCTCTTCCCACAGACGTGCAGAGCCAGAGAAAAGCATTAAACAAGCCAGCTTTGTCTAAAACAAACGGAATGGAGGGTGGTGTTTATTTTGTTTGTTTGGTTCTGGTTAAAAAGTGACTTATAAAGGGAAAACTACCTCAACATCCAAATTTGTCAGTGTAATCCTGAAAAATATCAGTGAATGAGAAAGAGTACATGGTCATGTCTCAGTTATGTCTGTATCTCCCCTCCACTCAACACACAAAAATACACATGAACTGTGAAAGATAGGTAGCAAGGGGGAATAAAAGGATTTCTTCTTGCCATTTGGTCTTGGTCCAAATTAGCATAAAGCCGGTGAAGCGAACATCTTTGTCAGCATCGTAAGAGTGATTAGCCAGGGACATTGGTACTCTCTGAGCATCTGCAAGGTCCTGGGAGCTTCTGTTCACCCAATTGTTGGATCACCAGCATTTCCAGGGCGACAGGCTGTGTTCCAGGACAGTTATTCCATGAGATGTGACTTAGTACTGGGGTCAGCTACGTGCAGCTGCCTGCATCCAGACCATCTGCAGGAATTCAGGAGGAACGTGGTAAAAGTTCTTCAGCTAAAACACACCAAAGTTGGTATTTTTCCTGTTATTTTTGTGTCTTAAATTGTTTTCCTGGAAAATGTATGAGCATGTTTTTCTTACTCCATACTGTACCTGATATCTACCTGCCTTCTCCCTCCATCTGTGTTGTCTTTGCTTTCAGATTCTCTGCCTTTCTCCCTTAAAAACTGTTTGTCTGGGAATTCTCAAGCATCTGATGTCTGACCTGTGTTCTCCCCCTCCCCAGTCAATAATCATATTAGCACATCTGTGTGACAGAAAGAATAGCTTTTGTCTCCCAAAGCTGCAGAGTCCTGTTGCCAGGCAACTCCATCCTGAGGCAACAAAACAGCCAGGAAGGGTGTGTGGGAGGACCAAGCTCGAGTGCAAGAGCTGCTGCTTGTGCTGCTGGTAGCTATAATTGGGGAAGGCTTGGAATATAGTGTTTCCACTAGAGATTCAGGATAGCAGAGTCTGCTAGGTTCAGAAACTTTCAATTAGGTGGCTACAGACTGTGGCTGGTTCTTCTTGTTTTGTTCTGATGTTACAGAAAAGATTTGGGGATGCTGCAGAGAACTGAGCTGCAGATCAGTGTGGTTTGTAGATGCAAAGCCCAGTGCAGCAAAAGGGTAAACACGGTCACATTTTCCAAATGCATACCAGAGCACAGCCTAAACATGCTTTGGTGGCCCACTCTCCGTAGGGATCAGACTCTTTTCACTCTCCACCTTCAGCAATTGCAGCAGTTCAGCTACTCTGGCATTATTTATGCACCGTTTTGGCTACAGTCTGGTAGTCTCAGAATCATGTGGTTAGAAAAGATCATTTCACTTGATAATCAAGTCTTGATTTATCAAATATAACTCCATTCATCCCAGAGAGAGAAACGAGTGTCTAAAATAAAATAGGTGGCTGTTGAGATAGATGGGATAGAAAATTCTTTTGTCTCTTCCCAGATAAAAGAGGAGAGACTGCAGCATGAAAAATCTTGAAAAGGGGATATTCTCTTGGATAAAAAGAGACTGCATCATTAGGGACATCAAGGAAGACTCAATAATACCCATCAAGAGAAAAATAAGGTGAAAAGTACATTTATTTTCACATCCAAGCCTCTGTCCTTTGTTTCCATAAATGTATTTTTTATAATTATTTTTTAATTATGGAGAAATTTTTCCATAAATTATGGGAAAAATATTACCATTAGGTTAGGCCAAATAGCCCTGTGAGACACAGTCACGATGGACTTTGTAAAAAAGGAAAAATAAATGGCAAAAATCATCCACACTGCTTGCATAAGAGAAAATAAAGCTAGAAGCACACTTGAACGCTGGGGATTTCCATTAGACAGTATCCTGAGGAGGAGGATCAAAAACGTTGAATGCCAAGGTTCACTTCTGTCATCTCTTATTTACACTAAGTGCCCTTCCCAATTTCCTTTCCTCTGCTACTTTATCAGAGCTAGATATGCACAAACACCAAGGCATATTTAGCTGCTCCACTCAGACCTCCTGCCAGTGAAGGTCTCTAATGACCATATGTATTTTGGATTCAACATATGAAATCCAACCTCTGCCTGCTGAGAGCTTCTTTCGCTTGTACAGTCCTACTAGGCAATGCTTTTGTCCACAAAACAGATGCACATCCATCGTGTCTGGATGCTGTATTGGATTCTGTGATTCTGTGATCTTCCAGAAGGAATCCTAGAATTTTTTAAGACTAAGATATGGCACAGAACAGTAGCTTAGTCACCATCAGCACTTCTGTTTATACTGATACTTCATAAATCCAATTTCAGCTGGGATATATACAGCTATGCGTGCATTCTGCACATACAGAACATCTTGACATGCATCTCATCTCAGCTTCACTAAGGGGAAGTTTCCCAGTGACCTAAATGGCCTGAAATCAATAGCAACAGAGCTCCAAATTGTCATAACTAGATCCTTGTTGCACCATGACAGCCAGGCACAAAGATGACTGTGTGCAGACATACATCAAATAAGGGATGCAGAAAAAAAAAAGTTAAGAGATTTCTTGCATAAATTATGTAGTGATTGTTATTCAACCATCTCCATTTACACATGTCACTGTATCCAGCTGGGTAAAGAACCATTTTCATAACCTGTCTTGTACTATAAAGCATCTTTGATACTTTCCACAGAGACATTTGTAGTGTATTTAGGATGACAGAAGTACACAACCCCATATCAGAAAGCTTTTCTTCCACATAAATGTTTTACTGGTGCTCAGTTCTGAATTGCTGAATGTATGCATTCTGGATCCTGGTTTTCTTACAAGTTGTCTCCTGCTCTACAGTGGCATTTAAGGTTATTCCTTGTTCTAGACCCCATGTATTAACAAAAGAGTTGTTGTTTTAAACCTTAGATATTAAGGAAGTGTGGACAGTGTCATGTTGGATTCATGTCTTGGATAGCACAATTGTAGCTGGCCAAAAATCTAACTTCTTTTCCTTCTGTCTTTCCAGTGAACTTTAGTTCATGGTTTGAAACACAGTTAAGAAAGGAAATCCTATTCCATTGAAGAAACAACATTTTAAAAGTTAAAAAATAGTTACATCCCATCTTATAAAGGACAAACAAGTAGGGTTTGTGTTTAAGACTCATAGGAGATGAGACACAGACTTTTACATTGAGAAATCAAAGAGTTAAGCTGATAGCAGAGGTCATCTAGACTTTGCTGCTTGTTGGCAAAAGACAAATAAAGATATTAGAAAGCTAAGTGACAACTGAAGAGTGTGTGCAGGAAGCGCAGAGATAGTGCTTCTTTCTGGTCACAAAACTTTGGAGATGCAGAGACATCTTGACTTCTCAGTTCGTCAAAAGAAGTAGATGGAAAGGAAACCAAAGTCATGGGTCAGAGTAACTACTCTGAAAACTATCTTTGAAACACTATGAAATCCTTCAAAAATGTTTAAGAAAACAACTCTGTTCCATGTCAACCACTATGTGCTCTTTCATCAGCCTGGGAAAAAAAACCACACAGGCACTCACAGAGCAGAGACGTGCAGTTAGTTGAAATCACATGCCTCTAGGTCTTGTTATAATAGCGCTGTAGTTATTTGTTAGCATGAAATGCCTCTCCACTGCAATGGGGGGGGGGGGCTTTAATACAGTACCTAATTTAATCTTTCAATGAATATATTCTTTTGAATACAGTGTATTTTGTTTGACAGTTCTTAAACTCTTGGATGATTCCAAACATCGGAGAACTGGAGTACACACATTATTTTTCTGCAGATTCATTTAGCAATCCAAGCTAACAGCCACATTATTAACAATGAGTTAAATAAAATACTTTTCTAAGAGTCGATGGGCATTTAAAATCTGAAAAAGAAAATATGATATTTGCTACTCAGCTTCTCTCTGGAAAAGTATTTGAAATGTATCCAGATTGTCCTTTAGGAAAGGCTACTTCCTTCTCCTGGTTACTTATACATTGAAGGAACTAATTGCAAGGGAGAAATACAAAAGTGGTGCCGCTAACTTTCCTAACGTATGTTTTGCAAAGGGAGAGAGCTGTTGTTACACCAGAATTTTGGCTGATAAAATGACAAAAGCTTCCCAACCTCTTGGCTGTGTTCCTTTAAAAACAACATCGGTTCTGCAGTATCTTGTAGACACAACAATTGACGATCAGCTCATCCAGATGTACCTAAATTAGCTTAACAGATCAGCTTTATAGCTCAGTTATCAGTAACTGCCTGGCTATAGAAGCAAATTCCTCTTTATAAAAAAAAAAAAAAAAAAGGCATATATTGTTATTTTCTGGCTTAACTTTTCCTGTTGATAGAAGTTATTATTAGTCTATTCTTTTTATTCCAGTAGCTTATTGGAGCTCTCTGCTGAACTGAAGTCTGTAGCACTGCACTCCAGATTGAGAATAAGATGGTTCCTTCTCCTGAATACTTCTATTCTGAAAAAAAACCCAAATCAAACTCAAAGAAAAAAACAACAGTTTATCTGTCATTGGATCAGATAATATAGTTAGAAAATAATGGACAAAATAGTTCACAAATCCTCTGCAAGATCAAAGCACACTTCAACACAAAGGTAGGAGCAATCTCTATAAGCTCTACAAGCTCACACTTGTGTGTCTGGGGCAGCATGGAGGTCTCAGGGGTGCAGACAGAGATGGAGCACCCATTGGATATTGAAAGGTGACAATAGGATCTAGACAGTGGAAGAAAACAATGTCTTATACAAATAATTGTTGTATCCAACAGTGAATCTACAATTATTAATATCCAGAGTGCTGTGAATCTTAAAAAGAGGGACAATGAATATGGTGGTTCACCAGATCTGCTGCTTGTCCCAAAGTCAGGTACAGCCAGTCTGCTGGGCTGAGTTCAGGCTCACTCAGACCTAGCACTCCCTGAACAGCAATGCCAGCAGTATCTGGATTTCCTGGACATATTTCCACCTAGAAATTCACTTCAGTCAAAACTAGAGGATTTTTTACATTTGTGCAATAACTCAGACACAGAAGGACATCAGGTGTTCCTGGCTAGGCCTGTCACATGTGCTGTGGGAAATGGGCAGCAAGCCTGAGACCTCCTGGTGTTGTTCAGTTTATGGCATATAGAGATCAGCTGTACTATGTGCCTGTTGTAGGTGAAAGTTTTTCATGAGATCCACTGCATGTGAGCAGCCCCATGCATGAGGATATATATTAAGTGAACACATTTTTGTTTCTACTAAAACATTTGCATTCTTTAATTCCGTCCAGAATTAGGAAGTTGTCCCCTTTTCCCTCAGATTCCAATACACACTGCTGTAGAGTTGTCTTCACCTCTACCTCTAATACTCTTTCCTACCCACATTCATGCCAACGTGGTTCACTTGCAGAGTCTTCTCCAAAACACATCCTTTGTTAGGCAGCAAAGCTTTTCTCCCCGTCTTACTCTGCAGCCCTGTCAGGAGAATTTCCACTTGTCCTCTCACAGTCAGGTGTTCTCTATTTTTGCTGAAGATTTCTCCTTTTCAGAACAGTACAGGAGAAGCAGAGGGTTTCATTCAGTATTGACTCGGAGAAGAACCCAATGCCTTCTAAAACACAGCTACTAGCAAAGCAGAGAGCAAAAGAGAGTGAGGGAAAGGGAGATAGTGTGCATGCAGGGAAAGTAGCTTAAGGAGAAGTGTAGGAGGAATACTGATTCTAGACTTGCAGCAGGTATATTTTTCATAAAGATAATAGTAAAGAATAATAGAGTGTAATTAAGGCACAAAACCACACTAAATTGCTGAGTGTCTGTCTGCAGCTTTCGGCTAAGAGGGAAAGAACCAAGAGGGCTGACTGGCCTCTCCTGGATTTAGCACTGGGACACATTTTTCCAAACTCACCTAAAGGATCTCACTGCTGAAAGCTAGAAATTCATACTGGGATTTCAGGAACGTTTTTTCCCCCCTCATGTGAGGAGGCTAGTGTGAATGTACCAGCCAGTATAACACCACAAAGACATACCTATTCGGGTCCTGAAAACCAAGGGTGCACAATCTGTGTTGTTTCTAGAGCTGGACTGAACATTGGAAACTTGCATTTCTACACTGTGCCCTCAGGGTAAAATACTTGCTAGTCTTCTGCACTTAGCCTCTGATGGGGTGACACTTTGCCTTTGCATTGCTATGGGCTCTGCTCCTTGTATTCTTCCAAAAACATGTTCACAATCCTATAAATGTCATCTGCAGCCAGCATGACATGAGCAAATCCCTGTGTTTAAAGAGAGGGGGATCCAGTTCATATATCTTTCTCACACTGAGATGGGAACTATTTCTGATTCACAGCAGTTGGTACTAGGTTGAGTAACTTTCCAGAGAGCCATACAATACAGAGCTGTTCCAATTTCATTCAGGTACTAAATGACCAATCGTCACTAAATTGGGTTTATTCCTCACTGTTTTTTATCCTCTGTTGAAAATTACTTTCACTTTATTTTTCTACACAGTTTTCTTAAATAAAGACATCAGTCTCCTTGAAAGAAAATCTTTGATTCTAAGTTTGTAGTCTTGGCTTCTAGCACATATGTATCTGGAGCTCTGGTCAGAGGAAATTGACTGTTCTCAGAGTCCTTTCATAAATATTGCATTAAAAAAGAGGACGTTTTCCTCAGAGTTCAAGAAACTCTCTAGCAGATGACATTATTGGGTAGTCTCTTCCCTAGGGATGTGACTGTAAACCTCATTCAACTTGAGGTGGTGGATTTCCAATATTATAAAAATGTTGATTATTGTGCTATGAAATCTCTGCAAAGCTCTTACAACTATGTGTTGCAACTGAAAAGAGAATTGGAGTTGCAATTAGAGCTGTGGAAGCTGAAAAACTTGCAAGTCAAGGATGTAGAAAAACCCAGCAGCACAAACTCACAGACAGATTGACATGTTGGAAGGAAAGAGACTGCCCTGGTCAGCAGTTCTGGAACTAAGATCCCTTGTTTTAAACCGGAGAGGGACAAGGCTTTACTATGAGATAACCCCCTCCAGTCTGCTCTCACAGTCCAGCCACATCAGCATTTGAAGGACTGAGTCATACAACACCCAGACAATCTCTCTTCCCTGGTCTTGGACTGAAAGGCACTGTTGGTGATAGAGGCATGTATTATCACACACAGATGTGTTTCTCCTTATCTGGGGAGCTAGAGCTCTGTATGGCTTACAAGGAGCTACCAGCTCCCTGGAATGTTCTGTCATTCCAAAATGTAGTCCTGCAGTACAACAAAAGGACAATAATAAATCATATTTTAGTATTCAAACACTTTATTATTTGCCACTTGCCCTGAAACCACCTTACTGGCAGGTCAATACAAACAATGCAAGCTGAGGTTCAGAGATAAATGGGAAAGTATACACATGAGTTTAAAAGACTTTCATCATTCTGTGTCATCCAGCTAAACATCTGTCATTGCTCATGCTGCCTTCCAACTGGGATCCAGTCCACAAGCAAAAGCCTCTTGAATACAGCTTTCATTGGGGAGGATGATGCTTCCTATGTACCCTATTGTTATACAACTAAACTCTCTATGGTGCTTGTATCACCTTCAAGCATTCTCCCCAAGAGTTTCTTGTGAATCACCACTTAATCAGTGGTCTCATTCTAATACTCCCCTCATAGGACTGATGACTGCGTCTACCTACTTAATAACAGTGATGCTCTTTGAACATAGCAATGCTCTTTAAACATGACTAGGCAGAATTATCTGCTAGCCAGAACATGCTAATGAATGTTTCAGTATTTAATTACGACCATACATTAACTCATTGCAAAAGAAATGTACTTTTCCAGCTGGAGGAGCAATATTTAAACCCCAATGCATTGCTTTTAAGAGCAGAAACCTGAAATTTATGTAAGACAGCAATGATTTCTTAAGCAAGTTCAGAAAGAGGGAAAATGTGTGCTTTTCATTACTAGATTTTGATTACGATGAAATAGATATAGATAGATAATAGACAGAAATATTTGGGGGGTAGGTGTGTTTGGGACAGAAAGTGCTCTTAGTATGTCTTTGAGAGATATTGTGATGGAAGTTCATCTTTTGTTAGTTTAAAAAAATCTGAAGACGTGCTTAGAGCTTGAGATGGTCATTACTAACAAATCTCACAAGAATAAAAGAATATGTGATGATATTTATATAGAGAAACTCATGAACAGTAGCAGAAAATTTGTTCTTAACTTTGCTCTGTCCTAGCTTGTGTTAAATTTTCCAGGAATCCACACAAAAGCACCAGATTAAAATGACCCGAAATGTATGAAAGGTTTCTGATTTAAATAAATACTTTGGTAAAGATATCTTTCTTACCAGCTGGTGTGTTGCTGAAATCAAATTGTGATCTATATTTTGAGGCAGTTTCAGACTTAATCGTACGCCTTAGTCTTAAAATCTGTAAATTAATACTGTTACAGTGTATCTCCATGTCTTCACATCTTAACAAGAGTCGTATGATCATTGGTTGATGAATTTGAAAGTTTCAGAAGGTCCTCCTCAGCTTCAAAGCTGTCTTGTGTATGGATCTATGCTGCAAGAAAACCTGCCCAGGGGCATTTGTAGAAAACAATCTTTCATAGTCACTTTACAGATGATGGATGAAAGAAGAGACTAACGGCCTTCTAGTGAGAGAAAAGATTTTGCAGAACCAGCACTGAACTTATGTTATTTGAATCCCTTTTCAGTATCTGAGCCATGAGCTCATCACACTCCTGTACTGACATTAATGAAATCACTGTAAGTGGGACCAAAACTGCAAAGTTACCATGCACTGAAGATTATGTGGAGGTGAATGCCACAACCTCCCTTCAATAT
Source organism: Urocolius indicus (assembly GCA_013401255.1). Taxonomy (NCBI): domain Eukaryota; kingdom Metazoa; phylum Chordata; class Aves; order Coliiformes; family Coliidae; genus Urocolius; species Urocolius indicus. The sequence goes on along the minus strand of WBNH01007807.1, from coordinate 649 downwards.
CCCCTTCTTCTTGTCCATTTTGGAAAGTGTGTAACTATTAATTGATTAATCATTTCTGAAGTTTAATCAAGGGCTGAAGTTGTAATCAATTGACAGCTCAATGCAACACAAGGATGTTTGCTTGGCTGCTTGGCTGTCCCTCTGAGCTTAATTAGCAATTATCTCTGCTCAGTGACCCCTTGATCTAGCACAATTTAGCTGAAAAAAATGTATCCAAGTGGTAATTTCACCTTTTACATCCATTATTTGGTATTATTCTAACTGTTTATTAGATTCCCAGCCTCTCCAGAACTTGCACAATGGGAAAATCTTTAGTTAAACCTGTAATTACTGTAATGAGAAGATATAATGAAGTTATCATTAAAGAAGATGAAATATTTTCTTATTTTTCCCCCCTTACTTATAACCATCTTTTTCTCCTTCTCCTCAAACTGCATATAATTGGTATTTCTAGTAGAGCACACAAAGAATAATCTGTGATAAATTCAGTTGCAGAAAGAACCACAAGGAGGGAATCTCACATCAGTGTCGGGACTGGAGGTTTCCTGGAGCAGCCCAATTCCTCAGAGTTCTGCAAAGGTAAAGTTCTGTCTCATACTGGCTTGTTATCAGATAATCATAGAAAAACAGGATCATAGAATGGTAGGGT
>WBNH01007806.1:163853-346203 GCA_013401255.1 Urocolius indicus | reverse complement strand
AGCAGTTCCCTGTCCCTCTGGAGCTGAGGAGCCCAGAACTGGACACAGGACTCCAGATGAGGCAAACACACACAAACTGAAACAAACTACAACTGTATTTTCTTCCCATTTTCCCTTTTTTTTTTTTTTTTTAAATGAGAAAGGTTCTCAGACAGGCTTTGAATAAACATTTTGTATCCTTTCAGTTTAACTGTCTTAAAACGCCCATGGAAGGCATTCAGAGTAAGGATCTCAGGCACAGAGACCTGCATGTTCCTGAAGGAGAACAGATCAGCACAGCCAGCTGCATCCTGTAACCGTGTGCAACTGTCAGCTCATAGCAAACATAAGGCATCATGAGTTCAACAAAACTAAAAGACAAAACAACTCAAATTGCTTTTTCATTTGCTCCGGGACAGGCAGCTTCACACAACCTTTCACCAAGGCCAATTCAGGCACAATAACTTGTTTCAGCCAGAACCTCTAAGACTTAGGGAGGGCTGATCTCTGATCTGCAGGAGGTATATATCTACTTTTGAAAGGCTTGACATTTATCTGGATGGGTTGTTTCCAATAAACCTGGCGTTTGCCTCACTCACACTTGTTGTTTTAACGGTTGCATTAATAACAAGAAATTCATGACAGCTCAATAAAACTCATGTTAAAAGGATATTAATTTTGTATGAGCAGCCCTCAGATAGTACTGCTGTGCTTCAACATGACTGCCACATTATTATTTTTAAATAACAAGTAGAAGAGACAATCTCTTCTCATCCTTGGAAACCAAGCTGTGTTTCTTCTTTTTTTTTTTGTGCTGAGACTTAAAACAACATTAGCCCGAGCCAGATACTGAGCATGGGAAACCTGAATGTGGATGATTTGCATCAGGCATTGCTATTTCAGCCCCAGCACAGCCTCCTAAAAGAGGATTGTCAGATAAGTTTCAGTACAGGCATGTTTATTTACAGCATAATTGCAACCCAGGCAATACAAATCATAGTGACTAAGGCTTGCTGGATGATTGGACAGAAATGTTGTGGTGTGTGGTAGTAGGTTTTTTGGGGAGCAAGGGACATTGCACTTATTATACTGCTGAATATATGTTGTAAATGGCTTCAGAGCTCAAACCCTAGAGTTCCTACTTATCCTGTGTCTCAGTGATGAAGACAGATATGCACGCATTAATCACTACCAGAGCTTTCACAAATACCTATCTAAGGAGCAGCTACTCTATTTGCAGTTCCCATAAACCACATGGCAAGTGCANTTTCTCTAAATCTGTTGGGTTACACTTTCCAGCACAAAGGAATGAGCGTAATTCATAGCTCTTGTTTGGTTCCCTCATATCAAAATGCTGTCTTATAACTAGAAATTGATCCTGTGGAGAGCACTTGAAAATAAAAAGACTACTTGGGTAGAATTAAAGAATGACTGGAGCTTAGCTCCAGCTGACAGTTTCAATCTGCACCGGCAGTTATGTGCCAAGGTAAAACAAATTTGCCGTGTGTGATGCTGCTTTGCTGAAGTACTAAACCTACAGATGCCAGCAATCATGACATTCTCAATAAACTTTAAGAAGAATGCACTTGTGTCAAATGAGAATGCAACCCTAAGGCTCTCTGGAGCTACAGTTTCAGTTCTAACTGAAAGAACAGCAAGGAAACCATTTAAGCTACAACAGTTTTTCTGAATGAATATATCATGATCCTCTGCAATGGAACAACAGTATTTTTGCCTAGCTTTAAGAATCATCAGGCTACGGACAGCCCATCAATACCTTGAGTATTTAGTCTTTGATGAATAAATGGATATCCCATTTCAGCCTCCTCACTTTAAATTGTGAGATGAACAGTAAACGTGAATCCACAACAGAATGGCCAATTCGCCATCATCCTGTAGTGGTCACACATACTCTGTTGCCTATAAGCAATTGGGTAGAGTATCACAAACCTAACCAGCACATCTTGGGGAGAGCAGAAGAAAGGGAAAAAGCCTACATTCCCTGCTTCTTCTAGCTATGCCACCTACTTAGACTTCCTTCCCTGCCTCTAGCTAGTCAGGCCTGCCAGACTGACAAGGACTTTGAGGTTCATTGTTTCCAGGTTAACTGGGTGGCCTTCATTCCTCTTCTGTGTTGGGACTCCATGGAGACCATTCCACTACAGTTTTACTTCACATCCTCAAACTGAATGCTTGGACTCACCATTGTATTGTCTTATTAAACTGGGCTAATTCTCCTTTTCCTTCTCCTTTTTATTTGTGTGCCTCTATAAAGTAGGACATAAACCCCTTTGCTAAAGTTGTTACTGGATTATATCTATGTTGATTTGGGCATGATCTTCCATTCCTAAGTGCTCAACGACCCCCCTGTTTTCTTTTATTCATGTTTAATGTGCATTGGCATGTAGTTTGTTTCAAACATAGATGGATTTGAGGCACTAATAGTTGTACTGTAAAACAAGCCTCTTTACCCCCAATGTCATACTTCTGCTAATGGTATCAGTGGATATGATGACCCTGGAAGCTACTGGAAAGCCATTTGCATGTCACATTTAGTTTTGTAACCTGGCCGACAGAGATGACCATCTCTCATCTTTTTTGTTGGCTACTCTGGAGAAGAAAAGCTGGAGGCTGGGGGACATCCTGAAGGTTTTGCATCTTTCCCTACTGATCAGTACTTTTTTATTTTTTTTTTGAGGGAAAATCATGACTGTAGGATAGAAAAATAAAAAGTTCCAACCAAGGTCAATACAGAGTCTGGGTAGTAGAGAGCAGAAAGTCAAAAGAACTGATATTTAAAAGGAAGACAACACCCATAAGTAATGGCAGCAGTCTCACTGAAAGTATTGGGCAATTCCAGCTTTCCAGAGGGGACAGCAGGACTGGACCCGCAGGCAGCTGTGGAAAGAGTAGTAAAGCTGCAGCTTCTCCCTCTTAGCTCCCTCAACCTCACACGTGCTCTATAAAGCACAAACTAAGATCTCCCCTGATGAGCTCATCTGTTAGCAGTATAACAGCCCTGCATTTGTCTAAAGAAAAACTCTCTCAGACAGTGCTCCACATCAGACTTGGTCCCTTTATGGGACTTGGTCTCCCACCACTAAGCCCACAAGCGATTTCTTATGCTTTCATCTCCAGCTTCAAGGAAATCTTTGTTCTCCCTCAGTAAGGAGGCATCACCAATGCTTTCTTGGGCTCAAAACATTCTCTGAAAACAGACTCTCATATCTCCCAGCAATCCAGGCTCCCAGCCACCAGATCAGTCAGAGCTCCATAATCCTCCAAGTCCTATTATTTAGNCTGTGTTTCTTCTTTTTTTTTTTGTGCTGAGACTTAAAACAACATTAGCCCGAGCCAGATACTGAGCATGGGAAACCTGAATGTGGATGATTTGCATCAGGCATTGCTATTTCAGCCCCAGCACAGCCTCCTAAAAGAGGATTGTCAGATAAGTTTCAGTACAGGCATGTTTATTTACAGCATAATTGCAACCCAGGCAATACAAATCATAGTGACTAAGGCTTGCTGGATGATTGGACAGAAATGTTGTGGTGTGTGGTAGTAGGTTTTTTGGGGAGCAAGGGACATTGCACTTATTATACTGCTGAATATATGTTGTAAATGGCTTCAGAGCTCAAACCCTAGAGTTCCTACTTATCCTGTGTCTCAGTGATGAAGACAGATATGCACGCATTAATCACTACCAGAGCTTTCACAAATACCTATCTAAGGAGCAGCTACTCTATTTGCAGTTCCCATAAACCACATGGCAAGTGCACCATCTAGACACAGCATCGCTCACTGCCATAGCCATGACCTGCCAAAGCACCTTGCAAACATTCAAGCACAACAAGCAGACACTGTCCTTCTTGGAACTACTGTTTTTTGGGTTTTGGTTTGATTTTTTTTCTAACAAAATGTGAAGGTTTGAAGGTATTATGCACAATCAGATTGATTCATTGGAGCTTTATGGCAAATGGGATTCCGTAGGAGAAACATGAATATTGGTTGGTCTGAGCTTTGTGGGCAGCCTTAGCTGGAACTTTCTCAATAGAAACTCACTCATTTGCAAACTCAGCACTGCCCACAAGAGACAGAACATATGTAAGTGTTTATTATTCTAGTACATCTGAAGATCTATTTAGGCTGATAGTTTAATGCTCCAACATTTGTACCACAGGCTTTAATAACATTTTGTTTCCTCTACCTCAAGTTCTTCCAAAGACTGGAGGGAGGAAAGAACAGCAAGGAAACCATTTAAGCTACAACAGTTTTTCTGAATGAATATATCATGATCCTCTGCAATGGAACAACAGTATTTTTGCCTAGCTTTAAGAATCATCAGGCTACGGACAGCCCATCAATACCTTGAGTATTTAGTCTTTGATGAATAAATGGATATCCCATTTCAGCCTCCTCACTTTAAATTGTGAGATGAACAGTAAACGTGAATCCACAACAGAATGGCCAATTCGCCATCATCCTGTAGTGGTCACACATACTCTGTTGCCTATAAGCAATTGGGTAGAGTATCACAAACCTAACCAGCACATCTTGGGGAGAGCAGAAGAAAGGGAAAAAGCCTACATTCCCTGCTTCTTCTAGCTATGCCACCTACTTAGACTTCCTTCCCTGCCTCTAGCTAGTCAGGCCTGCCAGACTGACAAGGACTTTGAGGTTCATTGTTTCCAGGTTAACTGGGTGGCCTTCATTCCTCTTCTGTGTTGGGACTCCATGGAGACCATTCCACTACAGTTTTACTTCACATCCTCAAACTGAATGCTTGGACTCACCATTGTATTGTCTTATTAAACTGGGCTAATTCTCCTTTTCCTTCTCCTTTTTATTTGTGTGCCTCTATAAAGTAGGACATAAACCCCTTTGCTAAAGTTGTTACTGGATTATATCTATGTTGATTTGGGCATGATCTTCCATTCCTAAGTGCTCAACGACCCCCCTGTTTTCTTTTATTCATGTTTAATGTGCATTGGCATGTAGTTTGTTTCAAACATAGATGGATTTGAGGCACTAATAGTTGTACTGTAAAACAAGCCTCTTTACCCCCAATGTCATACTTCTGCTAATGGTATCAGTGGATATGATGACCCTGGAAGCTACTGGAAAGCCATTTGCATGTCACATTTAGTTTTGTAACCTGGCCGACAGAGATGACCATCTCTCATCTTTTTTGTTGGCTACTCTGGAGAAGAAAAGCTGGAGGCTGGGGGACATCCTGAAGGTTTTGCATCTTTCCCTACTGATCAGTACTTTTTTATTTTTTTTTTGAGGGAAAATCATGACTGTAGGATAGAAAAATAAAAAGTTCCAACCAAGGTCAATACAGAGTCTGGGTAGTAGAGAGCAGAAAGTCAAAAGAACTGATATTTAAAAGGAAGACAACACCCATAAGTAATGGCAGCAGTCTCACTGAAAGTATTGGGCAATTCCAGCTTTCCAGAGGGGACAGCAGGACTGGACCCGCAGGCAGCTGTGGAAAGAGTAGTAAAGCTGCAGCTTCTCCCTCTTAGCTCCCTCAACCTCACACGTGCTCTATAAAGCACAAACTAAGATCTCCCCTGATGAGCTCATCTGTTAGCAGTATAACAGCCCTGCATTTGTCTAAAGAAAAACTCTCTCAGACAGTGCTCCACATCAGACTTGGTCCCTTTATGGGACTTGGTCTCCCACCACTAAGCCCACAAGCGATTTCTTATGCTTTCATCTCCAGCTTCAAGGAAATCTTTGTTCTCCCTCAGTAAGGAGGCATCACCAATGCTTTCTTGGGCTCAAAACATTCTCTGAAAACAGACTCTCATATCTCCCAGCAATCCAGGCTCCCAGCCACCAGATCAGTCAGAGCTCCATAATCCTCCAAGTCCTATTATTTAGGAAGAAAACCAGGCACAGGTGAGAGTTGAGGCTTGATCTCTTAAAAGCTTACACTTGCCCCATGATAAGATGAAGGAGTCTTGAAAACCAGGCACAGGTGAGTTGAGGCTTGATCTCTTAAAAGCCTATACTTGCCCCATAATAAGATGAAGGGTTCTTGAAATACTTTCAATAATTTAAATAACTGGAAAGTAGAATGGAATAACTCCAGTGAACTCCACATTTATTTAGCTTGTTGAAATATCAGCTCTTCCTTGCTGTAAATGTAGATGCAAAACTCTTAACAAGTTGTGAGATGTTTGCCACTGCTCTGGAAAAACTGAATTAAGTTCTAACCTTTAATTTGGTAAAAAGAGGATTTTTAAAACATCTATTTTTCCCCCTCCAATTTGAACATGTTTGAAAGCAGTAAGGCAGAAGAAGGAAATAAAATGGCACCACATGGTGTGGGGAGCATGGCAATACATATGAGGTTACTGACAAGACTTGCTTTGCGTGCCCTGTTGGATTGACAAAAATGCACAAGTAAAATATAGTATACTAGTGTACTAAAACTTTTTCATTTACCTGAAGTTGTATGAAATACATTCTTGAACTTCTTTTTACTGCTTTTCATTCACCTTCAGACATGTGCTTTTGTTTATCAAGTGCATAGTACCTGTGTTTGGTCTGTGAAAAGCCACATAGAAGAATGGATAAATTAGGTAGTGCACCAAAATCCAGCATTACTTGTGAGTATGTAGTTGTGCATATGTTCATATATGATGTCAGAAGGTCCAAACCAGGTATTCTTATTGCAGTAACATTTACAGAAATACCATTAACTAGAGGGATCTACAGATCTCAGGTCTCTACTCTCGAGTTTCATTTCAAAGCAGACCAGTAACTCTATTGAAGAAACACTGCTGTCTTTCTCTGATAGATGTGGTTTTGGTTTTGTGCAGCTCATCAGATCATGAGCAATAGTTACCTACAGGCAAAGAACTGTGGGCATATTCTTACTCTCTTTGCACTTTTTACCATAACCAGATTCAAACAGTTCTATGTTCAAATGCTGCCATCAAGTGGATATACATAGTAGAAGACTGCAATTAATAGTAAGATAATGGTTTTAAAAGATATTAAGTAGATGGAGAGCAGGAACAAAACAGTATTTTTGCTCCAAGTTTCACATTGCAAAACATTACAAAGTATTTTTGGTCTAATGAAAACTTCTGCTTAAGCCTGGTTTAATCCCTCTTCTTTGAATACAGCCTTCATAGGTTAGCATCTTTAAAGTTGCTCAGCCTTGCCTTTGAGAGACCATGAACTTAGGGATGTTGTTCTGTACCTGCAGTATGTGTCTGGAATGCTTCAGATAAGGACTAGATTGTGCATTGTGTTCCCATGAACTTGTTTGAGACTCTGACTCAGATATGAGCCAGAGCAAAGGTCTTCCATCTTAAGGATCTACAGGGGAGTGAGATGGAAGAAAAAGTTTGAACTTGACCTTTAAAGCTAATGAGCAAAATTAATGCATTCAATGGTTTGCTTCAAATCCCAGAGCAACAGTTTTAGTTTGTATTTGAGACCGAAATGCTCTCCTTTCTATAAAGTCTTGCAAAATTTTACAGTTACCATTCTATGATTCTTGAAGAGATTTTAGAATGAAACTTTAAAACATTGCCTCAGGTTATAAGAGTAAAATCTGACACAGTACATTTTCTGGGCTGATTGCATTTAGTGGCCACAGAGCTGCAGCAAAGCTGGCTTGTCTTTGTGGGCCTCAAGTGTTGGCTGCAATATGTGTCGAGCAATCACAAAAGTCTTCTCTCAAGACGCTCACCTAAGGCAGACAGAAATGGATCTTTTCCTAGCCTGCATGACATCTGGGAATACAAGATTTGTCCATGGCTCATTCACAAGCAATGCATAGGAAATGAGATGTGTTTTGGAAACCTGACAGTGCATGCAAAGTATGTGTGCAAAAATTTAGTGTCCTCTGGATACATTATGCCTGTAGTTATGCATTAAAATTGGATTAAGTTCTAGGTTAAAAACCCCTTAAAACAGCCCTATATCTGTAGTAATTTTTTTTTAACCTTAAGGCTGTGATGGTGATTAGATTTTCCCAGGGCACAGGCAAATTTGAGAACTCAGGGAAAGAAGGATAGAGTTACAAAAGGTATTGTTCTCAGGAAGTCCAATCTGGACCATTGTCTTCAGTGATGCTTTGCACATATTCCTGCAGCCAGATCCTTAACACTGCTTAACTCTCAAAAGCTGAAGGTCTGTTTTAAGTAGGAATACCATGGTCTATCTATCTGGACCTAAATAATTCTTTGAAAACAGAACTCAGGTTGCCAACATAGAAGACTAGGTTAGCTGGGCTATTGTGACTAAGCACTTGCAAACAAGCCTTTATTAATAAAAAGCAATGCATATAGTCTTAGTTTATGGGCAGATATCAGGAATAGCAGTAAAAAGAATAGGCATGGATGTGTATTCAGACATCTTTGTCCAGAATTTGGTGATTACTGCTTTATCTAATGTACTTTTGCTCTACTTTTACCACAGTTAGACCTCTCCCTCTTGATGGCCATGAGCTATCCCCCCAGAAAAACATCCATACCCTGTTTTTAGAAACTTGATCTCTGTGGAACATGTATGGGAGGTTTTTCTTTGTTAATGCAGCAGGAACAGGTGCTAAGATGACTCAAAGAGACATATATAAAAATACCTTTTAGTATATTCTCCTATACCTTGGGGACAAGAGGCAACCTACTGTCACACTATCTCAATCTGTCCCTCAATTGTCCTTATTTCTTTTTTGATGTGCAGAAAGGGAGAAGTGGAATTTGTGGATCAGAAGAATTGTTGCTTGACTAAGGGAGAGAAATCCAAAGGGTGAGAAACAGCAACATAGGTTGGTACCTCTGACAGTGGATCTTATAGAGATGCTGCTCTCTGTTCCTTTATAAAAATGATGTAGAATTAACATAAAATGCAGTGGTATTGGTGGCCCTTGTCTCTGCTTTAATGTTAGTGTTTCTGCACAATGTTTTAAACTTTGTGTTTGAGAGAGACATGTTGCAGGCTATTGAGTCAAACACTGAAGCTTTCTTAAATCTTTCTTATCATCCTAGTTCTCTGTCACTTACATGGTAAAGGGCTTTGAAGGTATTCACTACACTAATTGTACAGATAGCTGAAACTCCCATAAATATGTTTAATTCTGTTCTGGATAAGGGAAGCTAAAGACAGCAATTTTATTTTCCAGCTTTTCATGTTTAAGATAAGACTTTTTTTTTTCCTTTGGAGAGTATAGTAAGACGATAGCAGCTTTCTATACTGTCCAATGATAGGAAGGATAGGGATAAGGAGCTGAAATATGTGGGGTTTTTTTTCCACGCTGAGCTAATTACTTCCTTTTCAAAGAGGAATACATATGGAGAATTACACAGTGGTGGAGGAGCTGCCAACTAGGTTGCCATAGCCAAAAATCACGTGGAAGTTTATAAATATGAAATACAATTACCTGTATTTTGTATTTTAAATATAAGCTTTGTTAATGAAAGTCTTGCTCCGGCCTGGAGCAGAGCAAGCTCTAAAGGCTGAGGGAGCATCTGCTAAAAGAGAGGAGGAAGCTGCACAGTTGAAACTGGAGTTTAATCAGTGACTCCTAGCAGATATTTACGGTTGCAATTGGTTTTGAATGAAGGCTGCAAGCTACTCAATGGAGTTATTCAATGGTCCTGATGATCTCCAAAATGAGACTAATGTACTTCTAATCACAGAATAGATCCCATTAAAATGTATACAGAATTACAGGTTTAAAATATATTGCTTTAAAAGTATCATGTAAACTCCTGTGCTTCACATTTCACAGCTTCAGATTCAGTGCTGCTCACATGTTTTTTAACTTCATAAGGATTTCTGTCAGTCATCTGTGCTAAGGGTGGTTGAAAAGTCGCTGTATTTGATGAATATTCCTCTTCTCGATGAGAGTTTTGAAAGGGAGCATCTGCTTCCTTTAAAGTTTTTGCCCTGTTATCTAGAAGTCAACACTTTCCACAGTATCATCTCAACACCATTTTCCCTGTTAGCTCTAAACTTTGCACTACATCATGATGCTACTTATGTGAGAATGTTATCAGCAATAGGGAAAACTTGCTATATGGTATGCATAGCAATTAAGGGAGGCACACAGGAAGAATCCTAGGGTGATGAACTGTGTACGCTTAGAAGTCTTTTTCTCTCTCTCTTTTTTTTCAATGTGAGCAGCTGTTAATGGTTTTGGGAATAGCATCTTTATCAGACAGCTTAGAAGAAGCTGATGAATGTTTTTATCTGGGGTGGTTCAGGAAGGAGATTTTTACATAATGGCAGCTAAAGACAGCTTTAGGCACTGCAGTTCAAAGTGACTTGGTTTTGTTGGGGTTTGAGGGCTTCTCTTGATTTGGTTTATTTGTTTCTTTTTTTTTTTTTTAAAGGAGGAGACCAGTGTCAGGCTGCCCATAAGAAAGTGGAGCTGAGAGACCCAGGAGAGTCATAGAATCATGGAATGGTAGGGTTGGAAAGGACCTTTTGAGATCATCCAGTCCAATCTCCCTGCCAAAGCAGCTCCCACCTAGATCAGGTTGCAAAAGAATGTGTCCAGGTGGGTTTGGAAACCTCCAGATGCCCTCATCAACAGCACAGTCTCATAAAAGCTGAACACCAGAGCCTGTGCTGGTAACAAGGTCTGTTGACAGTCCCAAACATAGCAAGTGATGAGCCTGGTCCAGGATCCAACTGCGGGCTTCAGTCAGGAGCAAAAGGAGGCAGGGCTAGAGTCCAGGTCTAAAGGATCTATCCAGACCTATAGGACAGATCTGAGGTCCATTCAGCAGTCAGAAATGGAGATCAAGAATCCTACAGCGTAGTTCAGATCAAGAACAAGAGGCCTGGGCTGACTTGAGACAGGCCTGTGTGAAGAGACTGGGTGAGGTCCCCTAATGTGACTCCTCAGGGACCTTAAGACCTGTAAATGCCTTCAGGCTGATAACAATTTTGTGGCTTTAATAGGATTTGCCTGTTTGTCACTGTTGCTTTTGATTCTTTAAAATCTTTTCCTCTCCTTGAAATAGGACAGAAAAAGTAGAATTGAAGATTTCAATGCAGCTGCCTCTTTCAGCTGAAATGTGAACTTCTCATTTCTACCCATGACACAGACACGAAGATGCTCTTCTCAGCAGGGCAATTTGAGGAATATTTATAACAAAGTCAGAATCAGATCCTTTACATCTCTACTAGGCCTTTAAACAGAATGTCAAGACATTGAAGACATTTTTAACAGTTAAAAATACACAAATAGACCTTTAACCTGAAATTACTATCACAAAGACCCATCAGAGTCTATAGAAGGGAGTAATCTGTCTTACAAGTGTTTAAAAATGGCAAAACTGACTGAATAGGTGACACACCATTATGAATTTCCTCCTGTTGATTGCAGTCTCCAAAGTCTTTGTCAGATATAGCAGAAGAATGAAGCAGGGACATTTATTGTGGGATTTACTGTAACGTAACATCTACAAATGAATAAATAAACCTGTACAGCCCTTAACTGCTGTTTATTTTTCTTAACAAAAAACCATTACTGAGTGATTTACATGTACCATATTTTCCAAATAAATGATGCGGAAGATAAGAGAACTCTGCACTACACTTCCAGGGGTAAATTATTTTTTATTTGACAAAAAAAAAATAGCTGCCTTGGAAAGAAATCAAATCAACATTCCTTGCTCTCTCATCCTTTGAGTTTTTTTTTCCTTTTTCGAGGGGAATGAGAAAAAAACAATTCTTAGCAATACAGATACATGACATTTCTTCATTATCATTCAACACAAGCCACAAATACTCATGCCAGCCACAGGCAAGACAGTCAATGTGTTCTACATATTGCTGTGAAAAGTCACGAGGTGCTGCTCAGCTTTCAAGGGCCTAGATGGCAGTGTAGTTCTTGGTGTAATTAGTCAATTTGATCTTCTCTGGGAAGATAATATTAACAGAGAGGTTTTCCCCGTTGTTAGATTTCAGTAAGAAGTTCTTTTTCTTGCGTAGGAGATGGCTGTATTTGGCGTTAGCGAGCCACATCTCACATTTGGAAAAGAACACAATGCCGGTTGTACCCAACACGACAAGACAAGTCAGTAGGCCCAGTACAACAAAACATATCACCTGGCTTCTGCTGAGCAAGGGATCTGCATTTTGGATAGTTTCTTTCATTGTTATTTTCAGGATTTCTTGTTGATGCACTGATCTGTGGTGAGCTTTGGAGGGTGGCTTGTAATTCTGCGCGTGCTTTGTCTCCAGGTTCACTCCAGGAAGACTTGTGTTTTTGCTGGGATGTTTGCAGGTCCCACCAATGAATTCTGGCTTACAGATGCATTCAAATCCTCCTTGTGGATGTTCATTACATGTCCCTCCATTCTCACATGGGCCGCTTGCACAGAATAAGACACGGCTGCTACAAAGCTTTCCTGTATAGCCACGGGGACAAAAGCAGCTGAAACCCCCACCGATATCTGTACATGTCCCTCCATTTTCACACGGGTTGGATTCACAGTCATCTCTATCTATCTCACAGAAGTTGCCAGCAAAACCAGAAGGGCACAGGCAGGAAGCATGAGGTGCAAACCCATTGTCGTCAATGCACGTTCCTCCATTCTGGCATGGAGAGCTGGAACAAATAACAAACACACAGACAGGACTGAATTCAAATCCAACTAAAGAAGTTACTAAGATACACTTTCTATAATCAGAGGACTTGGATTTCTTTGCAAGAGCGAATTCCACATGCAAAGCCACCGAAGCCAATAAAGTTGAATCAAGAATGAGGTTGTTCAACAGCTTTGTCAATACGGATTAGAGCATCTTCTGCCGACCCTGTGGGCAGGATTAGTACACCAGCATAAAAATTCAACCTGAAGAGCTGTGAAGGGATTTGCATTATTTCAAACATTTATTCAAATTAAGCTTCCCAACGTTTTCATATGCTTAGAGCTATTTAGCTGAGCAACTCTTCAGACAAGACTGAACAAAGACACTAGCAGCATGGCTTTCCTCTCCATTATTCACAAGATTGTGTATTGTATTGTATTGGCAGAGCAAAACACTCTGTCGTAGCAGCTAGATGTAAAGCTGATTGTTTTTATTCTGCCTCTCCAGTGCTCCATGACACAAAAAACTGAGAAGCAACCATACTTTCCTGCAAACTGCTGCTCAGCCCAAAATGCTGAGGAATATAATTATCATTAAAAATATAAATGGGATCATTTCAGCTCAGGCAAAGGCAACTGTAATTTGAGACAGAACCATAGGAAACCAAGTACTTCTGCAAATTCGTTAAGAACTTGATAATTAATAGCCTGGTACTGTGTTTAAATTCACTGAGATACCTTTGTTTGCCTTTGCAATGTAACTGTGTCCTAGATAGGGCCACCCATTGACTGAAAGACACAAATGTGCCAACTCAGTAGATCTATGCAATGTGTACTTGGCCATTCACAGGTTTACAAATAAATCTCAAAGCCCACTTTCATGGCAAGTCTATCATAAACAGACAAAGCTTGTCAAACACGTGCTCTAGAAATAAATAACACTTAGGAAAACTTACAAGAAGTCCCTCTGACAACAACAGTTTTCCTGACACTTGTAAATCTGTGAAGGCATACAGCATAGTACCAGTTCATAGCTGAAAAGCTGTTTTCTGTTACATTTCCAGGGAAAAGAACCAGGGGTAATGAATGAACATCACAGCTTTGTGATTGCTGACATTTCACATATGCAGTGGTCAGCAGCAATTGGCCATTATGGACTTCTACAGCGGGATACAGAGGTTTAAAAGATCTGTTGATGTCTGAGATGATTATTAAGGAGATATAAGCTCTTGACTACAAATGGTCCCTGACCCCCTGCAAGGATGAGATTGAGTTTCTCTAATGCCCAGCCAATTGCTCTGGGATTAGCTGTTACAGAGACTACCCCAAGCACCTCTGGCTTCACTAGGGACTAAAACTCTAGATGGCCACCCATCAGGACAGCCTGTATATGGTAGTTGAGGAATAATCTGCCAGGTTTTTTTGCTGCTACCACATATCCTTCACAGTAGATGTTGTCTGGATAAAAAGGCTACTGAAAGAGCAGTTCAGAGTCTGGAAACAGTATTAGGAAAGCAAGAAGTGTGGTTTTCCCTGGACTTTGATGTAGCAATTGCTGGTAACAACTTGAGGGGATCATGCAAACAAGGATTTTTGCCTCAGTCATGAGCCACTGTGTCTGGTTTAAGCCAAATATGGAAGCTGTAGTTGTACAGTTCCTTGAGTAAATGATTGGCTATGACCTGCTTTGAATAGTCTGTTCAAGAGAGACTTGAATAGTCTCTCTTAACTTCACAGGTCCCATGGAAAATCTGACAAGCTGGTTTGGATTTGGCAATGTGTAGAAGTTTGAATCCTCATGGGTGTGTTGAATTACAGAATTTTGTAGGGAAACAGGAAGAACATCACACAGATGCCACTAAAGCAGATCCATCTGCCTGATTTTGCAAATAGACTGCAACAATCACTTTGATTTGTGAATTGTCTTCAATTCAGCTGTAGTTTCAGCAGTTTAAAAATATGAGGATTGTAATAAAGGACATGGAATTGGTGTGGGTTATTTTGTTGATGTAGTACCTCACCTGCTCTTTGGAATCCGCATTGAATTACAGAAACATTTGCTCTAGAGTTGAAAAGTGGAGAAAGTGAGATGTTCACATCCCCTGTGTGAGGGAAGGAGCTTGGATGACATACAAGGCACTTGTAAGGAATTTAAATTTCCTCATTTTCAACGATGAGAAACAAGATAATCAGAGTTACTTTTCTTATTCCTACATTTGATTTGTATATACAATTATGTCTCACTACAGGTGAGAACACAGGATGGGAGGTTACATTGAAGGCATAAATAAATTCACCACAACAAAATCTCCAAGTGATCACTTTTTAGTTCTCAAATTATTCACACAAACTCCACTTAGCAAAAGTTCTAAATAATAGTCACTAGGAGTATGGATTTAAATCAATATTTACCCATTAATAATGCAGGGTCCTTTTTTCAGATGGCAGTTTTTCCCCATAAATCCCTGGGCACACAGGCAAATATATCCCCCATCACCAGTCTCTATGCATGTGGAGTTATTGGTGCAGGGCTTTGCAGAACATGGGTGAATATCTGTTTGAAAAAAAAAGAACACAAGGCTCAATTAATCTAATGAGAAAGAGTCAGAAAATAGTATTTACTACTTCAAATAAAATACAGCTTTAACTTTCCTTCATCCTGCATTCTGTAAATTCTGATTTATTCCTCTCTCTGATAAAATGGAGTTCAGATGGCTCAACTATTCCAAGAACCTTGAGCTTGTTTCTCTCTTCCTAGCTCCCACTTGTAAAATACACTTGAATCATTCCAGTCTATAAATAAGTAAAATTATCAATAAAATATTAGTAGGAGAGAAAGCACTATGTAGTCTAGGCATCCTTTCACAACCTTGGCTTCTCTATGAGCAGAATTCTGATGAAGCAGTCAGGAACTGGTAATTTATGGTAAGAAATTGATGGGCTTGTATTTCTGTATTTAAAAAGCAGTTATGTGTATATGTGATCCCCAAAAGAGCAGGAGCACTCAAAACCTTTTTTTTCCCTAACCTAATCAAGTTTCATTTAGTGATACCTGTTAATGATCTATAACAGCCTGTAATGACTTTATACAGCCAGGAAATTGACACTAAGTTTTGGCAGAGAATTTGATCCATGGCTGAGCAATTAAACCATTTGAGGTTTCATCACTTTGTTGTGTCAGAATAACAATATGTAGCAACCTTCTAGTGGCAAGAAAAGGAGAATCCTTCTCTTGATCCCTCATGGCAAAAAAAAATGCATTTAGAGTAGGTAAGTCCATTGAGATGAAAGACTTTAAATATAACATGTCCTTGCAGATGAAAAGATGGTTCTGTTTGGCTGAATATTCTTGGCAGCTGTTTTTGGGGACTAAGACTGAAATTGGCAAAGAAGACTCTGAGATGACTCTGGGTGTTAAGAGAAATAATAGCTTCTGAACTGAAGCAAGGGATAGGGTTTGGGGTTTTTTTTTAAATGATAGAATCTTCTCAGGGAGTATGTATTAAAATAACATCTTTTCCATAAAGATATGTGTACAGGTTGCAATGCTTGGAGTTGCAAAGATATTGTCCACAAATTCAGCTAAGCACTTCATATGGCTCTTAAAAGTATGCCCAACTTGAAGAATGGAGTATTATCTTACAAGAATCTTTAGATGTGAAGATAGTACCTTTGAAAACCTGGTCTTTCGGAGTCATTGTAAAGCAAGAGAATTGATCCTCCAAAGCTGAAGGTGGGAGGTCATTCTGTCTAGTTTTAGAAAACTGTGACTGTAGATCACAGACAGCAGAGAAACCCATTTCTCCTCACTAATCGTAATGAGAATCTAGTGTCTGTCTCAGGTACAAACACATCTGTGAGAGGTGTCTAGAACAGCATCTCTGAGAGCTTGTAGTCACAACGGCACTATTGCTACCACAGCTCCTGCAAATGCACCAGGACTAGCCTTAAACTAAGAAGGCTGTCCATGCTTATGTGTACAGCAGTGAGTATGGGCTGCAAAATGTGACAAGAAGCTAAATGAGTACTTGAGTACCTTGAACCAGGTTCCATGCCACTGCAAGGATGTGAACTTCCTAAAATGTTCTTATAGTCATCTTGAAAAATGTATCCAGTTCAAGCCCTGTGATCACTAATTACTGTCTTGGTTCTGCATGGACAGGATACAGGCATGCTCTATAAATGATAAAAGGTGTAACAATAAAAGCCTGAAAGATATGAGGCCCTGGACACTTGTCCTCTTCCAGCTGCAGCTACGTGAACTGAGCAGGAACATGCTCCTGGATGCTTTTGTGGTTTTGGCCCTCTCAGATGTCTTTGGCTGAACATTTGCCTGCGTCAGCCAAAATAAACCATCTCAGCAAAGGCCAATTCTTCAGCTTACTTATGCTAAGCTGGCTCATTGTGACTGGCAAGAGATAAGAGAGTGCACACAAGAGCTGCTCTTACCCCTCTGACATTAAGAGGGAAGTGGCAGCCTGTTGAGGCAAACCTTTTTCTGTTATACTAATGCTAGTCCACTGAATCATCACTGAGTTAAGTAAAGGCAAAAATAAACACAATGTTTTCCTTTTCAAGAAGCATTAAGAAAGTAGCATATCTATATATAATGTGCTAGGTAAATATTTTGAATGATTTTGTACAACTTGTATTTTTTACAGAAAAGCCTTATATAAGAGCAATGGACCAGTTATTTGCTGGCCTTGTCCATGATAATCAATAGAATCAATAGAACAGATGATGAGTTTAGAGAAATAGAATGATGAGTTTATGATTTGCTCATACATACATCTAATAACAAAAGATTCTGCACACTTCTGCCTATATTACTAGTTTCAGGTTTATGTGCCACTGTCCAGAATCCCCTTATTATTTGCCATTCAATCTTTTCAAATTAGTTGTCCAGAAGGACTTTTGCATGTCTCCAGCACCAGATGGGGCTGTTTCACCTCATTCGCTCAATGACAGGAAAGAACGTGCAAACCTATGTCACAGAGGCTGCCAACCCAGCCCTCCTCACAGATGCACTGCCAGGGCTTGGCACAGCTGCCGTGCAAACAGCCAGGGAAAGGAACACATTGGTTGCAAAGAGCACCCTGCCAACCAGGTTGACACCTGAAAGAGATAAAATACAAGATAGAAGCATAGTTTATTTTTTAATAAACGTAATTACATGGATGATTTCCTTTCTGAGGTACAAGAAATAAACTTTCGGGTACAGCATTGGACTATGCAGCACATTTGAACAAAAAGATACTGTCAAAGCTTCTGGGATACGAGAAGCAGTTTATGTGAGGAAAACTGTTTCATTAAATGAGAGAGAAAAAAACGTTAATCATAGAATCATAGAATGGTAGGGGTTGGAAGGGACCTATAGAGATCATCCAGTCCAATTTTTTCTTACTGGAAAAAATAAACTAAAAATGCATCAGGATGTCTATGCTCTATGATTTCTGTTCCTGTGTCCTAATAAAGTGCTGTTTCATTACAGGTCTATATTTTCAGAGGGTGAATAATTTCAGCTTCAGACTATTTTACTGGTATCATCAATTATTGAAACTGTCCATTCCCATGTAATAGCCTGATCTAACAGATCCTTTTACCTGCATTCACCTGGAAATTCACAAAATCCATTTTCTGGGTGGCAGCCAGTTTTACAGTTCACACCTGGAAGAAGAAACTCATCATATCAAACCAGAAAAATACAGTATTTAGGAAAAAAAGATCATATCATGTCCTATACACAGAATCACAGAATCTCAAGGGCTGGAAGGGACCTGGAAAACTCATCCAGTTCAACCTCCTGCCAGAGCAGGACCACCTAGAGTAGGTCACCTTAAAACAACCCAGACTGTATAATGTTCTGATCTTTTTTCCCCTTCAAACACATATTTTTTGCAAGATAAAATGTTAAATAAACTTGTCACAGAGTGTTCCTAAAGGATAAATGAAATGAGACAGAGAATGGACTGCACAAGCATACACAAAGTGCATGTGGCATCACCTGACACTGCTTTAAAAGGACCATTTCGAAACAGATTCCTGGATGTCATTTCAGAGCGTTCCACTGTAAACGCATCGCTTCAGAACTACTCCAAACACAAAAGTACCTTCAATCAGAAATTTGACTTAAACCAACTTCAAGTGTTGAATTCATTTCAAGCCAACATCGAATGAATAAAAGCCAAATCACCACCGTCACTGAAACACGCCTGAATAACCTAAGTGAAGTCACATCGCTGTGTTTGTTTCCAGTACTTGCATCTAGCAAGGCTCCTCGGAAATACCACCGTCAGCCGCTGTCACCCTATGCCAACGGCAGGAGAAACGCTGATGGCGATGTATACAGCAAAAGGCTTCTGGAAGTCTACCTGCATCTGCGGCCGGAGCGGGTCCGGGGAAGGCTCTGCCCTGGGGTGACAGCGGGATGCCTCCCGCCGCCTCTCACCCAGCCTCGCCAAACTCCCCAAACTTTCCCAAGTCTCTTCTCCTCCATCCGCCGCTTCCCGCGGCAAACGCCGTGCTGGCGGCTGCTCGCCCCGTTCCCGTCGCCCTCTCCCCGCGTTGCCCGGCGCCGGCGTTACCTGGGGCTGCGGGGAGGACGAGGGGCAGCAGGCAACAGCAGCCGATGAGCCCGGCGGTGCGCAGACCCATGGCCGGGGCCGCTCGGCGGGAGGATGCGGGAGGGATGGAGGCACCCGCGGGCCCCGGCGCGATGGGGTGGGAGGAGGGAGGGAGGGAGGGAGGGAGAGGAGAGCTGCCCGCCTCCCCGAGGTCCCAGGTCCTCCACCCGAGACAGCCCCTGTTTATCCTCTGCGCGGGAGCGGAGAGAGGAGCCGCGCACTTTGCGCAGCCCGGCTTGTGCGGTTGTGGGCTCCAGGGGAGGAAAGCTGGAGAAGGGGAGGTCTGGTGGGGGAGTGTTAAACACGCCTCGTTTCGTTAAAACTTACTCCGGCTCTGCACAACAGAGCTAATCTGGGGCTTGACTTCAGGCTTCTCTCCTTAAGGCGTTCACAGCAAAGCTCCGACCTCAGCAGAGTCAAGGAGGGTAAAGTATTGCATGTTTCTGAGGATAAAGAGTTTAAAAGCCCCACCAAAACACCTCACCTGCCACCTATAGCAGTGTGTGGTACACAGAACAGATCAAGAAGGAACATTGCTCCCACCACAAGGCAATGCAAATCTTGCATTTCATTCTGTGTCTGTTCCTCCCTCTTTTCTATCTCATTTTTCTGCTTTTGAGCTGTCCCTTATGGAAATAGACTGGCTATTTCTTATTCTCTGTATTCTTTCTTGCCCTTTGCTTTCTTCTTTCAAAGAAGTTATGCTTGGTTTTTAGGATCCCTGAGAGACCACTTTTGTCCTTGCTGATGTGATGCTTTCTCCCACCAAACCTCGTCTACCAATTTGTTTGCATTTGTGTGAAGCAACTAGAGATCCTCATAACAGGGTAAGAAATCCATCCAAACATCTGCTTTTCCTCTAGAATGACAACGGGCTAAATCAAGATTGCCTGCCTCAAAACAGACATGCTGGAAAGCACACAATAGCTTCACATAGTCCATTTACTGCTGCTTGAAGGCAACGATGACAGGTTGAAAAAGTTTGCTTCTACTAAAGCTGATTTTCAGTTTTAACCGGGGAAAGTGAATGACATACATAAAAAGGAAGGGCAGAGAATGAAGTGTGGGTTGAAAGACAACGCTTAGGAGTAGGGTGTGAGAGGCAGACCATAGTTCACCAGAGCAAGCCTTGCTGAGGTATCCTGAATGTCACTGTAGACAAGTGAAAATGTGGAATGGTAATGATGGCTTAATCCTTTACTCTACCCTTCTGTGAACCCCTGCTTTTCTAGGGTAAATAGCAGCAGCTCCTTGTTAGTCTGTTCAGTTTGCTTTTCTTGTGACTTTCTTAGTTATTTTTTGCACTCAGGTTCTCATAGGTAATCCTTCCTTTAGGTGATAAGTTCTCTGTCTGGTGACAACAACCTGGTTATGTGAGACCTTTGTTTGCATTTTTTGACCAAGAGGTAATGTAAGTATTTAAAAAAGATACAAATGTTCTGTGATTTCAGTGATATTCTTGTGGCAGCTTGAGCGCTGCTCAAAGGAAGGCTTTAATCTTTCTGCCTTCTATCCTAGAAATTTCCCCTTATACCTTTTTCTCTTCAGAACTTAAATTGTTGAGAGTTTGTAAGATTCATGGGTTTTATCCACACACTCATCACTGTCAAATTATCTGCTCTAATTTGCATTATAAATACACACTCTGACACATCATGCCACATTTCTTCTATTTTCTGAATTAACTACTGAAGATCATCTCTATTGTCCAAAACCGACATCGTATGAAAAATTCCTTAAGAAAATCTTGTTCTCACAATCTTACATATGATATGTTATAATCCCCATTGCAAACTTCCATTTATATACCCTCTTTTTCTTGCTTGTTTTTCAGGCCTTTTTTTTCCCCCCATTTTTTTGCATCTATAGGCAAAAATAATCTACATTGTAGGACTCTACTTTTTAGTCTTCTGTGTCTCAGTGGTGCCTGTTGGATTGCTGATATAGGACAAATCTCCATTTTCCCATATCTAGCTTTTACTGCCTTCCAAGAGTCATCCAAACAAAACCTGCTAAGATATTAGAATCCTTTTTATTAGAGTGGAGTCTAGTGGACAGAACCAGAATCTGTTAGAACAGAATCTGTCCAGATATTAATCCAAACATAATTTCAAAAGAGAACCCCCAGTGTTCTGTAAATCCAGACTCATTCTCTTCTCTCCTCTCCTTCTGCTTGTGCAAACCAAACTGCAAATAATTTTAACTTTTCCTGTTTGCTGCCAAACCCACTCTGATCTAGATCTCTGTAGTCTTCAAAATAGTCCTTGCAAATGAAAGTAACTGTGTTCTGGTAAATTTTAGTGATCTGTACTGAGAACAACCTAAAAATCTGTGAATGGTGAGTATGTGCTGAGGAATACTGGGCTGAGGAACTCCTAGCAGTCCTCTTGGGAAATAGTTTCATGGAAACCTTGTAACCTTGGTAGATTTGCTTTGGAACCTTTTACGGGAATCAAGGATATCAAGTCATCAAAGGCACTGACTGCAACAACTGGATCCGGAAAAAAGTCTTCATGGATCCTTGTCTGGAAACTGGGATATTATCAATCAAGAATCTGGAGAATCAGCATCAGTGACAAGAAACACAAAGCACATTGTCAATATAACAGCTCCTAAATGTACCCAGAAACTCCTCATTAGCTAAAATCTGAGGCTAACAGCAGTTATACAGAAACCACGTAAGATGAAGAAATAACTTATCCTTAGACATATTGCAAAGAGAAAAGAAAAAACCCACCAGCTACAGAGCAGTGCATCTCACTGGCAAAGCAGCAATACTTGGTCAATGACAGTATCAGAAATTCTAACTTGATCAGTGAAGAGGTTTATCCTTTATCCCTTGAAGGGAATCTCATCAGCCATGGATAGACACAGGTGCAAAGTTTTAGGATCTGGCAGTTGAGTTTACAAGTTTGCACTCTGTGAGTCGTGTCTGTCAGAAAAAGGGTTCATCAGGTGCAGCTGTAGCCTTAAGGAACTGTTTTGCACTCTTATTTCAGTGTGTCCTATCCTCACGTATAGCTGGACAAGATGAGTTGAGCCAGCCTAACCACCTTGTTGGGGTTGAGCAGAGCATTCTGTCTCTCCTTTTCTGTTGACCTCCTTGCTATGTCCAAGCTGCACAGTTACCCTTCTTTACTTCTGCTACCTCTGGCACTTCAGTGAGCTGATTCAGTACACTGTGCTGGCAGATGACTGACAAGAAAAACATGGAATTATTTCTGCTGTCATTGTACCTACTGCAGGAACATTTCTGCCCTCACAAAAGGCAACAAGTGAATGTCTGTAAACTTCAGTGAGGAGACAGGAGTCTTGTTCAGCACCTTCTGTTTCAAGGCGTACAAACCAAAAAGTTTTTGTGCCCAGAACAGATTTCAGTGCACACAGAAATAGCAGCTATCAACAGTTACATAGAGATTGCCAAAACATTTCTTTTGTCATGGTAATTTTTTCCTGTTGGAACAGTAGCCAGAATGTGTAGAACTAAAATATACAGCAATAATTCACAGGAGTTAAAGCCAAACCCCATTCCCTGCCTAGCACTGAAAATCCTCATAAACTCTCTAACTATTGACAAAGCACTAGCTCAGTGCTATCTATCACCCAATTACTACAGCATGGAGAATTCTGCCAGCTGGTTTTAGAATATACATTGCATGAAACCTTGGCTGCTCTGAAGACTGAAGCAAAACTTTCATCACCAGGGCAGCTCTCCACTAACTGCAGCAGTCAATCCAGAAAATGAATGCAATTTCCCACTTTTTCAATGTTAGGAAATGCCATCCCTAAGAACACAGAGCCTAGCTCTTTGATATTGCAAAGAAAAAGCCCTAAATGTAGACATTTCAAATATTCAGTAAGATTCTACATTCAAAGTGATTCCACTGATAGATCCACACACCTAGCAATTAAAATGCAGGGTTGAGAAGCTGCTCCATAAGAAACAATTCAAGAGAACAACAACCAAAAAAAGGCTTTGCTCTTCTGGCAGACATTTTCCCATCTTGCTATTCACAGCACAAAAGATGAGAAACTGGATGAGAAATAGATGTAGCATGGGCATAAAGTAAAATAAAACATGGTCAGGAAATGATTCTGTTGCTAATGCAAACAAAAATGAGATCTTATCTGAAGAAGTGACGAAAAGAATTCAAATGTAATTAAAGAAATCTAAGTAAAGATACTTTTCAAAGAGCTGGAAGGATATAACTGTGATTTTATATAGTACTGGGCTGCCTGTACTTGAAGTTTAGCATAATGTAGACAAGTTCATTGAAAGACAGTGTGAGAATCCTATAAGGGCTTTTTTTTTTAGTCTAAAGAAAGAGAAATGCTAAAAGATACATCCAGCAGAATGTGTGAAAATGAGAAAGACAGAAGTGCAAAAAAACTGTAGTGGGCAGAAGTAATGGTCAGAACTTTAGTTGGAAGAGAGATTAATTTAACCTGGACACGTTCCTGTGTGACCTGATCCAGGTGAACCTGCTTCTGCAGGGGAGTTGGACTAGATGACCTCTGAAGGTCCTTTCCAACCCCTACCATTCTGTGATCAGTGCTTAGGTTTGATCGGTCAGTATGATGGTTTGACACCAGAGCTCAGGCAAAAAAATTAGATGTCTTTCAGCAAAGGTTAAAGACTCTTAAGGGAAGACTAATATAAACCCATCATTACTTGAAACAAGTGTTTGGATTTGATTATCCAAGATAGCCCTTCAAAACCATCACTTATAGTCTCGCGATATCTTTCATTCAGGAAAATGTTCTTGGCCGACTGATGTTTAAAAAGCCTGGATCCTAGGAAGTTTTAAAAGGTGCTTTTTGGTCTGACAGATGTTAATAGTAGCTAGAAAGCTTGTATCATAATATATCCAACATATCCAACATACTTTACCCATTTGGAGATGAAGATAATGTTCATTTTGTAATGCACACCACATTGCTATGTTTTAGTTTCCCCCAGTGTGAGACTTGGGGCAGTGAATATGTACCTAGATTCTTAATAGTCAGCCCATAAACAGAACATTTTTGTTACCCTGTGAGTGATATTACATTTTAAAATCTATTTTTAAGTACCTTCCTGGGGCTAGTAAAGTAATTTTGCTTCCTGTATAAAACATAACTAGATCTGAGACTTCATTTCAGGCCAGGGGGCTGCCTGTGTGTGCACTGGAGTGAAAGTAAGAGAGGAAGAAATAGTCCTCTCTGGCAGAGCATGGTGTTCTTATATTTTCCTGAATTGACAGAATAAATTATTGTCTTCTGGATGAAAGGAATATTTATATAGAGAAATGTACAGTTTGCTGCGAGACAGGCATATATCAAAAGGAACAGCTTAGTTTTAACCACATGAAGTTTGAAATGATAGTGAGCCATTGAAGATTACATGTCTGAGAAAAGGGAAATTCAGCACTGAACTGCAATTAAAGCTTTTTGGAAAATGGTCCACACGTGGATAATCTAGAAAGAGAAAGCATTGCCACATATACTGAGTGTGCATAGACTCTAATTATAGATGACCTTTATAACATGTAACTCTCTATATCTGATATCTATATATGGACAGAGAACAGGGAAAGTATGTAACAGTAAAAAATAAATGCATAAAAATATCCTTAAAAAAAGATATAATTTATCAAACAAAACAGAGGTACTCTGAAAGCTTACAAAACTTTACCCTCTGGAACCTCTAGCATCTTCTGATACTAGGTTTCAAGCTGAACTCTGATACTTAGAGGTGCCTGCTGTTTTAAAGCTTTGAACTGGCCAGGATAGAACATTCAGATGCTTACAGGAACCCAGGGAGAAGTCAGCGCTTGGCAAAAAAGTAACTGAAAACCAATTCACACACAGTTTGTAGGCTCATCACTGCTGTCAGAACTCTTTGTTGGTAACTACAGAAGCAAGCTGTTGTTTTCCCTCTGGTTTTGTGACATTTTAAAGGAAAGATGCTGCATTTACTTCCATTGCATACAAGTCCTAGCAATTCCACTGTAGTTATTTATGCATGTTCACAGATTGTTATTTATTGTCTGCTGTTTCCTGTTGCAGGTAAAAAGTTTCCTGTGCTTTTACTTTGTCTTCTGACAAAGGCACCAGAACTTTCCTCTACTTTTTTTGGTGTTTGTTTGTTAAGCTTTTTCACATATATATATTTATTTGCTCAAACTCCTCAGGTTTACTGATACTAGCAATCAGGTTAGCTTAGTTCTGTCATAGTCTCAACTCACAGTTTCATTTTTGGTTCATCCTCTTGCATTATAAACATCACTATGCTGTCCAGCTCTTTTCTTTTCCATACTGTTTCTAATTAGCTCCTCTGGTGCTATTTTTCTAATGTGGCATCTTATCATTATGGTTTTCATTGTGGTTGTTTTTTAATGAGACTGTTAAACTATAATTGCCTCCTTGTTCTCATCCACGTGATTCTTTATCTGCAAAGCTGTACTCAGTACATTTTCACTACAGGTTCCTTCCCCATAATATACTTGCCCATTCAGGTCCAGTTCTTCCTCAGTATCTGGGGCTATCACAAACTCCAGAAGACTTCTTGTCTCTTCTTATTTGCTTACACATTCTACTTAGTCTCTGAAAGTGGCTTTAAATCATCTTCCTACCAAAAAAATGGGAAGAGTCTCCTTTTCAGGGAGTGTAGTGTTAGGGGGTAACAGGTTTAAAATGAAAGAGGGTAGATTTAGAAGGAAGAAATACAATAGGCACCTCCATGATCACTTTTAAGCAGCAGTAGCCAGGGATTAAAGTGCAGGAGCTCTAATCTGGGTGAGAAGTTGGTTAGAGAGGAAAGAGCAATAGATAAAGTAGAAGGGAAAAATATCTGGCTGGATGGGTGAAGACGACTGGAGTTCTTATTTGGCATTTTTCCTCATCAACCTTGTTTAATATTTTCAGTAAGGACCACTGCACAAAAAAAGAAGATGCTGAGTAAACCCCTCATGATACAAAATGGTCAAGATCTCCTTAGATAAGATTTCCATAAAAGAAAATAAGATATGAAAAAGTGAACAGATTAATAGGAGGTGAAATGAGATGAAGTTCAGCTAAATCACATGCAAATTTACTCATTCTAGGACTCAGATTTTAAACATCATGACCTCATCCATGGGGACTGACTGAGAAGAGGGACCTGACTGCAGTGTAACAGTGAACCTGTAACTGGTTACTGTTGCCAGAAAAGCCATCCATGGATGGGAACTGCGGGATCTTACTAATTTGCAGAGTCCCCACAGCCCCAACCTTCTCAGTTGCACATGGTCATCCAGAACAGCAGTTGAGCTGAGAGGTGCAGAAGGAAGGAAATGGTGAGACCTGGGAAGTAAACAATGTGAAATGTGAAGAATGTTTATAATAACCTTTTAGAAAGAGTATCAAGGGCAAATAAAATGCATTTACTGTGAAAGTGGTTATTTTATGTGTTTATGAAGAGATCTTGTGGTGCAATTGGTGAAGATGCTGGACTCAGTGACCCAGAATGTATCTTCCAGATCTGTCTTTCTACACTACATTTTACTAGTACTGCGATCTAAAAGTAGCCTTTAGATGTTCTTCATCCTTCCCTACTAGAATTGGTACCAGCACAAATGTTGCCTTTGACTTGTCCAGAAATGCATCCAACTATCCAGTGACATCTTCTCCTATTCATTAGTAAAAAAGCCACTGTTTTGAAACTGTTAGTTTTTGGCCTCTGTTGCTACCATATGATTTGTCTTACAGCCATAACACTCTCCTAATAGCCCTGTCCTGTGAAGAATGGTCAAACTTCTATTGCATATCCTACAATTCAAGAAACTGCACTGTCTACCCATTTTAATACTTACTTCTTTCTTGTCACTCTGGAAATCATTAAGTCCCTGTAGTAGCAGCTTCCAAGTACTTAGAAAATCTCTCTCACTTTCCTTTTTAAGACTGCTGGAGAAAACAATTAATTAACTTGTTTATGTTTGCATGTACAGGATGAATGAGGGTGGATTGTTTATGGATAAATAAATCACTGAAGGAAAATTACGTTAGACCTGAGAATTTTGTTCAGAAATACTGGCTCTGAGGTGGATGCAGTCTGGAAGTTTTTCCCTGTTAATAGTATACTCTAATTCAGCTCTTTAGTATTTGCTTCTTTCATGCAGTAGGTTTTCCGTCTCCCAGAGGAGAAGAAATTTTGGCATGTTCTTTTAAAGCAATGAGACCTTAAAGCTTTTTAAATGCTGCATGGATGTCAAGAATAAACAAGACAGCAAAGTCTCATTTCCTGTGCTGTTTCTTCCAATGCAAGTCCAAGCTCACACGGGGAGAAGTGAGTAACAGATGTTCTATCTTGAGATTTGAGCTGGTGGGTGGAAGAAGAAATGACAAGAAGCACACAGTATCTGAAAAAGAATAGGTACTCAAGAGCATAAAATAAATATTTACTTGCAAATTTGAAAACAAAAGCTAATGATTAGCTAAGCATCAACTTTTTGCCAGTGTCCTTCTGGAAGCATTCTGTGTTACCTAGGGACTGCTGAAGTTAAACACATTTCTGAAGCACCTTAGAAACAGGGTTTTTCCTTCTGATCTGTACAGATGGTGGGCTGCTGATGACTGCTGCTTGGGAAAAGTGAGCAATTAAATTAGACTCTTTAATAAAATGTAGAGGAGGAACAGCATTATAAAGAAACCTTAAATTGGCCAGTGCTCCTAAAAGATTTTGCCTCCACCTTCCCCTGTAGTGGTTTCTCAAAGACTGAAATGATTTAAAACTCAGCTAAACTAGGCTATAATGAAACATAAACTAAACCAGTAGCTTTAAAATAGAGAAACTTGGAAATGACTGGGTGGGAAAGAATGTAAATAGGTAGATACATACATCCCTTATGTGTTTATAAACAAAAGGGCAACAAACGTATTAGAGCAACTAGCAAAAGTAATCAAAGCTTCTGATAAGTATTTATTTATTTATATGGGGTCCACTGATGATTAGTAGCATATGGAAAACACGATTAGAAAACACAGAACAGTAACAGAGGTACTAGAGATTTTTGCTGCAGCAGTGTTTGCTGGAGAAGAAACAAGAGATGTTCCTACTGAAAGATTACTCTTTATGGGGATTCATTGGAAACTGAAGTGATGGTGAATGGGTACTGGAGCTGACTGAAAGAAATGAAAAGTGAGGACCACAATGTATTCACTCCTGAGATCCAGAGGAAGGCAAGGATGAAAGAGCTGAATCATGGGGTATGCTCTCTTATTTAAATTGCATCGATATCTGAGAACTCAGGGGTGATATTAACACGTCTATCTAAAAATAATGTTTCCAGAGCAGAGGAACCAATAGGCCTATGAAACCTAATAGCTATATAGAGCAAATTAGTAGAAACTATAATAAAGAATGGAATTAATGGGCATGAGGTACATCTGATATAAATTACAAGAGTCAACCTGGAGGGTTTTTTTGTGAAGAAGTCATTGTTTCTGCTGTAAAGGGAAGGCCTTAATTGCAAATCTCGTACAGTCCTTTCCAGAAGTCAATCTAAGTATGGATAAGGATGATGTGACTGATACATCTTAGCTTTTCAGAATGCTTTTGCTCTTTCATTTTTACTGCAACTTTACACTTGTGATGCAGAAGGTTTATCAGTAGAGACAACTTATGGAGAAAATTAACCTTTGGCTTAACATGGTTATGCAAGTGTCTTTCTGTTATAACTAAGATGACTCCTTCTCCTTGTGTCCTTGGAAGTATATTGTTGCTTCTGGGATTTCTTTCAGACACCACAGAGTAGTTCTGAGTTGCAACTAACCCTAAACAATCATTTCTAGTTCTGGGTTCCCCAGCTCCAGAGGGACAGGGAGCTGCTGGAGAGAGGCCAGCACAGGGCTTCCAAGATGATCAGGGGACTGGAACATCTTCCTTGTGAGGAAAGGCTGCAGGAACTGGGGCTGTTTAGTCTGGAGAAGAAGAGACTGAGCGGGGAGCTCAGTCATAGTTACAAATGTCTAAATGATTGCCTAAATGTCAGGAGGTTGGGGCAGCATTTCTTTCTGTTGTACCCAAGAGACAGGACAAGGGGTGATGGAAAGAATCTGGAACACTAAAAGTTCCATTTAAACAGAAGGAAAAACTCTTTCAGTGTTTCAGTGAGGGAGCCCAGGCCCAGGCTGCCCAGGGAGGGTGTGGAGGCTCCTGCTCTGGAGGGCTTTACACCCACCTGGACACGTTCCTGTGTGACCTGATCTAGGTGGGAGCTGCTTCTGCAGGGAGTTGGACTGGATGAGCTCTTAAGGTCCCTTCCAACTCCTACCATTTCTGTGATTCCATGATTCTATACTTATTCCCATAATCTCAGAGTCCTGGATTTTTGCTTTATGTTCCCTTAAATAGTTTCTCGGTCTGTGCATGAGCTGTGAGCTCCCTGCTCTGAGCTGAAACTCTCTCAACACTCTTGTGCCACAGAAACTCCATTTCTATGAGCAAACTTATTTGCCTGGGAAGCTGGAATCTTTTCCTGCTTTATAGAAGAGTTCACCTGTCCCAGTTAATCACTTCAAGGAACATATCCTAAAACAAGATTAAGCATCTAAATATAGCTTGTCCATCACAGCTATGGACAAAAATGAACATCCCTGCTGGCAAGTAACCTGATTAGCAGGAAAGCTCTGGAAACATCTGCTGCCAACTCACAAATGGAAGCATCCCTAGTGGGATGAAAAACATACAGGCTGTTGAGATATCAACTGCAACACAACATCCTGGCATAACAGATGTGTTAGAGAAAACAGATAAAGAAACAATGTGATTTGTTCAGGGAGACAAGAGAGGGGCTCTGTGCCACTCTGATCAACAATTGAAGAGTGTCCTTTAATAACAATGATCAATTAAAAAGTTGTTGGTCTTGAATGTAGTTAGAAAAGACTAAGACTCAGCTACAGCTGGGCTCCTTCTGTGGAGCACATCTTATGGTGGCAAATGATCCACCCCTTTATGTATCGTGAGGTTTAAACTTGTTCTTTTGCTTCTCTGACATGAACAATACTTTTTTATTTTACAGTTTTAGTTTTGTCTATAGACTGTTGATGACCTTTGTTATATATTTCCAAGTATTTTAATCCTAAAAATGACTGAAATCCCAATCCATCACTGAGCCTAAAATAAAAATAGTTATGCTGAATCAGGCTGGAGGTTCATGGTGTCTGTTAGCATAAGAAACAGAGTAGGGATTACCATGTGAACACATCCTCTTATCCTAAAGATGACTGAGCACTGGAATAGGCTGCCCAGGGAGGCACCTTTTCTGGAGGTTTTCAAAACCCACCTGGATCTATAACTGTGTGACCTGATTGAGATGGACCTTTTCATCAGGCAGTTGGGCTGGATGATCTCTAGAGGTCCCTTCCAACCCCTACTATTCTGTGATTCTGTGATCTGCCAGCAAAGTGTGGCTTAGGGATTTAATGAGTACAGGATCTGTACAGGACACGGGAAGAGAGTTCAAATGCCAGAGATACAGTCCTCCAGATCTTCTCACATGGCAGAAAAGTATGTTTCTCCTTTTAGGTATGTTTCTCCTTAGGTTTTGCCTGCTGGCTCCTGTATGAAGGTCAGAGGCATGACCTTAACAAATATAAGAGGCAAAAATGGCAAAGAAAAACAGGTAACATAACTTGGTAAAAGAAAAGCTAACTATTAGCTCATCATTGTACTGGAGATATTTTGAGCAGAGCTGAAAATAGTTGTTTATAAGTGTGTTATGACATTTAGGATTTTGTTGGGTTGTTTTTTGAATATGCTATTTATGTCAAAGAACTACTCTACTTTCTCTTCTTTTTTTTTTACCTTAAACGTACAAAGAAAATGTAGGTCTTCAATGATTTCCTTTAAATTTGACGGTGATTGCCTAAATTATGCAACATGAGGACTGGGCTTAAGGTCTCTGAAATTAGGTAATGGACAGTTGCACAGGAATATATCTACTAGAAGTATAGGAAAACCTTAACCTTCAACATAGAAAAAGAATTTGAGACCTAGGTGAACATGCTTCTGCAGAAGGGTTGGACTAGATGAGATTTAAAGGTCTCTTCCAACCCCTTCCATTCTATGATTCTATGATCTACAGAAAAAACTGGAGGAAATCGAGTTTGAAGAATGCAAAGTCATGATTCATTAAACTCTTGGAGAACAATTAGGAAAAGCAAACAGTCAATCAAGATTGTACCATAGGAATACACCAAAAATGTTATTCTCATCCTTTTGTCCTTATGCAAGCCAGGCTAAGAAATCAGAATGGAATATGTTTGGATAAGCACAATTGAAAGAATACAATGGAAAACTGGGCTGATCTCACACTGGGCACATTTTACTAAGGAGAGATTCTGGTACAAATAAAAATTTGAATTCGAATAGGAAAGTGTTTTTTCAGTAAAGCATTGACCCAGGAAAATTTTTACTGGAAGAATTCATGTGTAGCAGAGTCAAAAACTAGGTACTTCCACTGGCTGCTTTTAAAAAGAAAGATGCACAGAGAGCGGTCACTTAAAGGTAAAAGGTGAATAAAGAGCATTTTGTTTAATTTATACATCCTTGTGTGCTTGGTTAGCTGCTGTGAAATAGCATTTGCTTTTAGTAGGAAGCCACAGGTATCAAACTGATTGGTATAGTGTCTTTATGAGAAAACGCTGCAAGTTAGGAAACACTTTCTATTTCACAGCAGGTCTGTCCTTTAATTTGACTAACTGACACACTGTGGCTGGAGGAAACAATAGTGAACTTTTGATTTCAGCCAGCTTGCTGGCGGTGCACTCAGATAAGCATTCAGGTAAAGTGGACAAAGAAAGGGAAAAGCTGTCATTACAATGTGCTGCAGGCAGGTTTCTGACCGGCAGCGAGCTCTGGCTTAGGAGGCAGGCAAAGGATAACGTCACATCAAATATCTGATCATAGAATCATAATGGTTGGAAAAGACCTTTAAGATCATTGAGTCCAACCACTAACCTCACACTGCCAGACCCTTCACTAAACCACATCACTTAGTGCTTCACCTATGTATCTTTTGAGATCTCTAGGGATGGTAAATCTACCACCTCCCTGGGCAGCCTGTTCCGCTGCTTAATAATCTTCTCAGGGAAAAAGTTTGATGTTCTTCCTAGTGAGGAGAGCAAGGGAGAGCTTGGCTACAGCATTGCCATGCCAAAATTTGGTTAGGTACCATTTCATCACCTCGGGATCTGTAAGGTAGCTCTATCTTTTTCTGTCCTAACCTCCCCATCTCATCACCTAACAATGGCTCTAGAGAGCAACTGGACCTCTGCTGTGAGGACTATCCAGCCAGTAAGAAGAAAGGGGAAAGGAAGATCAGTGCTGTTTTGGGGATACATCCCTAAAGATGCTGGGTAGGTAAGGATAGATTGTCTTTATGTGACAATGTGCTTTGTTAAAAGGTGGAGTGCTCACAGCAGCTCCCTGGAGAGAACTGGCACCACTAGAATGCATTTCTTTCTTAGTGTCCTCAGTTGATTTGTTCCTCTAATTCCCATGTGTGACTAAGTACTGCCTGAGAGACGGCTTACCCAAATGAGAGTCAGTTGTTTGGGTTGGAAAACTGGAGTGACCAGCAAGCCTCACATCTTGGGGGTAGTAAGAGAAGGGAGAGATTCGAAGAGCAGTGCTGAGGTTATTTTGATGTTTCCCAGTGATTCTCCTGCACTTATGGAGAATTTTAAAAGGCTGATTTAGGGCAACTGGAGGCTTCTTAGCAGATCTGATAATGAATCCCTTTATCATGTGCAGGCTTTCAACTGAGTGTAACAAGATTATCATCAGAGAAGCAAACGACACCACTGAGGATGTAAAAAACTGGTCTGTCTTCTGCAAAATCACTCCTGAAATGAGAACTAGAAACACAAATAGCTAATGGCTTATTCTCCTAAAAAAACCAAAACAACAACAACAAAAAAGAGAGAACGGAAAAGGAAGGACCTTCTGCAACACTAAAAGCCTGGATGATGCAGAAACTCAGCTCTTGGTTCTGTCTTTTAATAAATATACAATACTGGTGAGGATATTGGCTCTCTTTCCTGAGGAAATCCAGCATGCTCTTAACAATTCCTGTACATTGCCAGGCAGACATCAAAACTACACGCACAAAAAGTAATATCCTTCTTTCTCTACATGTAGATGGGACAAATAATTGACCTTTGAAATCAGATCTTCCAAAGATGGGTGAAGTTCACAACCAAAGCTGGAAAAAATATGGGTTTCTATGAAGCAAAGTTTTCATTTTTGTTATGAACCTGAAAATGGCTACAAATTTGAGAACATTCTGGCCAAGTTTTAAAATTAGTTTTAGCTTTCATGTTTGTTTATTTTTATAGAAGATCTAGATGGACTGAAATAACTCTTCTGTCTGTAATTCTACAATACTTTAAAGAAAGAAACTTCTTATAAAGTGATGAAAGAACATCAGGCATTCTATAGAAATCACTTATTTCAATTCAGTGTGACAAATACTTTGTGGCATCCAAGTATGAGATGGTATCACTATCTCACATGTGCGTCAAACAATAGGTTAGAAAGAGTACAAGAAAATTACAACTCCTTACTATGAATGTTCATTCTTATCCTTCTTACCATATGCACATACTCCACGTGGAACTCCCTGGCATTTTAAAATGCAATGTGCTTGGCCTACTGCTAGGATAGTAGCTTCAGTTACATTTCCTATTATGATTTATTCAACCCTATTCTCTAAAACAATTATACAAACTGTACAGTTAAAAACCCTCCAGGCAATGTAAAGTAACATTATAGCTTTCATTAAATCTCACTGAAATGGGTGGACTGTTATAAACACAAGACTTTAAGGTACATTCAAAAACATGTTCTAATCCTGCTATAAAATATAGTTTCCTCCACCATAAATTTAGGTAAACACTACACCATATGGTAGCATGTAAACATACATTGAGCCAGCTTCAACAAGATAATGACCACAGCAGGAAGAGTTGCTCCATGACAATGTATTATGGTGCCAGTGGTGATTGGTCTACCATGAAGACTTGTAAGGATTTTTACTGTCAATTGGCTTGAGGATGTCCATGCAGGTGCACCAGTAAGGCACTCCTTTGAGATTGGTCAAGAGTAGAACACTGAAATTGCCACTTTTCAGGCTGAGTGCTGACTGAAAGAGGTGTCAAATAGTTAGCAAAGTCAAATGTTTCTGTTAAGTCCTCCTGGGTGCAAAAACATCACTTTTCATCTGCTTGTTAAGTCAACGAGGAAGCACCAAAGAAACAACTGATTCTACCACCTTTCTTTATCTAAAAAAATCCCTCTATTTAAATTTGAACTGCTCAATTAGGAAAAGGAATAAAGGTAAATGTAAAGGTAGGAGTTATGAACAAGACTCATTGCATTTTTCATTATAACAGTTCGGAAATGTCCTTTTTAGTGCGGATTAATTTGTCTCGTAGAAGAGTTTTGAATAGACAAAAGACGTTAATAGTATATCAGGGCACACAAGTCACACAGCCTTGTACTGCACCTTTTTTATGTTCCCAACTAGAAAACTTTGTAAATACATTGGATAATTAACAAGTGAAATGTTAACTGCACACATCCTTAGGAGGGAATACTGAGGATGGCAAAATTTAATTACTATCCTATGTTTAACAATTTATGTGCCTTGCAGAAACACAGAGGTATTGAAATTTGTTGACACGGGGAGTTAGCAGCCTTCCTTTTACATGTATCTATAGAACGTCTTGTGTTTAATGCAGGATTTTGCAAGTGTGCAACTTATTTCAGGATTTCCCGTCGCCCTCTCTTATGACCTGGAGCTACTTTAAGCTATATAAGGACTAAGGGAGGAAAAACACTAGTGAAACAACTAATAGCAGGAAGGGAGGGAACAGAAATACCTGATGGACGCATTTCAGTTCTTTTTGTAGCCTGAGACTTAATATGCAGTTAGGCAAAGAAAGAATACCCATAATCGTCCAGTTGGGTTTTGAAAATAGTGAAAGCTGTACTGTAGTATATACAAGGCCTGGCTGACCTTGAACATTCACACACAGCTTTTCAAGAGTTAACTAGCATAACTTGGATAGATAAAGAATAGGCATCTGTAAGAGGTATGTGACAACATAATGTTTTAGTTGTAGTTCAGGACTATGTTAAAGATTCTGCAGAAATCCACTACTACAAGTATCTCCTTCCTTCTCTCTCCTGTTAGCCTGGATTGGAGACACGATTTGAGAGTCTAGGATGACCTGGACTGTGATGGGCCAGAGAAGCAGTGGGAAATGATGCAAAGGGAGCACTAGAGGTTTACTGGGTTTGATGCTCACTTGCCCAATTGTATTTTCAGCAGCAGGTTTTGCCATGGCAGTAAAGAACACTAATATAACTAGAAGAGAACTCCTGTTCTCCTCACTTCAGATCTCATCTCACATTCCTGATATAACTTAAAAATCTTTGTCAGTCTCCAACACTGTTTGTGGATTACATTCCTCACTAGACATACTGTAGTTCTGGCAGATACCACAGCCTGTGATGCTCTTCCCTAGCAAATTCCTCATCAGCTTTATTAACACTGGACCTACATTACATGCTGGCAAATCCCATTGCTTTATGATGTACTACTATTATATGAGCAGGTTTCATCAGTCCTGTTAAGTATCTTTGGACTGAGTGCTAATTAGGTGGATTAAATCTCCTTTCCCATTTTCTTTTCCTTTCTCTTTTATCATTCTCCTCTGCTTTCCTCTTCCCAACCCTCTTCAGATCTCCTTCTCAGAACCTGCAGTTGTTTCTCCATTTTTTGAATTATCACCTGCACCAAAATTCATTTTTCTGCTTAGTTTCTGGCATTTATGTACAGGAGCATCACACTGATGAGGGGTTGTGTTTGTAGCTGCCAAGCTCCTGCACACCATGCAGAGGGGCTTAACCTGACTGCTACAGTCTGGAAGTGCTGGGACCTTCCTTTATGCTTGCATCTACCATCTGTGTCTCTCAGCTATCCCAGGCAGAGGGACAGAAGCAAACACATCAATGTCTGAAACTATGTGCAGGAAACATATATTCCTTTATAAATTAAGAGGCTTCCTGAAGGAGAACCACAGGGGTAATAAGAGTGGTTTACTTCACATTGCTTTCTGATTCACTTCTTTCTTCTAAGGATATTTCTTACTTTAGGCTTAGAGAATGACACATTCATTTGCATGCTTGTGTAAGTGATAATATATTAACTGCCTAAATCCCTGCTTCCTAGTCTACTGAGAAAATAAGACATGCTCATTAACTTTTTTTGCAGCCTCTGGATAGAAACAATAAATTCAAAATCTACAAACAGCTCTTAGATTTCAGTATTGAACTCTTTAGCTGCCTAAAAATACACTCATTTCCTTAAACCTTGCTAGAAAAAAAAAGGGGGGGGAGGGAGGCAATAGACAGGAACTTCATTGAGTTCAGATCACTGTAATAGAGCCATTCTCCTAGAATTCTCATGCTTTTCCTTTGGTGTTTTACTTATCCATGAGGATCCTTTCACCTTCCAGATGGGTGTTTTGTCTTCACATATATCTCTTGCTGAAACAGAGTTACACTTTGTCCTTTAAACAATCTTCTTGCAAAATTATGTAGGCACACACACGTGCACACACCTTGTAAAATGACTGATTCCAAAAGAGGCTGACTATGTCTAACTTAATTTTGCTCTTGCAAAATCATAAGGGTGCTGGCAGAAAAATCCATTATCCCTGGAAGAAGTTAACATTTTTATGGAGCACTTTTTCCTGTGAAACATGAAGATCTTTGTGAGTGGGAGCAGGTGCAATAAATTCCTCACAGAGCTGTAACTATAAAGAGGAAAAATTATCTTAATAACTATCCAAGAGCTAATCTGCTTCACCCAACTCAGTACAGTGGCAGTTAAAAAAATCTTCTAGGTGTTCAGTGTGAAAGCTGCAGACTGATCTGAACATTCCCTAAAGTAACTGATTAGACCACACTCAAAACCTCTTTCCAAACAATTGGATACATCTCTACAAAAGAGTTCATATATTCTTTCATCATCAGTGACCAAATATATGCCACTTTTACTTTAGATTATTAGTGCAACGCCCTGAAAAAAATAGAAGTCCTATCTTCATGAAAGAGTAGCAAGCACATTTGTTTTCTAGTAGACTGCCTTAAGCAGAGCACAAAATATTTCTCCTAGTCTACAGAGAAAAGAGCTTATAACCCTGCAATTTACAGCAAAAGACCTTACAAGTGTGTCTCAATAAGCGTAAAACCAACACTCTGTCAGTGTTTCCTAGAGAGGATGCAGGAAAATAGCAATTCTGATTCTAGTATACATCTCCTTTACCTGAACACCATCCTGCCAAAATATTTGCACTATGTAAATGCATCTAAATCCCACGCTGCATCACAATAATCAATTAAATCTACAGTCTCCATCTGACTTCACAGGCTAATGGCTGATAAAGGTAGAGAAAGGGTTGCGGGAAGGCGTCTCGTCCATTACCCTGCAGCGAGCTAGAAACAGGGAAATCTAATCCACTAGTCATAGATGATATTTTCAATTTGCCCTTAAAAAGCTGTAACCACAGGGAGCCCATGTTCTCTCAAGGTATGCTATTTCAGTGGTTAATTATCATCACCATCAAAGAGTTTCCCCTAATGTCTACTCTAAATCTCCTTTGATCTAATTTAGTCTCATTACTTCTTGTCCAGTTCACTGTAGATACAAGGAGCAGATAATTCTCTCTCTCTTTGCATCAGTCTGTTCCATGTATAAGTTTTCTTCCATTGTAAAGTCATATTTCATAAGCCTCTCTATCTTTTGATTTGCCTGAACATTTATAAAGTTAACACAGGTTTGGATAAGACCTCCTGCAAATTTGGAAAGCAAGTGATAAAATCTTCCATGCCAGCTTTAATCCAAGTCAACTGCATGGTAAATGTTAGAAGTGCCTCACAATTACTTCACATACATCTGGGCCAGAGCAGGAATAAAACCTTATAAATACCATGCTTGTAAACAGATTTCTTCCTGATGAACACACATCAGATTCTATGATTATAAAAACATAACACATCTTTGGTAGCCTGACCTCAGATCCTGCCAGATCCTAGTAATTGAAATCCTAATAACTTGATAATTAAAGCTTTCGTTACTAAACAATTAGTACTTGGGTGTGGCTGAAAGTGGTTCATGAAGGAACATTTAGCTCTCAGCCAAGAAAAGAGAAGCATGAAGCAAGGAGTGTTTGTAGCTGCGGATTTCACCCTTTAGCAGAAACTCAGAGTCAAGCAATGGTACTGAGTCTGCCCTCCTGCTAATGGACACTGCTTGCCACTGCCCATCTCCATCCTTTCCTAGTAGATAAAACTGACAACCCATTGTCTCATCAAGCTGCAGTGGAGCAAAATTTTCTTCTGTCAGACATCAACAACAGAAATACAGTGGATTTATTGTCATGGCAATTGAGGGACTTCCTGGAGACAGGTTCAGACCACAGTGTGAAGTGATGATGTATGTGGAAGCTCACAACTCCTTAATGCTGATGCTTGTAGGATTAGCTGGTAGTGAGAGCTGAAAAAAGGACCAGTGTCTGAGAATGAAGGCACTGCTGTCCCAGCAAAACATTCCCAGTCAATCACAAAACCTTCTCACACAAATAGAGTGATATTTTCCCACTGTCTTAATAGAAAAGATGGGTACCACTGCTCCTCTTGTCAGTAGTTCATTCACACTACAATGAGAAGGAAAGTTTCATCAGCTGAAAAGGATTAACTTCAGTTTCCCCACAGCGCTCAGAAAACACATTATCTTGCAATTTACCAGCAAGTAATGCTACAGAACATTACAGAATTTACTGCAGGTAAAAAGAGCTGTGGAACATAACCAAAGAAACTCAAGAGACGCATCCAAATAGAGACATGCTGAGAACAAAAAATGTGATAATACAAGGCTGCCTTGCCATATAGATGATCAGATCTTGGACAAGCTGTGCTCAGAGCCTGTGTTAGCTCTCTGACTGCACTTCACAGGTACAGTCATACCCCAACAAGCTTTACACCTCAGCAGACCAATAGCAGACCTAGAGAAATACTAAATGGCTACCAGTTCAGGTTAAAATCTTGTATGTGATTTGGTAAGAGTTTGGCTGATCCTTGAGCATTCTCTGGAGAGAACAAAAAGGGTTGTGAATGCAAGGAGAAAGCATGTGTGTAAATAAAACAACCACATGATCAAGACATTCTCAAAATCAGTCACTTTGACTGAAGTTAATTTTAACAATGCTCATAGGAATCTACAAGCACATCTAAAAAGCAAACTGTCCCTATTGTGGAAAACAGGGCACCCCATTGAGTAAACATGATTAAAGAGTAAGGTATGTATGAATAACACTAAACTCAACAGATTACAATAAAATGTGTCAAATTAAAAGTAGGAATTGTTCACTGAATCATCCACTTTAATACTGCTGAACAAATAACATGCATCACTGATTACTCACATTAAGAAAACTGTAAGATGGCATAAGAAGTGTTTTGTCCAAAAGTTGTTGAAGTTGAGGAAGTGGTTATCAATGTGTGTCTGGAATTGAGGCTGGAGTATAAATACCTCAGATAAAGGCAGTGGTATTATTAGGAATGTAAACACTATTTGCAGGCTGATATGATTTTTTAACTTTAGCTTATGATTCCTGGTAGTTTTAAAAGTATGTGTGGATTCTAGAGATGAGTTGAATGACAATTATTTCAGGTGAAATTTAACAGTCTTTAACATAAAAAGTCAGAGAAGTTTTTAATCTTTTGTTTAAGCAACAGAAATAGAAGCTAAACATTAACAGAAAGGATCCTGACATGCACCAAATGTATTTCAGTCTTCCAGTCAAATACGTGTTGAGATTATGTGTATTGTAATCATATTATAACCTAATTACTTCTTCACCATTAGACTATTAGTGGCTGTGACCTTTCTGACGCTTGGGCTGCTGTCCTGTTATCTCCAACTAATTTCTAATTCCTCCTTTCCGTAAAAGACTGTATTTTTCAACTCTCTCACACTTAGCTGATTAAGAATATGTAAACTGTTTTTTACTACTTCTTGGCTAGATGTAACTTCACAACACTTGTCACAACGAGGTGATAAATGATCATTTTTCAAGACCAGTATAATATCTTTTAGTCAGAGATCTTTCTTTTTGGTGTTTCATCACTTTAAAGCTGTTTTGGTTATAAAGGGAAGAACCATAATTATCCATTCTCTCCATCAAGATGCTTGATTGAATTTTCAGTTACACGTTATGGAAGGAGGGGAGAAAACAGAATCAACCAAGGATAAGTTAAACACGGCCTGTGCTGCTTGACAAATTCACTGAAAGGACAAGCACAAGGTACCTCCTCTAGTAGACCACACATGAAAATGAAGTCCCAAGCATCTCATGAAACTGAATCAGTTTTCAAAAGAGCAGTGAAGTAAGCTTTCTTTTTTGCCCTGGCCAGACATTTGGATAATTAAGTTCTAAAAAACTTGCAGTTTCAGTTGCATTTGAAGATGGTTTCAAGAGTCATCTTGTTGGTTAGAAGTAACAGTTTTAAAAGAAAATGACAGAATGATAAAAGATTCTCCCAGATGAAAATGAAACCTTAAAACTAGAGTATCAAGGTAAGTTTAAATATAACTAGGTAGTCAAGGTGACCTTTCTGAGCTAATAATAGACACACTGCCTCAGCAGTACTTCCATGTTTGATAGTTTGTAAAAAATTCTTTTATCCCATTAGCCATTGCTGCTATAAGTATGAAAAGAAAGGAAACATCTGGACACTTCAACAAAACCTGCTCATCTACAGAATTTTCTTCTAGGTTCTTGCTTAAAAATACTTACTTGTCCATTAAATCTCATCATCTAGAAATGTCTGTCCTACTAAATGGTCTGGCTCAGCTAGCATCAGCTTTCATATTCAAGATTTATCTTAAAGAAATGAGAAGTATCTTTGTAAACTGATTCTCCATTTGGTGTTGCATTCCCAAGTCATTTAGACATCAGCAAAGCTACTTTTTACCCATGTCAGTGGTTTAAATGGGACTAGAAAAGTATATGAGTTATAGTAAAAACAATACAAAGCTGATTTATGCTGGGTGAGGTATCCTACAGAAATCACAGATGGTTATTTTCATTTATACTTTCTCCTTAAATTAGCATGTCATCTGTCTGGGACAAAACTCTTCATCCTAACATCTGTGTCAAGCACAGTAGTGATTTGAAACTTTACTGGGCAGCTTTAGCTGATCACTTTCAGACAAGACTCTGGAGACACAGAAAGCGTGGCCTGCAGCTAACATCTATCATCGTTCTACAGAGGTGTTAAAAAAAAAGATCCACACCCAGCTGCCTAGTTGTAACTGAGCTTTTGCTATTGCCCTGACTGCAAAGTTCAATAAAAGAATAGCATTTAA
Source organism: Urocolius indicus (assembly GCA_013401255.1). Taxonomy (NCBI): domain Eukaryota; kingdom Metazoa; phylum Chordata; class Aves; order Coliiformes; family Coliidae; genus Urocolius; species Urocolius indicus. The sequence goes on along the minus strand of WBNH01007806.1, from coordinate 304,572 downwards.
AAATGGAATCTTATACCTCAGAGCGCAGATAGTTTTGCTCATGCAGAAGGTTTATTTATGGACATGAAATGATTAACTAGCACATTTTGTTAAGTTTGATACGCTAGTTCACTTTCTTTCAGCTCTGGTTAGTACCAACAGTATCCGAGTCCTCAGGGTGCCAATGTGGATAGTCGTGTCCCTACCTGTCTGATTTGCATGTACAATCAGAGGATTAACAGTGCATTTGGCTTGCTGTCCTGGTTGAATTCTGTTTGCAAAATTCTCAGATAAACTTTGAACTCAGAAATTCTGTTTGCAGCAGAGAAATTTGCGTTTTGCAATGTATTGGTCATTACTATATAGCTTTTGGAATTAATATTCTATATACAAATAGTCCAGAAGCATCAACTATGTTGTCTCTCAAATGAATGGTAATGCAGGTGGCCAACAGTTTCTAAAGATAATGTTTCTTTCACAGAGAATTTCCTCAGCATAGAAATGTCATCAATTTGACTGAAGTAACAAATATCTTGGCAGAGAGACCCTTATTACCTATGCTTCTCCCAGGCTTAGCTCAGTATATGCACCATGGCTTTGGAGAGAGGAGGGGAACAGAGAATTTACTTAAATAGATCTGCATGTAAAAGAATCTGCTAGCCTTATATCTGAGATATGGTATCACCGCAGCTCACAGAAGCAGGTGCCGAATATTCCACCAACTAGTTTATGACTCAACATTTTGGTGAGTTTGATGGCAAAAATGCAATTAGATGCTGTTATCCTCATAGGTCACCTACCAATTAAGCCCCAAGAGCTCACACTGCTGCATGAACTGGTTGCCTTTTTTGTTATGGGATCCTATGATAGCCATAATTAGCTATCAAATGGAAACCACATAGTACTGAGTGTCTATCATTTGGTTAATCTAGAGGAAAACTACATCTTCCAGTATCATTTATCACCTACAAGCTGCACATCCTGAAGGAAAGTCTCTTTCTCACTCTTAAAAAGCTGACTATAAAAAGATCTTTAGCTCTCTTTGTATTTCTTTAGTTCTGTCAAATCCCATAATTCCAAATGAACTAGGCATGAGAGAGCAAATCATGCTTCCCTTTGGAGAGTCACGCTGTTGAGATGCCACAAGATAGGAAGAACAATCCCTTCACAGAATTAGCAAGGTAATATTCTGAGAACTGGAATTAAGCTCTGCACATACTAAGGGTGGGTAGCTAATCCCTCCAAAGCATTGAACCAAAACAATAGACATGGCCTCTAAGTTGTCCACCTCCAAAGAATGGCAAAACTTCGAGTTCTTCCTTGGTGTGACAGTACCATGAGCAGTAACTGATACATGCAATCATCTACTACCACTCTTTACATCCTTACTTCTTACGGATCTCAGAGGAATGGACTCAAGGCACCAGAAAGCTTTTCCTGTTGGAAGTGGAATCTTGCTAATATCCTAAATTACTTTGGGATATCTACCATTTCCAAGAGCATCATAGTGGGAATTAAAAGCTGGTTTGAGTTTTTTTTTAAATTTACAATTACCATAGTTGCATTTCTGAGAGATTTCTCTGAAGCATTTTACTTAGTTGTGAATTGAAAGAAAAACTCACTGCAGCCAAGGATTTTCCTGCCAAGTGGCACTCTGAACTGATTTATGATCCGTGTTTACTCCCTGCCCTGTCCCAAAGTGTTTCAATGGTGTAATCTCTTCTAGAGGCTGATTTTTAATTTTGAGGTGAACTATGCCCTTGTGAGATGTTGGCAGCAAGGGAAACAAGCCTTGAAATGTCTTAACACATTAGTAGTTTGGAAGACAGACATGAAAACCAGCAAACCCTGAGGCACACACAGTAGAATGTTGATCAGTACCTTGCTCTTTACAGCAAGGCAAGGAAGAAGCAGTTAAAGGAATGTGAATCTCAAAGCTTGACCTTTGCATACACCAATATTTAGGTTATATGAGGACAGATTTTATACGTTTCCCACCTCCAAGTTATACAATGGAGAGAATAACTTGAGAACTTGGCCAAAAATTCCCTCGTTCGTCATGTGCCCAGCTCTTCATCTTAGCCAAAAAACCCTCAAATAGCTCCACTATCCCTTTCTGGGAAAATTAAGGATGTGGTTTTTTTAGGAAATCATTGTGTTTCCAATAATCAGAACCATCTGTCTCACAAAGGTTTGTTTGGCTTCAGACATACTGCGTAACAGTGAACATTGTTACAGAAACCCCCTATAAATTACATGCTGCTGTGGGAGCTTTAAAAATGGTGAGCAAAATTGTGTGCTGCTATAAAAGGATTGCAGTTTCACCTCATTACCCTGGCAGAAAAATCGAGCCTACTGTGTTTCCGATATCATCAAATGAAAAGACAAGCTACTTAAAGAAAGGCTGGGCTGACTTTTAAGCCACTGCCTGTGTCATCTGCATAAAGACTGAGCTGTAGGCTTTGTAATTATCATCATCTTTCTTGGTTTATTGTCCATTCAGAGCTATACTATTCAGACAAGATGGTTACAGGAGTAATTGACTTTAAGTCTAAATTGTAGCAAGCAGAGTATTTGGATTTGTTCTGGAGCTTTGGAGGTTTTATGAGGTCATGACAGGAAAATCATGGGTAATTGTAAGAAACACAGCAGAAGAGGTATTATGCCAAATTGGTGTTACTTTCAATGGCCATGGAGCAAGGTCCCAGAGATGCTGTTGAAATCAATGAGACTCCACTCAGAAGAGATCTAGATTTCTTGCAGGTATACATCCATGTTTACTCATAGCCCTCTGTCCCAAAGAAATTAATACTGCAAATGCAAACATCGTGTGATCAGATTTAGTCCAAAGAGAGGAAATTTCCTACACTGATTATCTACCCTACTCATGATGCTCCCAATTACCACTCAGAATGAATCCAATTATTATTCTAGTGTTTTACTAAAGCAGACTAAGAGTGTAACACGTTTCAGTCATTGCAAGACATATTACTACTCCTAAAATTGGAAGTGCAGCTCCATTTTTCTCACATAGTTTTGTTTACCTTCGTGGGAATTTAGGTACAGCTCAAATCATTGTAGCATTTAGTGTGCAAAGGGGACTGCAAGTTTGATCTTAAGTTGGCTGCTTTCATCAATAGCACAGTCTTTGCACATAAGGCTCCCATTTTTGAGCAGTTTACAGCTTCAAAGGTTCTCAATATGCTTTCTCAATGTGTTGACTGTGAAAACAGCTTATTAAAAAACCTGTATCTGTTTACTCTGTCAGTTCAAGGCATGGAATCCTCGAGAGAGGCTGCAATGCAAATAACCTTTGAGTGATTGTGATTCCAGTTTTCCTTAAAATAGCAGGACTGCTCTGTGAAATGTAGCAAAAGGGCTTTTTCCCTTTCTGGGCTGTTGGCTGGCTCTTCAGAATACAAAGCTCTGAAGAAACACTACTTGACTAACAAGGATTAAAAGGACTCTGTTCAACTCTTCCTTTTCTCCCTTAGACCTCCATAAATATCAACTAGAGCAGCACACATACAATTTCTTCGCTGTGAGGGCTGCTTGAAGAGATCAGCAATCCAAGAACAAGCAGCTTAACTCCAGCCAGTCAGCAAAGCTGGAAAGCTTCTAGGCACAGATGCCAGCTAGCAAAACAAGGCTAAGGAGGGTGTCTGCATTTGTAAAAGCACAAACATTTGGTAAGTGGCCCTGAAAAGGGTCATTCAGCTGTAAAAAACCATGGATACTCAGCTCTTTTTTTAATGCCAGTTGGCTCTGGGCAGAGCTTCCAAGCAGAAGTAGGTGTCCACTCCAACTCTTATAAAGTCTACAGTCTGACGTTCATCAGGGAGAAGAACAAAGCATAGACAAGACTGTGAGCCAGTCCTTGGCTGTAAAGGGAAGCTGGTGACAGCCAACCTTCCCTGCAGCAGCACTGTGCTCATGAGGATACTGAGCTTTCATTTGGCTCATCTGACTAAAACACAGCATTGTCCCTCTTCATCGGCTCCTGATTCATCACTCGTCTCAATTTCAATGATAATTGGGATCATCTCTGAGCCAGGAATAATGAAACTGATTCCCACTTTCAGAAGCAATTGAAAGTCATTATGAAAACAATTGAATAAAGTCTTCTCCAGCTTCACTGGGATACCAATGTCCTGAACTGAAACTATATTCAACGTATTATATCTACCTCTGTGTATTGAATCTTTTCATTATAGCAGCAGAAGCTGAAAGATAAGCAAACATAAGAATTAAGAAAGCAGATTCAGCAACCTTTTCTCAGTAATGAATCCTACCCCTGCTCCTCATTCATGTCAGGCTGGTTTAACTACAGTATTCCTCTCCCTTCCCAGCTCAGATTAAATAAAAAGATGAAGAAAATCATCAGATTGAGATTAGTCTCAAAGCTATTTTCATATTTTCTGAAAACTCCTCATGTTGGTTTGGAGCAAAAAAAGTCAGATTGTCCCCTGAGAAAACAGAGAAACAATTCAATCCAGTTGTCATGGCATCAGGAAATGTTATCAAGGATCTTTGAATTCACCTGGTAGAGGAAATACTTTGAATCCCAGTATTGGCATTCATTTTCCTCGATTATATCTCTATCTCTTATTATTTTTATGGCAATAAACACTGATGCCATATTCAATTCCTCCTCCTCTAAACTACAAGAGCAGTTTACACATCTTTCTGGATCTTAGACCTCTCTATCACAGAATCATAGAATGGTAGGGGTTGGAAGGGACCTTTAGAGATCATCCAGTCCAATCTGCCTGCCAAAGCAGCTCCCACCTATATCAGGTCACACAGGAATGTGTCCAGGTGGGTTTTGAAGACCTCCCAAGAAGGAGCCTCCACATCTTCCCTGGGCAGCCTTGTCCTGTTGCTAGATACAATGGAAAAAAAGTGATGCCTCATCCTCTTGACATCCACCTTTTAAATACTTGTAAGTATTAATTCTGTAGCTGCAGTCAATTGCTGCTTGTAGTTGGCTGCATTGTAAGGGTTAAGAGAATGATTAATTTTTTTAAGCTGAGTTTGTAATAGAAAGAGACATACAGGGATGATTTGGGTTGCTGCAGAACAGTGGTTTCCACATCTATTGTTGGCACTGTGGAACACAAAACCTGCAGCAATGTGTCACACTGCAGACTCTACAGAGGCATCCAGTTGGGTAGGTTTGGACTTCTGTTGGATCACAGATTTGGATTTCATGTGTTTGGGTGGGGGGACGTTCCACACCAAAGCATGCCTTCCATGCCCATGGCCATTTTAAGGATGGCCATGATTTGTTTCTATGCAGAGAGATCAATGACAATAACCTTTTCCTTATTTTTAGGGTATCCTGTGCATTTCTGAAGGCATGAATGTTTGGATCAGTAGTGGTTGTCTGAAGCTAATTGCTTGCTTACTTCATTCCACTTAATGTGCTTACTGGTCGTGGAACATGTGAGCATTATTGTTTCTGAACAAAACTAAGTCAGATGTGCTCCAGCTGCCCACATAGTACACCTCAGCCATCAGCAGGAGTGGACATATTTCCATGCTGATGTGGAACAGGATTAACTTGAAGTAAATTGCTCAAACATGGAAATTTGGACCCTGGAAGCAACTGTTTCTCTCTAAGGATCTGCTTTATCAGCACCACTTGTGAACATAAACAGCCTCACTGATCTTTTTTTGGTATCATTTTTAACTTTTAAACACTATTCCCTTTCTTCCATTTATCCTAGTCTTTATAACCCTGGCACTGCAGCAACTCTATAGAACACAATGGCACAAAGACAGAGGAAATGAGGACTAATTGAGGAGTCTAAGGTTCTATAGCTGACCTACTCCAGGAGGTCCTGCTCTGGCAGGAGGGTTGGACTAGATGATTTTACAAGGTCCCTTCCAACCCTTAAGATTCTGTGATTCTGCTTGAAAAACTGTGCCTTTGTGAATAGGGATTCAGTTTTGTGGTGCTCATTTGCATGATGTTGGCTCAGTTTTATCATCAAAAGCATTGTCAATCTACAAATGAAAGAGCCCATCAAGCAAGACCAAGCAAGACTAAAAAGGCTTAGAGTCAGAGGACTGAGTTCAGAATAGTCAGTAACTCAAAGTCTTGAGAGAGGAATACTGACATGAAAAGTTATAAGAACCCAAGAAGAAAAGAAAGCAAAAAAAGAGCTGAGTTTGAAAACAGTAGCTTGGCAAGAAACAAGGATCAGCCTGTTCCAAGTAAAAGAGTTCTTCCCCAAAGTATCCTTAAACTTTCCATCTACATTAAAGACTTGTCTGTAGCACCTGTAGTGATGAGGAGGGGTTAAGCCTGCAGGTGCTTGATCTGGTAGCATGTTAGTCCTAGCAGTTTACCATGTTTGTTAACAAGTATTTGTTGGGCACTCACAACTCATATAAAGTCCTGCTTTCAAGATGCACAAATCAAGTAACTCGGAGAGTCAAGGTTTACATTTCCTCTGATCTGAAACTGCTTTTAGGCCACCTCAAATCCAGACTCATATCTGTTTCCTTTCTTGACAGTTTGCCCCAGGGAGCCAATTAAACTTTGGAGAATGAGAGCTAGGTTCAAAATCATCCTTACACATCACTTACAGACTTGTTAGCCAAGCTGTAGCTCTTGTATGGTTGTAGTTTTATTTTCCAAGCTGATGCATGAGCTGGAAGAAATCCACCTGGGTCTCTAATCCCAGGCTGAGTTTGTAAAATGAAAATAAAAAAGTGTTTTCCTTGTAAACTGTACAAATTGGGTTTACAGTTGTCATAGAACTCTGATCACAGACATGCCTAAGCGTGGGGTTTGCCTTCAGTATTATCAAGTTATAAGAACTGGTTCTTGCTTTCAGGGACTGAGCTGGGTTTGTAGAAATATCAAAGCCCACAGCATTCTTTCAGCAGTGTCAGAAGCTGCTGGAGTGTGTCTCAAACAAAGGATTGATGCTTGTGTAAAATCTGATATACAGAGAGACCTGAGTAATTTGTGCTCTTCTTTAATGTTTCAGCTATCTTAATGTGATGCAAACAGTACACACAGGGAAGACAACCCAGATTCTATTGGAATAAATCAGATTTGGTAGAGTGCTTTGTAGTTTCATGTGGGAATTTAAAGGTTTTCCTTTAATTCTTATGGTAATTTGCCAGAGATTTTTCCTACAAGGTGGCTATTTGACAGAGTAAGCTTAACAATGCCAGAATAAACAAAACCCACAGAAGCTGACAACTTTCAACTCCCTCTTCCTTTCCAGCAGTTTGATTTCTACCTCAACAAATGGTTTTCTCTTACCACTTATCTAATGTATTGAGAGTTTGGCTACAACCCAATGATGTGAAGAGGAGCATGGGCTGGGGTAGGATTTACTGCTGAGAAAAGGTTGCTGAAGCACTTTGTAGTTCTTATTCTTGCTTATCTTTCACTTAAAAGCTCAATTATATGTATCATTATATAGAAAAAATATGACATTTGCTATACATTCTCTAAAGTGACAGTTCTTCACAAGATATTTCTGCAAATTCAGAGAGGATGAAATTCTTTCCTGAGGCATTTGAAGTGGGAGAGAATCCCAAGACTACACTCAGCATGATCATGGAGAGCTCCCTCTGCATGAAAACCTGCTGTCCCATGGAGGAAAGTCAACTGCCTCAATGGAATGGTGCTGACTACAGCACTACATAGGCTTAGGGTCCACAGTCCGAGGGAAACTGTTTCCATGCTGTTTTAGGAGGGAAAGAGAGGGCAAGGATCCACAGTATTCACTCTACTAGCCTGAAACATATGTGGAACCTATCAAGAAGTTAATGCAGCATAAATATCATACAGTCAGGGCTCATCTATCGTCATCTTTTAATGGCAGATACCAAAGGAAACAGCACAGATGGCTGCATCTATGGCCAAACCCAATTCAAACACAAAACTCACTTCCTAAAACTTTTGAGTGCTACACATAAAGGAAGTGATTTATATTCCCCACCGTCACAGGGTTTACTTGACAATGTTGTCACTTTACATCACGTTTATCATGGCTTAAGCATCATGTGGCCATTATCACCAGTACCAAAATGGGTCTCACATTTCACTTCTGCAATTAAGGTTTTGATTTTCAGTAGATTTAAGCAGAGTATAACATGCAACAGGACTCAGTCCACAATCCTTTTTCTAGCAGGTGATTTTGATGCACTAGGACTAGAATATCTCTGCAAGTTCAAAACCAGTCTTCATCCTGATTTGTATTAATGCACTCCAGTGTCAATGAGGTGTGGAAAATTAATTCAGGCTGCTTGGTATCTTTACTATGAGGGATGGGAACAGAGGAGTTTCACTGGCTATTTGTCAATATTACCTACTTAGCTCCAGGACTGTGATATTTCTACCTATTTACTAGGTTGGAACAGCACTTTCTCTTATTGTCTTATTCTTAGCTTTTTTCCCCAATCACATCTGAGTCCTACACAATCCCACAAAAGGAGAAAGCTGAATAAGAAGCTTATATGATTAGTAAGTAACTAAAGGTAGGAAGCATAATTAACGTCAGTCAGCATGAATTCCCAGCATCCAGAACCTGTCAAGTCTGATCCTATTTTGAGAGCACAAATATAAGCGGTGAATACAATACTGTCAATGTAAGTTAGATTTCAGTATAGTGTATGAGCAAAGATAGCATACAGTGCTCAGAATAATAAAGAAGAGAAACTGGAGGGCCTGGGAAATGGATTTGGAAGAGGGAAGACAGCTGGCATGGAAAATTAATTCTGAAAGGGAAGTCATCATCAAAGGTGTGCTCCAAATGGTCTCCTATCCTTTCTTTAACTAAATCATAGAAGCTGAAGAATCTCTGCATCAAACTGAAGTTATTTTAAGCTTTCCTCTCTTCCCCAGTGGAGTACCATGGATTACAGAGTCTGCCACTGATTTTATACTCCTGACAAAATGTTACGGAGAGTAGCAGATTGGCAAATGACTGGTGATGCAGTGACATGAGATGAAAATGAAACTGCCTGCCACTTACCAGGCTATTCTGTGAATCCATACAACAGATTCTCTTGTATCCCTGCCATGCTGGCATTTTTCAGCTGTGGGCAGTTTACAGCACTATTATGACACCTCTTCTTCAAACTCTGCTGCCTCAAATTTGCTGTGACCTTTGACTGTTAGTGACTAACCTTTCTCAGGTTAATTTCTACCTGAACGTAGGAGTTTTAAATGTTGTTGTTGTTTTATTAAGAGAAATGTCAGTGGCAAATTTCCCATTCAGTCACTTCGATGATTCCAAGCTGCTTTATCTTTGTGACACCATTTTACCATCCTGTCCACTTGCTAGTCCTGGTCTCTACTTTTTACACCCACCTCTGTGTGTGTACATTTGCAAGAGTTCCTTAAAGGAATTTGCTGTTATTTTATGATTCCAAAATAAATTATATTTTTGCAAAAAAAAAAAACCCAAAAAAAAAAACCAAACCACAAACCTGTTTACAAGTGAAAATCAGCTCTTTGCAGCTTATCTGCTAGACTGTAGGTACAGAACCTTTAAAGCAAGCAACATCTAGGAATCCTTCTCTTGAGAAGGATTATTTTCACAGAGAAGACAGATGAGTCTTAAAATATGCATAGGAATAATTGAGTTTTCTGCAATATTTTCCTCACAGTATGTCCAGAAACCAAACAGATAGTGGAAGAACATAGCCAGGCAGATGTCAATTGTGCAAATAGTGGATTTGTCTTCAAATAGCCATATTAGCAAATCAAATAAAATAAACCAAAAAATTACATTGCACCAAAGGAGACTTTTAGGTGAAAGAAGAAGAAACGATTTTGAGTCAGCTAGTTTAGAGCAGAATTCATTAACCTTTTAAAAACCTCCTATATTCATTCTTTTGGGATTTTTTAAAGTAAGATATATTGATTAATGACAGTCTGGGAGAACAAAACAGACCCTTTCCACAAATAATATTTGCACTACAGAATTTTCACATTAATTCTGCTTGGCAATGGGTGTGAGAGAAACTGAAGGAAACGAGTTTGTGCTGCATATAACAGTGAAAGGATTTCATGTAGTCTTATTCTTTTTACCAGAATTAATAAAATGATTCATTTGCCTTGGGAAATTGCCTTTTTAAAATGTAAACCCCAGATATTCCTCTAGATCTTGAGAGGAACCTGTAAGAAATATATAATCAGCTGTAAGATTTTGCAAACAGTGAAATTCAATACATATATTTGGGTCATTTACATACAGCTCTCAGTGACCTGAAGGTGCTGAAAAGTACTAGAACTTTATATCTGAAAAGTCTAAAAGGAATTCTAATGCCACCAAATACAAATAAAATAGTATCACTGGTGTCTAACCCATATAGAGAAGCACAGTGCCAGATCATTAGCATTTCATTTAGTGAAAGTACTGTCTAAATCTGCAGACCCTCTGGAGAAATCCATCTGTTCTCATTAATCAAGGCATCTGTTTTGGCAACTAGCTATTAACAAGAATTCTGTAGTCTGGACAGAAAATCCAAATGCCATTTCTTTATGAATGTGATACGAAGTACCTTGGTTCATCTTTAGTAGGTTTTTTGGGTTGTTTTAGTCCTTCCTCTTCGTTCTTGCTTTCCCTGCCCTGTCAAATCCACACCTGCAAGTGCTTTACTGAATCACTGCCTAATTGATCTTCATCATAGTGAAAATGTATAGATTCCATCTGGATGATGAGAAGATGGATGTTTAAGCATCCTTCATTAGAAGCATCAGTCTTGAATAATTGATCTCTGCCATTATCATCCATGAATGCACTCACACTTCTGTTGGCATGGGGCTGAAATGTAGTCTCTGCAGCTATGCTGAGAGGGAGAATTGATAAGATTTAGAAAGCATTCCTTAAAGTCCAGTGACTATAATGCTTCTGAATATTATTTTGCTCTGCATTTTATTGAGACAAACTGAGTTGGCCACACTAAGATAATTGGGTCTAACACACTAAAACACCAAATGCTGGAAAAAAAACGGGGATTTTTTGTTGAAACGGGTATTATTCAAATTGTTTTGAGATTAACTGGACATAATCTTAAATAAATAATTTATTTTGTGATCTGTACATCATGACATACATGAACAAACTTCTACCCATTTGTCTTCAGGTTCTGTGAGAAGAATAATTGTTCTCATAGGAAAAACTCTTACTTTAATTTTATTAAACTAAAAATTATCATTATTGCAGGTTTATGACAATAAAACTCCATTTCCATCACCCCATTTCCATCTTGTCAGCAATAAACTCAAGAGAGAACAAAAAACTATTCTGCAAGACATAGTCTCCCTATCACTGCTTTCATAAGAAATATAAATTACTCTCATGGAGTAAAAAGAGCCGAGGCATTAAATTGAATGAACTGTTTCCTCCATTTCTAATTATTCTTTTCTGGTTTGTGATCTCAGTGAAAAAGAGTATCCTGAGTAGAATCAATCTCACTAGGAAGTAACACAGTCCAGTGACTGCTCAAGAGTGCAGAACTTGGGTTCTAATTCTGATGCTGAAAAGAATAACTTTTGTGGCCCCAGGCAGTGTGTTCTGGCCTCAGATCAACACTCTATCCCTATTCAGCAAAGTATTTAAGTGCAAGTACATAACACCGTCTGGGACTTAAGCAACTGGTTAACAGCTTTGCTGCACTGCAAGTTATTTGTTGTTTGTTGAACCTTGGAGTAATAAAGGAGAAATAGAAGCAATTAGATCATTGAGATGCCACTTGAAGCCTATCTTAGTTTTTGTAACAGGTATAAGAATACTTGACGTAGCAAAAATAAGCATCGGACTTTGCACACAGAAATTCAGTTATTTAGTATAAAAGAAAACGAGATGATCCCAGAAGATGAAAGCTGTAATCCCTGTCATTTGTTTTGTCCTTTCCAAGCCAGAGAGATTGCAAATATCACAATGACTACTAAAGAATTGACTTAGTGCTCACTTGATACTAGTGTGTTAAACTTACATCAGGAAGTTTCTGATGTAGAAAAAGAAAGTCTTTCCTTGAATAATTGTAATAGTTTTCACGTGACAAAGGACAAAGCTTATTAAAAACCAAGTCTATCTTTGTCTAACAATCAACACAAGTAGCTTGATCTTTCAAAGTGAGTAATGGTAACAGCTACTGAAGTCAGCAGAAGCTGTCATTCTGTACCATACTAACTTTGACTCTGTCTTTTCTTCTCTGTCTATAGAGATGATAATACCTATTCACCTATCTGGGATGACTGACATCGAAACCACCTATTTCAGACTGAACAATGAGATTTCAGGGTACTTGAAAAGCTTGACAGTTCTATATACTGAAAATAATATATATATATATATTATTATCAGTTTATATTTTAATGGGAACCATCACAGCAGAAATCAAATTAACTCTTGAGTATATTCAATTTGAGACAAAAGAATCACAGCAAAATAACTTTCTTTAACAAAAGAGACTTTCATGAAAGGTAATTTTGCCCAATAAGTCATTACAGAATTCTAGTTGTGAAAATAAACAGGTTTTTAAGATGTCGGAAAAAGGTACTTAACATTGAAGTTACAGAACAGAAACAATGTGAGAATGACTCCTGATTACTTCCCAAAGGAAGAGAAACATGTGAGGTGCTACAGGATATGTGAATTGTCAGCAGAGAGCAAGGAGGTGGCTGTTGTCACTCTACCATCTATCAAAAAGCTTTACCAACATCCTTGATTAGAACAAGATAACACCAAACCTTTATTAATCAGCTAGCAGTCTCTTTTCTCAGACTCATGTAACCATTTGCAGTCTTGACCTGAAAATTTAGGAGGAATGGGAGGCTGAGGCACAGAAAATGATTGCAAAAAAACATACAACTTACTCCTTTCTGGACCTATTAAACAATAATGATAATGTATCAAATTGTTCTATATTGCTACACCTTTCCTATGCAGCAGAGTGGTTGAAAAGATAGAAGATAACTTGTTAAAGAGAATCAGAATCTGTCAAGAGAAATTAACCTGTTAAGATGGTTTTTAAATACCAAAAACCATCATTCAATGTACAGAAGACATCCAGTCAGCACATTGATAATTTCAGATTGGCTTTGATGGTTGCAAACACAGAGATATTTTTCTGCCAAACTTTTGCTTGAAAGTAAAATCAGTGACATCTAGTTTGAGTTCATGTGCTAAATTTAAGAATGTAATTTTAAGGGAAAAGATTCATCATAGTTATACAATGGTCCAAGTTAAACAAGTAACTCTCTTTTTTGAATTTAAGGAAAGTGCTGTTGACTTCACAAAGTTTCCTGAATCTTCTGGACAATTGTGTACAGCATAAAATGCCAGAAAGTGCAATTATAGAAGATGTTTTTTTCTTGAAAAATCTATAAAACCAGCCAGGAAAACAGAAGGTGTTTCCATTTTTAATACCCTTGACAGTTACTCAACTTTCTCCTGCAATATTACTCCCTCTTTAAGAGGAAAGGATGGGTTCTTTGTTTTGCTGTTGCGTTTTTTTTTGTCCCCCTCACAAGCTTCACTGAGCTGTGACAGCACTGGCACCTTTCTGAATTGCAGTCACAATGCCTATAGTTGTACAGGGCTATGCTGCCAGGTGCAGCCTCATCACACATTCTCTCACTGTTCTGGATCCCTTTCCCCTGAGCTCAGAGCTGCATATTCAAAACACAAACTTCTGCATACATAATCATTTCTAAAACCACAATCCAGCAGAAACATTTTAAAAACCCCAAGAAAATTATATGCATGATGATTCATGTATTAATTTTCAATATAGATTAAAGCCTGTATATCAATTTCACTGTCATATAGAAGCTAATTGAATAAAATGGCATAAAGATTAATAACAAATGTTGGAATGATGCAGTTTGTCTAGTGTAATTTAGTTTATCTGAGAAAAAGATAAGCTAACATAACAAAAAATAGTACTCTTTTTCAACCAGGAAAATACCAACAGAACTAGAAAACTTCTGCTGTTCCATAATTTATATCCACCCATGAGGGTTAACTGCATACTGAGATCTGAAATGTTTCCTTCATGGGATTCAGCCATTTAGAATGGCTAAAATGTAGTCCAAGAGGTTTACTCTCCCTGTGTTTCTTGTAAAAGGCACTTATTCTCATAACATTCTGTAAAATGCTAATAATGTGACATTCATCTGCAGGCTTCTGGGTGCCACAGGCATCCTTCTCTGTCTTTATATTTGGCGTGTTTTAAGACTGAAGCAAGGATTACCCTGGTATCAGTGTAGCTGTTGCCTCACTGGCAATTGAGAACAAAAGCCTAAGGAAACAGAGATAACTGTTTGATAGGGATGGAGACATCAATAGAAGCAGCTTATCTAAAATTAGAGCCAGTTGCCGCCCTAAGTCCTTAAATAACACTGTTTATTTGATGCAGTATTTGTTTATCAGATTTCACCTCTACATGAATCATAAGAATAAGCCTCTGGTTCAGACTAAATGGTACCCAAAACTAACAGAGTACACCCTTATTTTCTTTCTCAGCATCTATTTAGATCCTAGTGTGATAGAGAAGTGCATTTAAATGAGAGAATTTAAAAGTGAGACAGCTCAGAGTGCCCTCTCTTTTCCCTACCTGTCCATACATCCTATTGGTTCACCATTCTGAAGAAGAAACAGACACTTCAAGCTACAAAACTCAACAAAAATCCATCACAGTCTGGTGACATCTGATGCATTCCATAATTGAAGCCATTTTATGAGCTTTATGAGTTTTATGTATTTGAAGTGATAACAACAATCCCACTTCCTCACCTTTGTGTGGAAGCCAACATTTGACACATGTAGCTGGAAGGTAGATCTGTACTGTTTAAACAAAAATTATCCTTGTTAGGAATGTTTTGACTCAGATTCCCTGCCCTGCCCCTCCTTCCCACATTGGCTAATACTTTTGTTTTGAAACTGAAACTCTTAAATAGGCTATTTTTTTTCCTCAGTGAAACATTCATTAGCAACCTCAAACACATCCTGAAGGCCACACAGATCTGAAACTCTTGTCTCACAAAACCCAGTTGCCATGGGGTTGTATCTCAGAGTAAATTACAACTGATTTTTTGGCCCTAAATGTGTTTTGGTGGAATGTCCACTACACCTGGGACATTGTTCTGACACCTCTTACTCAGATTCAATTCTTAGATCAATATGAACCAGAGGAAATACATGAACTTGGGTTATTCGTATCTTAGAAAGTGCTTTGACCATCTGCAGTACGTTGGCAGCTTCTGGATGCTCATCTCTGTTTCAGAAGGCAAAGGAAATGCCAACGCTACAAATGTCTGGGTTTATATTCGATCTTGAAAAACAAAGAGGAATTATGCAGGAATTTGAAGATGGAAGTGAAGTGAAAGGGAACATGAAGTAGTAGAGTTCACATTTCTAAACACCAAAAAAGAGCAAATTCACCCAATAAAGATGAGCTCCCGAAACAGTCTTTTACAGTCTTCAAGAAGGATAATAAAGAAAACCTTGGCCTTGGTGAATATAAACTGGAGAATATAATCTGGACAGCGTAGTCTAAGAGGAAGATCTGGGGTGGAGCAGTTATTAGGTGACAAATAGAACACAGTTTAATATCAGACCACTGGAAACCTCTGCTGCAGAAGAGACAAATGTAATTCTAACAGATATCACAGTTATACAGATTTAGGTATTTGCTCATCACTTTTTTTCCCAGCAGATTATGTGTAATAAAAAAGATAAGTAGGGTTCAGTCCTGACAGAGGTGCAGTTTCTGGGGTTAATGAACACGTTAAATGAAATATGCTGAGTGCCTCAGATATATTTTATCCCACCATAACACTGAAAGCAGAGAGAACAACACCTGGTACTCTCCAGCCTCACTTTTCCACATCTGTGCCTTCTTGCTTCCCTCTGTGTGCTGAGGAGGGGACAGTTTGATGGAGAGCAGAAGTGTTTTCACATAAGTAGTTAACAAATCAAACTGAAGAGGAAGGAAGAATGTCATGGTCATTCTTCACAGTTACGCTCATCACTTTTTCAAACAAGGGTACTGTGCTATATTTAACAAAGTTCCTGGAAACACAACAGGCTGAATATTCATTATCCACAATAAAAGTTACAAGATGGTGAGCAATATTGTTTAAGCCTTTCCTTTCTTTCACACAATGGGCAAAACTCAAAGCTGTATATCAAGTACTTGGAGTTGTTTGTGCAGCACTTTGCAATTAGAAGTGGCCAGTCAGCTTCCATCAAATGATATTTTCTCTCTCAAACAAAAACTTTGTCAGTCATTTAAAGTATGTTTTTTGTTCATGATCTAACTGGTCCCATGGCTGGCTGCTTTCCTGATGGCTTGCCTGTCACTTCAGCTGCCAAATTGGGAAGACCTGGTCAAAGACTTTATCAGAGTATCAAAGTTTCTTAACTTTCAGGAGTCAAGTGAGCCCAAGTTGGAGGCCAGACACTGAACTTCCTTGGGAAACAGATTTCTCTTGTGCTGGTGAAAACTTGTACCATCACTTTCAAGGGACATTAAAAATTTCCATAAGAGGAGAGAAGTCACTGGAAACTTTGAAGATTTCCACATGGAAGTTAATTGGTCTGTCTTTGTGCATGGCTTTGAACAAGAGACACTACAGACCAAGGACACAAGGGAAATAAAGATATTGCTTTAGGTATCAGCACTCGTGCTATGTAAAGCATGAGTAAGTGGTCTTCCTATGAGAGGGGAAGAAAAATGTGACCACACAATTAAATAACTGTACATGAACAGAGACCAAGCTGATTTTTTCTGAGGCCATCTAACATTTCCTAGGAAGAGAAGCTTCCCAAGTGCTCCTCTAGTTGATGGTCCTTTAATATAGATTTTGTTCACAAAACTGATTTGAGCTCACAGCAGCTCATCTCATGACTCAGTGTGGCAAACAGCCAGATGCTCACAGTCTCACTGACAGCTTTATTCTTCTCAGTCCTATTTCAGAGCTCCCAGCTACCTGAAATAGATTGCCTTGCATTAAAAATAGTCTTCCATGTAGCCCTGCATACCTTTGAAAACCTCCATCATTTGTAGAATCATAAGTAAAAGGTAGAAAGGACTGTTAAATAACCCAACTTGTCTGTCTCTGTAGTTGTAGCATGATTATGTCTGTCCAGGTTAGCGATGTGTGCAAAATGGGTTTGCATATATTAGTGGCAAGTACTGAAAGGTGTCATTGCCAGTAAGATTTCTATTGTGCATGAAATGTCACTAGTGAATAGTAAAAGTTTCTGAGAATTCAATAGGAGCAAGATTCACCTTTATACTTCTAGATATATCCAATCTATATGCTGTGAAACTTCTAAGGCTTCAAAGCCACACACATGCTCCAAGAACTTCAAGCATATTTTTCCTTCAGATTCACCAAAGTTACCTCATATTGCTTTGAGTGCTTCTCACAAAGCAAGCAATGACATGTCTTTTGAGGAAAACTGAACAATTCTTCTGGATGCCTACCTTGCATTTCACCTCCCTCCTCCATGGTTTATATCCATGCCGAGAAATTCAAGTGATCCCAGGGACAGCTACTGTTAAACTGCTAGAATGATCCCAGACACCTTTTGGCATGTTCTACATACCAGTCACTAAAGCTGCTCATGAGAATGGCTGAGGAGTGAGAATACACAACAGTGTCCAACAAGTAGCTGCCATGAAGCAGTTTTATGAAGGGTTGAGTTAATTTACTAGCCCAGATATAAATCATTCTTGGACAGCTGGCTTCAGTACTCACAGCACACCGAATTTACTGCTGTAGATACATCCACAGGGAACAAAACAAACCAAACAATCAAAGGGTCAAAAGTGCCCTCCTGGCACTGAGTGGATTATACAGAGGATGGGAGAAGTTACTGTTTGGTTATATTTTGACATACACACATGCACATCCATGCCACAAAAAACCTTAACTACTTAACCAGGCTATCTCTATTCTTCTGGCACAGCAACCTTCAGTCTATTTTACTGTTAATAACTAAAAGTTTTATAACCTGTTCCTATTGCAGAAGTTATTTAGCTCTCATTTTTGCAGACTTTTTTCTGCCATTTGTTTAGGTGTTTTCTTTCACCTAAAGTACAGAAGAAGCCCCCAACTTTACTCAGCTGGAAGTAATCAAATAATGTACAATAAAAGAGTCAGCAAATGCAAATAAATTCTGTGCTAGAAATACCTCATATGCGTTCACTGAGAAGAAAACCCCAAGAGAATAAAATAAAAGGCAAGTTGAAGGTACCCCAGATATAAAGTGAGTCAAGAATTGTCATCCACGTTTCTCCCTAGCTGTGTTAGCTTGTACTTTAGGAAAGTCATTCAAAGTGCTTGGATTTGTGTTTTCCCTTTAAGAACATTGATTCAGTTGCCATTTAGAAGAAGCTTTGGAGCTTGAAACCATTTCCATTTTAAAATGACTTTGTCTTCGTCAGGTGGAAAAAGCCTTAAGGATCATAGAATCACAGAATGGTAGGATGCAAAAATATTACTTCAAAGTCTGAAATAGCTTTGGAGTTCTGTTCAACCATGTGTTTATATGCAAAAAGACAAGAAATTAGTAACAGGCAAATGCACATGGCACTTCATGTGGCAAAATGACTATTTTACTAGAAAAAGAAGACAAAGGGTAGAGGAAAAATGTACAACACCAATTTGCATACCTGTATTTATATTGCCAGCATGATTTAAACTGAGAATAGTGTCCTTAGCAGAGGTAAGTAGGAAGATATTTAATGTCAAGTCTGGCAGAAGCAAAGGTATATGGTTTGAAAGCAGATATCTTTTTGTTCTTTTCATGGAAAACTCCCAATTCTATTTGTAAATATCTAAGTCACATACAGCAGAGGTTTCTAAACTTGTATAATCCAAGACAAAAGCAGTGATCAGGAAAAGACACATTTCCCTTTATCTTCTATAAACGTGTTGTGTTTTCAGCTGTTATTCATCTATATTCTAAATTGACTGTCTGTAAGAATTTCATAGAGCCAGAAAAACATCTGTCCCCTGTCAAAAGTTCAGATAGGCTGTGAGGAGTAAAGCAGATTAACATCCTTATTCTTTGGTATGTAAAAACCTCTAAATGATCTCTTAATCTTAATTGAGATTAACCCCTTAGTCTTCTATTGTTTTGCTTAGATCTGGGTTATTTTCTTGACTGGTTTGTAGTAAAAAGACACATGCAGTTAACAACTATGACATTCATTAAATGAGTCATCAGACACAAGGAAGTAGCTGAGTATCATGAGCTCATTTGGCACAGAAAGAGAGATGAGTCCAACTTGTAGAAAACCTACACTTTCAGGTAACTCTGAACTCTACTTGCATAGACAAGAACTTGATTCTTTCAGTTTTCTAACTTGACTGTCCAAGCAATCTGACATAAACTGGCATAATAACTCCTGCATGTGTATTTTATGACCGTGTAATCCACCTACATGCTCCTTTCTCCCTCAAACTATACAGTTCCAAGAGGGTCACACCCATGCAATGTAGGTATGCAGACCATAAAGCTGAATCCTTTCTGTCCAGGCAAACAGTGTGGAGTTCAGGTGCTGCAATTCTCATACAATTAAGAAGAAAAATCTGTCTTCTCTCATCAAATCTGCTGTGATCACCTTTGCATCTGAGGTCTCTTTGCAATGCATTCTGGACATTGGTTGTCTTTTCTGAGAGAAATGCAATGATTATCATCGAAGTAATTAACACAACACAGTTGAATCAAAGAATGAACTTTATCTTTGATAGCTAGCTAAATTAGCATTTGCCTATCTTCCTTTAAGCAAGAACAGGGCATTGTATTTATCTTTCCAGTTTTTTCAGCAGTTGGAAAACCTTAGGCACGCAAAGGGATTGCTTTCTGATGGGTTTCTGTTGGGGGCCTCTAGATGAAATCTATGTTTGTACCAAGGAGCCTCAGTACTTCACAGATTTAGCACCTATTACTTATTCTCTCTTCTTAAACTTCTTTTGTGTAACCATGCCTTTGGCAGGTGAGGAGAAGGTGTGCATGGGGCCCTTCTTTGTTCTTTCCATGGAAGTGAGAGCAAGATGTTTGCACGAAACACCTTTACTAGCCTCCTGTGCTTCTGAGGCCAATCACAGTTTCTAGCAGTAAGACCTGCATTAGAGACAATTTAGTCTACTCTCCTTCAGCTCGAATAAAACTATGTGGATTATACAGAAATATTCAGAGCCAGAAAAGGGACTCATTCAAGAACATTGCTTCATGTGCAGCATTATTGAGAAGGTCTCTATTAGGCAGAAAATTAAATCCCATTACTGAAAAACTTGTGAAACATTTATAAAGAATTTGAAAGAGAGATGCTAATGGGTACCTTCAGAATTATTAAAGGGTCATTTTCTTTTCACAAATATAAAGGAAACATCTGAGTTGTGAGGTATTTCTTTAGACACAGTTCATTTATTATGAAGCAGTTATGAGGCTCTTAACATTAATTTACTGTTGATGTAGATGACTGGTACTGCAGACTCCTTTCCTTCCCATATTGAGAGGAGCAGCTGAGCTCAGCACACTAACTTTCTGTGGATGGTCATACCAGCAATCCGTGCAAGCAGATTATTAACGTGTTGTATCACCCTGCTGCAATGTTTAGGGAAGAGACACTATTGGTTGAAGTCTGTTAGATTCTTGTGCAAAAATCAAGGAAGTCAAAATGCTTTACATCTAATACTGCACTGGAAAGAAAGGAGGTGAGTAATGAAGAGTCCAGAAATCATAATGAAATTTGAGTTCTAGTTGGGAAGGGCAAACTACTACAGCAGTCTTCCTGGAGCCTCCTTTCCTAATTTGGCATAGTTGTACCCCCATTTTCTAATATATGTCTACCTTTCAAAAATATTAAATCTAGTATTTGGTACTGTCAGTATGTGACGACTCCAAGCTTAAAGATAACTAGTTGAGTAGTTCCAGGGGAAAGATGCTGGGGTAGAGACAGAAGCTCCAAGGAGAAGGATAAGGAAGGCTGACTTTGTGAGGAGAAGAGCTCTGAGTAGGAGGGCTTGGATTATAGTTGGTTCCATGGCAGGAGTGAGGAGACTGCATGGAACAGGGGTCTTATGGAAGGATTAAGATGAGTTAGAAACTTCTTAGACTAGAGAAGCTGGGAACTGAGAGTGGATCAGATCTCAGTGTGAGGGGATCTCATACACAAAGTAGCCTAGCTCCCATCTTACTCTGCTCACACAGCATCAGCATGCATGCATTAGCACCAGCCTCCCATTGCACAGTCTTTACATTTAACAAGCCCACAGGTCATTCCTGGATTTTGCTATGGTAAAGGCACAGTGAGATGCTCTCATTTAAATGACAAGATGGAATTGTATGTTTCCACCTGTTTGGCAAGGGACTAGTCTAACAAAGATATGAAGGGCATCCTTTCGAAGATTTGGAATTAAAACATACCTCATTTTTGAAAAAAGGACCAAAGTTTGAAAGTAAACAGAAATCTGTAGCACTGGCATCAAGCTGCTGTTTGGGTTTTTTGCTTTTTTTCTTTTAATCTCATGAAAATAACAAATGAATGAAAAACATCCAGAGCTGATTCCTCTCAATTGTTTTACTTAGCAAGTGCTCAGTTTTTAGTTTGGACCCAGTTGTTGAATTATACATGTCCTAAATAACAGTATTATGTTGAAGCTGCCTGCATAGGCTGGTGAAGAGGTGGGCAGCAGAGAACAAGTTAAAATTAATATCGGATAATGAGCGTAACTCATCAAAAAATCATCTAACAAATATATATACAAATAAAAAATGGGAGAGGGGAAAAGAAAACCATGGAAGCCACAAAAGATGGAAGAAGGAAAAACTTCAAATCATTCACAGCTCCTTAAGGAATCCTGACTATTAATTGAAACACAGTAGAAATAAACTGTAAGCTTTAAAATAGTTTTTCTTGACTCTTTGCCAACAGAAATTTAGCAACATGAACCCATCATCTTGCAGAGATCTCCAGAGATGAAAAGACTATAGATGTGCATAAAGTGGCCTAGATTAAATTGATGACACTTCAAAAGCACAAGTTGGAAT
Organism: Urocolius indicus; assembly: GCA_013401255.1. Taxonomy (NCBI): domain Eukaryota; kingdom Metazoa; phylum Chordata; class Aves; order Coliiformes; family Coliidae; genus Urocolius; species Urocolius indicus. Next base: position 282,541 of record WBNH01007806.1, on the reverse strand, counting down.
ATTCCCCATTTCATCTTGAGTTGTGAATAATTCATGATTTTAAAACATGGGGGTTTTAAAAGTTAGATGCAGACTTAGATGCATAATTATTGGATTTCCTTTGATCCACATTGTTTGTTTAATCAGTTACCTAACATCAGGAAGCGAGCTCGAATTACAATAATTACAAAGCATTCTTATATAAAAGTGGAAAAAAGGAAAGACCTGAACACAACACTGAAGCATTCAAAGCCACGTTTATAATGAGTTCAGCAGTTCTGAGTATAAAGGGTTTATGTTTCCTACCCAAGACGAGAGATAACTAGAGGTGGGGGTCTTGATTTAGCTTAGTGTGGCATTCTAACTTTGATTGCATCTTTGATTACAGCTGCCTCACTTTGATTGCAAGTTTATCTAGAACCATAAAAGTGGCAGAGACTATAGAAAATGTACAGGAATTATGCTTTCATGATGTTCCAGTACCTATTTTTATACAGTATAATTCAATAGTTTAGCTTGTTGTAAATCTGCAAATAATACTAAACATGTACTCTTAGCTCTCTACAGAAAATATTTTAAGGTATTATTTAAGCTAATGAAATCTGGTAAATGATCTTTCTCTTGTGTTATTATCCTGCACTGTTCCTGTCAGCTGTACTATAGAAGATGGCTTCTAGCCCAGATAAACTATTTATAGTAAAAGTGGCTTTAAGTAGGCTTGATCGTAAATTAAGATTTATTAATTCTTCCAAACAGATTGGTTTCATGACTTAAGTGAACACAGCTCACTGTCTTTAGGTGTGAGGCAAGATTAGGAATTGAAGAGGTTTCCTACTACTGAAAACAAAACAAAGCTATCTTTGAAATCTCGCCAGGAGCTCAACAGGAGTGCAGCAATAGCAGCTCCACGTAACAGGGAGCAACATTCACTGCTGTGCTTTCCAAACTGTCTCTTCTCCTTGGGAAAGGTGGTTAGAATCGGGCAGCCTCCTGTATCTCAGCCAGCTAATGCACAAGAGATGGTACAGCAGGAGCTCTACTTATGTGCATACATTAAGGCCATAATTAGGCAGGGAGAGAGGAAAAGTTAAAATAAGGTAACAGAAATGATATCTGCAGCATAGCATACCTTAAGTGAAGACTAACCCCTTGTTGATCTGTAATAGTTTGTCCCATCACCTTTACAAGTTCTCCATCTGAAATCAGCTGAAAACAATGAATCTGCAGATACTTGAGGTCTGGAAATCTGTTCTACCTTTGCTCAGACAGAAATGTGATTTTGTTTAGGGAAGCATCAAGTACCCAAGAATAGATTAAACAAAGTTCTTGACACTGGGCTGACTGAAAGATACAAAACCATCCTGAAGAATGCATTTGCAGTGATCTCATCTTTTGGCCAAAATACTTCCATTTCCTTTCCAATATGCAATCTTTTACTCCTCAACCCGTAATACCTCACGATTCAAACCCAGCTACATTAATGGAGACATTCCTCTTATGCTTCAGAAATACCAGGAACCTGTGTGAAATCCTGCCCCTGTTGATATCCATCAGCTTTGACAAAGTTTGTAACACAACTGAGATTTCATCTGAGACCTCAGTGCAGAGCACTTTGGGGGCAGTGAGAAGATGACATCGACTCAATGTGTTTGGAGTTCAACCTAAAATACTGCAGTTTGGTTTTGAGTAGCAATGGGTGATGGTCAACAGGCTGAACAAACCCAGAACAGGTTTTTTTTACTAAAGAATATAAGAATGGTTATCTTCCACCATCTTTACATGAGACGAAGGGTAACATCGAGGTAAGTATGCAGTGAAACCTTTTTCATATCGTCCAAAATGGAAACCAGCAGCTGTGTCGCCTCTTTATACAGCCTGTCTTTTCCTTCCATTGCTAAGTGTAACAGCTTTTTGAACTCGGCTAAGTTATTGGCATCCACAGCATGTTGCAGGTATGCAGTGTAAGTTACATGGAAAAAATCCTTCCTTGCCTTCATTTAGAATTTGATTCTTGCACATTTTATTTGCTATTCCCTTGTTACTCTATCCTGAGAAAGGGTGAATAATATTCCCTACCCATCTACTATGTGACATTCACCGTATCATATCTAGAATATCTGCTTTCTGCAAGATCTTTTCAGGCAAAGAGTCCTTATCCAGTTAGTCTCTGCTTACACAGAAACTTCCCATTACCCTTGTTGTCACTCTTTATTGCTTTCCATTTCCTCTGTAACCTGAAAGGGAGCCACTGCAAAATGGCACCTATTGTTCAAGTTGCAGGTGCACTGTGAATTTGAATAGTAGCATAGCCACGTTTCCTGCTTACTTCCTTACTCCTTTCCTAATGCTTCCTACCACCCTATTTTGCTTTTTTGAAGACAATTGAGTACTACAGTGATGTCTCCAGAGCACTAGCTGAAATCACTCCCAGATTCCTTCCTGTAATGGTGAGAGCTACTTTAGAGAGATTCGGTGTGTATGCACATTTAGGCTTATTTTTCTCTGAAAACTCAACTGGCTTTTGTCAACACAGAATTTCCTCAGTTATTTTGTGGCCCAGTCACATACTGGTGTGGCCTGGTTTCATCTGAGATAGCATTTATTTTCTTCCTAGTAGCTGCTACAGAGCTATATTTCAGGTTTATGGTGAAGAGAGTGTTGATAACACAGGGATGTTTTTGTTATTGCTGAGCAGTGCTTGCACAGCATCAAGACTACTAACTCTTACCCTGCGTGCCAGTGGATGGGCTGGGTTGGGTGGAGGCCATGTGCTACTTATTGTGCATGTATGTATATCCTTATCTTTAATTCAACTATTTAGAGACAGATTCTGTCCTTGCAAAAGTCACTTCACAGCCAGCAGCCTGTCCTCGGAGTACAGCCCTACTCCCTTGCAGCCCAGAATGGACTAAAAAGGCTCTTTGTGGTCCTTCAAAGGTCAGCAAAAACATGCAGTATCAGGAGTTTTGCTTAATTACTTAATTTTCCACTGGAATAACTAACTTACTAAGTGTTGTAAGAAGTAGACAGAAGGTCACATCGCTGTATATCCATTGATATGTTTGCACGCACTGAATGAGGCAATGACACATAAGAAGATGCATGTAGATGTTTCACCTTTCAAATCAATGTTCATAAAGGCTTGTATGTACATCTTATGTTCATAACCAGAAAAAGTAATCTCTTCTCTGGTTATCCCAAAATGCACATAGGATCCTATTGGTGCTTTTTATAACACTGATATCTGACCTTTACCTGGAAACATGCATCTCTCCTGCAATGGAAAGGAAATTTGCAAGAACTTTTCAAGAAGAAAAACTAAGGTGACAAAGCATGGTAGATGATACATAATTTTTTCTTCTGTAAGTAATGCAACTCAAGTAAAATCACAGACCAAGAGACCTGAAAGAATATCCTTTACAAAAATGGATTTAAAACCCATTCCTCTGTTACTGTCTCCATGGCCATTACCCCTGAAATCAGACCATGAAAAAATGCCCAAGCATCAGTTTCTGCTTGGGAGCACTGGGTAAAACAGCATGTGCTTTGTTCACTGCAGTCAATAGAGAACATTTAGTATTGACTGACCCTGTTTCCAATCCATCTGGTGCCTTCAGTGCATGTAGCCCATGGAGAACCCAGAAATTCTGGGAAGAACTGGGGCAATTGTCACGTGAGTCAAGAAGAAATTTTACCATTAGTTGCAAGAAAATGGATCAGAGCTTTACCACTGTTGTACAACTGGACATAAATCCAACATGACTTAGTTACAATAGTAATTCTACTAGCTTTTACTTGGATAAGTGCTAATTAAATTGTGTCAGATAGGTCTAAACCTCAAAACCACTATTTGAAGCGGGAAGCGTGCATGGACAGAGTGCTTACTGAGCTCAGATTAAAATGCTTTGACACATCATTGTCATTAAGCAGTATGTTTGTTTTACCCTCATGGTAAGCCATCCAACTTCTGGAATTCAACACTGGGCAGGTTGAATCTGATCCATTTCTGAACCTGTACTGACAGCTGTGCTGGGACACTGGGGCTGACTAAGTATCTGCAGTAACTTTCCCAATCTGAATCAACATTTTCTTTGAATACTCTCCTATGCTAGAAGGAAAGACTATTTTCCCATAATTTGTCTTTCATTAGCATAAGGTGAAAGTGTTTCTATAGAAACACCAGGGACATGTAATTTCTGAATAATGATTTCTCCACAAAAAACTCCAAAAATGATTTTCAGATTCCAATGCAAAAATCTCCAAGCACAGTTCACTTTATAATATTGCAGAGAAAATAGATGTAAAGACTTTGAACTTTAACTCATGGATGTAAATTGTTAGAAATACATAGAGTAGTTTGATATTTTAATGACAGAAAAGAAAAAATACATGAAAATGAGAGAAATCAAAGTCAGTTACGTCAAGTATAATTTCACTGTGTTCAGTGATCAAATTAATCCGTCATTGTAAAGTAAGATGGGCAGTATACCATCTATATACATTCAGATCACTATAAATAGTTCCCTTTGTTTTATTTGTTGACTATAAAATGTTTTATGCCTGTATCTTATTTCCATAGTTTCAATATTAATATGAAAAGATGCATAACATTTAATCCTTTTCTTTTTTTCTCTGCTTGTTTCAGCAACTCTTAACATGGAGAGCACCTACAGTAAAGTGCTAACAAACACTAACTTAGGTAACATGATCATTAAGAATGGAATCTCCCTTACAATGAATTGGAAAAGATATTATCTACAGGAGGCATAAGTTATAAGATGACAAGGATTTCTTTGAATCTTACTCACAAAGGAACCAAAAAGGCAAGATGAGCAGAAAAGAGGAGGAAGTGATCAGGAAGATGATGTATTGCCAGGTTAGACAGTAAAGAAATTGCAAAGAGCTTTTAGGGCTGGAGAGGAAGGGGATTTGAAACTGGAGAGGTGCTAGAGATGTTGTATTTCTTTCACCTGTCACATCTTTATTGTCTTATATAGGTATAAAACATACCAAAGCTCTCTTGACATTGTTTCTTCATATGTGTCATTTTCCTCAGGGAGAAAATTCTTTCTAGGATTTGGATATTACACTTTGGAAGTTAAAAAAAAAAAACCCTCCTTTTTTTTTTTTTCATATTTATGGTTAACTGAAACAAGAGGAACGTCACACAACCCAGCTGAGGTCAGAGACTCAAATGCTGGGATGGCAATGGGACATGAAGCTATGGGTGTATTTCAGAAACAGTAAAAAAGGGAAGAAGTAAAAAGAAAAATAAAGCAGAAGCTGAATGAAATGTCAGGCAGATCCCTAAAACAAATACTCAGATGCTACCTTTAAGCAGACACCTACAAAATACTTTTTAGGTAAATTGCTTTTATCTTTGTCAAAAATCTCCCAACTAGTTTAAAACACCATGTGTGCGAGAGGCACTTTTTATTTTTACATAATTGATGAAAACTAACATGAACATACATTTAAAAATGTGGAAAAGTGACTGCAATCAAGGCTTCTAGGTTGAAACAGAGCATCTCTCCCTCACAAACTGACCTGACCCACTGAATAGACAGCAACCAGCTGTAAGATCTAAAATCTTTTTTCCCTGGGGACAGTAGGAGCAGTCTTTTGGTTCAGGTTTTTTTTTTTTTTTTTTAATATCATGTTCTCTCCTTATGAAAAAAAACTATGAAAAATGAAAACCAGATGTGGAAATGCTTTGTTTTGTTAAACTCTGAAAAAGTCTTGATTCCCAGTCTAATGACTCTTTCATGAACTACATTAATTGTGAGCTTCTTCAGCTTAATGGCCCGATTTCATCCCACATCCTTAATATACACTGTGAAAACTGAACTGTCTGGGTTAATGGCTGTATGTACCAGCAGGTCAAATCCAAGAACAAAACCATTGAAAGAGTACCATTAAATACACTAGGACTTATTATTTATTAAACAACAGCAAACGTAGTCATCAAGTATATGGTCCTAAAGCATTAGAGGTACCATGGACCATGTAATTCATTCTTTTTTAAGAAAGTGAAGTTCTAAGTTCTTACAGATAAAACTAAATAACAGCTTCTGTTGAGATATTTTTCAAGTCAGAAGGTGACAGGTCAGGTCATGAAGTTACAGCATGTGTTCTCCCACAATACTTTCTTATCATGCCCTCTGTTCAAATCCACATTAATCTTCAGTTTTGTGAGAAATAAGTTCAATACAGAGCAAAGGGCTCATAAAAAGGAACAAAGATCTCTGCTACTGTGAGATGTATGTATCACTTTACCAACTGCCTTTCCCTCTGCCATGCCATCAGAGCTCTCATCCTGATTAAAGCTAACTGAGGTTGGCTTTTCAACCCAGGGAGCAGGGCCATTTCCATTTGGAACAGAAGCAATTTCTCTCAACTTTGTCATTCTGCAATTCTTAGAGGATGAAACCAATTGCACAGTGACAACAAACTTGGGTGTCCATGGAATCAGCTAGCTGTTACACTATCTCAGACCACAATGGCTTTATAACAAAGCCTCTACCCTTGATGGATGTGTCCTACTTTACCACTTGCATGGGAGTGGGAGACCATTATGACTCCATTACAGTAGGACCTTTGGCATAGAAACATTTGTCACTCATTTTATTTCTAGGTCAGCAAAGCTACCACTCCAGGCTACTTCACTGTAGTTATCATTTCTGCTACAGCAATAGTGATTTTTCCAGGCACCAGATTCAACTGGCACCTCTGACTGTGAAAGTTTTAATTATATATCGAAGCTTATGAAATCAACACCTCACATAAAATGGCTAAGCACAAAATATTGATAACCTCTCCTACAAGGCCTTATTAAATTATTTTGACAAGTCTTTAAATATTTTATGAGCTACTGGGTGGGTGGATGAGGAATACTTGATTATTTTTTTTGTGGCAAAGCAGTTGTCTGGCACAGTAAGTTATGATTAAGTCTATGCAGCTGGAATGTTTCCTGCATGTTTGCACCTGCATGTTGAGTAAGAAGACCCAAGAGGTTTGATAAACCCACAAAAATCACATAGAAAGACAAAGGAGAACAGTGGGGTGGAGAACAGTCTGCAGAAGTGGGTATGACACTACGGACTTGTTTTCTTAAGGGGGTCCAGAATCACAAGGGCATTCAGCTGCATAGTAATAGCCTTAATATGAGCATTCTTTACTTATGATAGCCTGTATTCATCTCTCCCATATTATTTAAACATGAAGTGTTTCTTTTTAACAGAAAGTCTTCCAAAGACAGTTCCTGAAAATGCTTATTATTACCCTGAGGCACCATAGAATTCAGATCAATCTCTCAAGAGAGTTCTTGGGAGGGCTGTTCTATGATTACATAACATTGTGTTGAATACCTTTACAAGATAATAAACGATGTCATCTTCTCCTATTGCTTTTATTACTAAGTCTTCAAAAATTAGTGTATCTCCTGTTGATATGGCTTTGAATAAATCCCAATTATTTCTTGAATGATAGGTCAGAATGGCAAGAGAATATATACAGCCAGATAATCACATTGTTTCCCAGCACATTTCCTGTGAAAGTTGTATAAAATGTATTAGAATGCCACAGCACTGCCTGAAGTACAGAGACAATCAGAGGGTGGAAAAAAACAGGGGAAGAAAACCCCACCCCAACAAACTGTATAACAATATGTCTTACCTTATGATCACTCTTCACTATGTGTAGTTAAGTTACCAGATGGAGGAGCCAAGAGTCTGTTTTTATAACTGTCACACGGAGAGCACCACGATATTTCTACAGCTACAGAAAGAAAACAAGAGCACTAAGTACCCTGAACGTATTGTCCTTTCCTGTGCTTTGATATTCGAGACCAAATTAATATTCTGGTGAGATCCTGAGTTGAAGTCACTTTGCACCAATGCACTAAGTAATTCCTGATAAAACCATAGAAAGTGATTATTGAAAGTGGTTATTTTTGATGATTATTACCAATAAACTCCTGTTTTGCAATGAAGGTGACCAAATTCTCAGCTCAATTGAAAAGGCTTAATGCATAAACATATTGCACTCAGTACTATGCAAACATTGAGCGGTTTAAGGCAGGCACTGGAAACCTAAAAGTTGTCCATCATCTGTTTGCCATCACCTGAAAAATCCTTTTTTTTTGCTGTTTAAAAACATGCTTTATGACATTGCTTTAGCCAGCCATCTTACAGAAAAATTACCTATTTCATTCAGTGAACGGGAGGAGTTTTACTTAATTAACAAGCTTTGACTTTGTACAGCTCCTGTAGTACAAAACGTGCCATAAATAAACCCCAAGGCCACACAATCAGAACTGTTCTTGATGAAGTTATTTCTTTCCTCCCAGGTGTTTAGGCACTGTTTACTCTTATGAATGCCCTCCTTTTAGGGAGGTTTCCACAGGCACATTACTGCAATTCTCCTTGTACCTTTGAAGGCCCTTTTCCTGACCACACACAACAGGTTGTGTTGGGTGACTCCTTAAAGCACACTCTGACTTGGGAGTTTTTCCTACTCCTGATGCCATGAGAAGCCATCAGGACCTTTACAACACAGACAGCCCAAACATCCATTTGAGCCAGGAGACATCCCTTGCATCTCAAAGACCTGCTGTTAGCCAGTGCTTTTTCTGCCAAGCAGCACCTCCTTGCCACATATTTTCCCATGACCTTGCAGATTGTGTCAAGTTGAACATCTTTTCTAGAGATAACCTAACCACTTTACTACTCTCTTAACTCCATTCTTGGAGTCATCTTTCTTCCTCAGTAACATTAGCCAAGCAGCTGATTTAGCATCTTTCTGTCTGTGTAGGTTCAGCTCTTGAGAGCTTTAGGAGGAAGCTAGGCTCCTCTGTTATAGTCAGCTCTTCCCATTAACCCCATTTCCATTTGTCTGGATTCCTCTTACATGCAAAAATTTTAGTACAAATAGGTAACATCTAACAAAGCCATGAAAATTGAAAACCATCTTACCTCTAGAAGCATCCAATAATTGTAAGAGACACAGCACAAAGCCATATCTATCTACGAGCAAGGAAATATATCAAGAAGGGGCTTCTGAAAGACTTCTTAAGATACCTTTGGCAAAGTGAATTGCTCGGGCTATATGACAGGTGTTAACAAAATCATGGCACCTGGGGCTCATTGGCAATCTGTTCCCCACCCCTCTCCCTCAAAAAGTCTATCTGAGAAAGTGTGATTTTGTTGCAATTGAAATAATTAATAGGAAAGAGCTTCTGTTTCAAGCTATCAACTATTTTTTTTTGTTATAAGTCTCCAGTCTTTAAGCAGCATGAGCATTTTTTTCACTTAAAATGAAATGTACTTCCAGTTTGCTATTTGAAATATGTATGTATATACATATAAAAACATACAAATAAGTATGCTTTCCTTTTCTTCCTTTCTCCACAATGAGAAGTGTAGAACAGATAAGTTGGGGAATAAAAAAAAGGCTTTGAAGTAGTGTTAATATGTGGCTGAAATTTTGTTTAGGTAGCAGGTAGACTTTTTGCCTGGAAGACTGAATTCCCCCACACGTGTTACTTTAATTTGAACTACACCAAAAAAACATGCATCATATTTGCACAACAGATTTGGAAGCTCTCTTTAAAAGGAGAACTACACATAAGTATGGACAAATGGAAAAGCCACTCTGCACCTACCTGTTTATCTATCTATTCACCTACCTGTGCTGGCTTCCTCCAGTGCTCAGAGATCTCTCTTCAAAGCAGTGGGTGTAAGATGGCCCTTTCCACCCACTATCAAACATCAGAGTGGATTTATTCTCTCAGTACCATAGGCTAACACAGAATTCTAATGCCCTCTTCCTTTCAGTCTCTCCTGTGCTCATAGACCCCCTTGTCAGTCTCAAGACCATCATCTGTCATTATGCCCCACTATTTAACTAAGCCTAACATCTAACTGTATTGAGGTAATAAATAGGAATGGAACAAAAGCACCAAAGATAATTATGGATGGCCCATAGAGAAATATAGGCTTTGGAAGCTCCTATAATTATCTTTGACCTTGCACATCTGTGAAAACCTAGCAGTGATCAGTTCTTCCTGGTGTGGCTAAAGCATTTTGAAATGATTTTGAACAGATGTGTCATTATTACCTTAATTATCCCAGCCAGGTAGAGACACTATGTCCAAATTGCTCTTGAGCTAATATCATTTATTACAGTTATTATTGCCATTATCATTTCTACACTCTGGGAACTTTTTCCTATTGCAAAGGTCCTTTCTGCCCATATTCAAGCTTAAATCAATCACAAAGGTTGTTTTAATACAGGTTCTTTAAACAGAATGGGCCAAAGTGCAACTTCCTACCTTATTGCTTTCAGTGGTGCTGTGGTAAGTGCTTGCAGTAGTGAAAATCTGCAGGTTTTAGACTTCTGAAAGGGAGATTATGGCTATGCAGTTAGAGTAAGTACAGACCCAAACCCCTTGTGCTGCAGATACCCTCCAATGAATGCAAAGCCCAAGTGCAGACTTCCAGTACAGGTGATTATAACATGATGCTCCCGAAATCGCTTGAATCAGGCTAGAGATGGAGTACTTCAAACCAGATGTGGAATGACTCCCAAAAAAGGTGGAGAATTCAGACTTCATGGTTCGTTTGGTCTTTCTATTGAAACAGAAGTCCAGGCCTTACCCTGAACATTGTTCCTCTGTCTTCTTTTGCTTGACTGACACTAAGTTTGTGCATGAGGTTATTCATACAGCCTGGAAAACATTCTACTTGAACGGAAAACATATCACAAAGAGAGAGAAATTTGCTTGACTGCACAAAGAATAAATTCATTGCAGGAACCTGACTGGAATTATTCTCAGCTTATGCAATTGTAAATGAGAAGGTGATTTTATCAGCTGTGAAAACTGCACACAGAGGGTACATAGACAGATGCATCTCAACTTTGAATGTGTGATGCTTCCAGTAGCAGTTGGGGACGAGGTAAACAACAGCCACATGAGTTCTCTTCAAGGACTTCCACTACCATCTTTTTTGGTCTGATGCCTCTGGAAATAATTAAGAAGCCCTCATAAATGATGTTTATAATGTGTAAGTGCTGACAAACCCTGAAGTATGCTGTAAGCCTCTTTAAAATAATGAAAATACATAATGAATGATGATCACCTACGATGTGAATTATAGATTCAGTGCAAGTTAGCCTGATTCAAGATTACGCAGTGCTTAAGGGTCTGCTACTACATTTACATTTTTACCATGAGCCTTTTTGGTTCGTATCATCTTGAAATATACATTAAAACTCCACAGCCAGATGATTAATTGAGTCTAAAAAAACCCCTGTGTGCTTCGTCTGCGCAAACTGAAAATGAATGTGGTGCATTTGTTATCCCAGATGAATATCCAAGCTCAGAACTTCAGTGAGACCCTAAGACTTTAGTACCAAAGCTTTTATTTACAGAAAAAAGCAGACTTCCTGCAACATCAGTTCTGTAATTTGTTTCTGTTGGGTGAGAGGACAAATGCAATCATATTTGGCTATAAAGTCAATGTTTCACAAATTCTTTAGGTGCAATATTTCATATGGAAAAGAAAACAAACGACCAAATTGTGAATTGCTTAGTGGAAAACTCAGGGGAAGACTTGGACACAAAAACTATCCACTCTCTACCTAAAGTGTGTGGTACTAAAACCTCCCACATGGGAATTCAAAGAAATTCAGTGTGCATCTGGGCTGTGTGACTGCAAAAGCTGCTGAGAAGAGCCACATTGCCTAGCTCAGGAATAGTTTTTAAACTCTTTTGGAGAACTGCATAACGTGGCTGAACAGTGAAGCAATGATACATGTTTTCCAACATCTTGTTTGCACAGAGAAAATCTGTCTTGTGATAAATTATTCAAAGCATAACTGCTAACCTGTTTAAATTGGCAAGATGTGTACTGTAATCAAGACCCGTGTTTCTCAGCTGTATGAACAGCTACACTCCAACTCTGACATTGTCTAAAATGCCTGCACAAAAGAGTACATGAAAATAACTTTGTCCAGTGAACCGTACTGAGAAGTATGTTTGTCACAGTTCTGGGGCAGTGTGTCAAAGAAGCCTTGATGTTTCTTAAATATAGAAAAGCCTGTTTAAGTACAACTTGCAGAAAGTGTGTCAAAACACTTCCAACTTTCGCAAGTCTTTCCAATGTAAGTTTAAGCATGGCAGCTGCCCCATTCGTGTCAAAGGTTCATAACATGTCTTCAATAATTTAGTAAGGTTACAGACTTTCTCTAAATAAATACAACTTCAGTGGAACTATTTGAATATTGGATCTGCATTTCAACATGAAACATTAAATACATTGGAGCATTTTACAGTTTTAATTAATGGTGCCATTTTTCCCAGATCAATAACTTCTATCCATGTGAGTATAATGTAGGTCTGTGTCTGTAGGACCCTTCCTCCCATGTGGTAGATGTGGGAACTTATGTGAAGTGTGAGAAAGGGGATTGCAGACAGAGTGAGGGTCATTCCAAGATTAAGGGATATGAATACTGCCTTGGAATATCTGTCTCCACTGTATCATGTATATGTGTCATACTGAGAGTGTCAAAAATGGGCACTTAGCTGTGTGCCTCTGTTTATGGATATTTAACATACATATTTACAGGAAAGCTGGCTAGTCCTCATTGCTTCTGGAATAAATAGGAGCTGTGCTTTCAGCATATCAATGGGTTCATTTTCTGGAAAGCCAAGTTGTGCTCATTCACAAATGAATGGCAAGTCTTGAGTTCACAGCCAGTAAAAATAAATAATTAAGGCTTGGGATGTGCTCAGATACTACACCAATGAGCATGATTGGAAAAAGAAAGTAAAACTCCCGAATCCATGAGGGAATGATGGTGTTGCCAAAGAGTCTGAACACCATGTAGTAAATAAATACAAGCTGCTCCCTGGATAGGGTAAGCATTGCTCCTCCACCTAGGTCTGCCTGTCCTGGGACAGGGATATAAAGATGTCATTAGGGATAGGTGCTTGGCTGTCAGAAAAACTCTGTTCCTGTGCTGAACAGCAGAGAATTAAAATATTGAGTCGTTGCTCCTGAGCTGAGCACTGTCCGTGATGCTCACAGGGTCCAGGCTACACTACTGCCTCTGGACTTTCATGTAGGCAGAGAAAGTGTCAAAACAAAGATGCTGAGGAAACCTTCATGCTGGAGCTCCTAACAAGAACATATGCACATTTCTCATCTTCAGCAAAGTCATTCCTAGTTCATCTTTCCAGTGTCACTCCCTGGATTTTAAAAGCCAGAGCCCCAGGTGCAATCAGCTGGGATTGTACTGACACCTGTGTGATTCAACAGAAGGGTTGAAACCTTTGGCTACTCTAAGGAAATTGCAGTCATTTTAACTAATGCAATAATGGACAGCAATCATAGGTTGTCATTTGAAATGTGAATCAGTGATAGAGAGGAATGGACACTTTATGATCTTTTTTTCTTTCACAGATATTTGTGACAGCAGAGGAATGATGATTCCCAGTTCATCTCCATGCACTTCACTGAAACGCACTCTCTTAAAAGCCTCAATTTTCCCTGCCAATTTCCCATTCTCCTCTCTCCAGATTGTCTTTTTCACAGCCTTGTGTCCTATCTGTCTCCTGGTCCTCATTTCATACTCCTCTCAATCCCAATCTCTGCTCAGCAAACCCTAGTTCAAATCATCTCCAGATTTCATCTGAACTGCATTGATTCAAAGTCCTATAAGCAATCTCAATTTGGATAGAATTTCAGAAAAAGCATAAAACAAACACTGTACCAAATTTCAGGTAGTTTGCAGAAAAGAAGTACTTTTGTTTTTCTCCACAAGGTCCAAACTTGGGTTTTTATAGCCTTAAATTTAGTTTTAGCTGAGTTTTTTTTCTGGGTCATTTAAACTATTCAGAATCATAGGAACATCACCTAGAATTATCAGTCCAAACAGTTGAATACCAGCAGAGCCTGAAGCAAGTGAGAAAATGTTCTGTAGAACAGAGAATAACTAGCACAGCTTCTTGAGACTTGCCACCAGTTTCTGTGTTGACAGCAAATTCAGAAACACGTCAAGACAAGAATAAATGTTGATGTGAATATATTTACCAATGGAGAGAGTTCTGGAGCTGTCTTAGGAAATTTCTGTAAAATATACTTGGACCAAATTTCTTTCCATTCATCCCTGAAGGTCCAAATCCAATAAATTACAGGGGTTTTGGGAAGTGTACAGAAATGAAAAGATGATGATGATGATGAGGTCAAAGACACTTGAGTCAGTTTCATCACAGGTTAGTAATCATAACATGCAATACACTCATTTGTGTAAGTATATTCAAAGCTACTTCTGCAAGCTCTGCAGCTATCTATATGATCCAGAATTATGTTCTCTGGGACTTCTTTTTAACCCTACTTACATCTCTGATTTTGCTTAAACCTTTTTCATTTCTGACATTTTCTTTTCCTGTGTTTTTTTGCTCTTATTGTCCCACAACTGTTTTCAAGGTTGTAAACTTTCCTGGACAGAACTATTCTCTTTTTGCTTTGAGTGGTACCTATGCAACTTTCATGTTCTACAGTCTATCTGCACTTCAAGTTAACAAAGGTTATAATTAGACAAATGGTAATAGGAGGACAGATTGCAGATCTGTTACTCACAGTGCTGAGCTATTACTCATATGAGCTGCTCCATGAAATCAGTCACCAATTGCATGACTTGTACGAAAAACTGAGCAGTTCAGCCTCCAATCTGGTCCGTGATCTTTATGTCATGCTGCTCATTTGTGTAAATTGTTCTAATTCAGAGGTCTCTTCCATGCAAATACCTCTTTGAATATACTCTGTGGCAGTAAGAAACTAACTGCCAAACTGCAACACCCCAGCAAGAGACAGTGCAGCATCTAGTACAAGGTTATGTATACAGTATCTAATTAATTGTTAGGTTTTCTAACATTAATCATCCAGTTCATCAACATCCAAATACTTGAGTGTAAACTTCAGCCTCTCCAAGGGTTCTACAAACATGTGAAAAATAGCAATGTGACTATTCTGTCTTCCCAAATTACATATGATATATCTTTGAGTTATACTGCCATCCTTTTCCAAACTATGTTTCCACATTCCTGGGAGAGGAGCTGACATGCTAGATGGAAACATGTAGGCTGGTTTAGGACACAAATTGAACAACAATAACTAGAATATCCATATAAACATCGTCACTTAGTCATACAGATATGAACACTCTGTCTCCTACCCTATTTGAGTCTCTACTGACTCTTACTTCTACGTCCATAATTGGCACCCTTTCCTGCTCCAAGGCATCTGTGATCAGGTTGCCAGCCATGATCATATCCTCACGATCCTCTTTGCTGTGTTTTTCCTGGTCATAAATATCCTTCCTCAAACGTTGCTGGTGAATCAATAATGTTATGAGTTGGGAAATGTCAAAACCACATTTAAAAAGAAATTGATTTTCAAATAGGAAATAGCAAAGGTAATTAACCCAAAGAGGAGAATTTAATCAACTGTCATTCAAAAGATGATTCTAATGTCAGAAAAATGATCATCAGTCATTTTGTTTTCTTCTTCATAGTTGTTTGCTGAAAACAAATGTTTTTGTCTGTCAAGGGCTGTTTTGAAAAGAAAAGCCATTGGGTCAGAGTACAGAGGGGTTTTTCAAGAGAACCTTTATCTGCTGGCTTTTTGGACACTGATTCATCCTTTCCCACATAGCACAGAACAAGAGCATCTCATCACTTTGGACTTTCAATTTCTGTTACAGCTCACAGGTTTCTGAATATGCTTTACATTTTCTTTTTATGGTGGCTATTCTCACAGAAATTGCAGTGTTGTGCTACCAATACAGTGCCAATTTACATCTGTTCTGAGTGAAAAATGGCCAGGGAGGAGGAATCAGTGAGTATTCTTTTCATTTTTAGGTACTGAAATACTATTTTTTTCCCCCTGAATTGGATTAATTTTTTGGGTTGTGTTCTTTGAGATTTTCTTTGTTCTCCTTTCTTTTTCACTTACTTAAGTTCCATCAGCTAAATTACTTCCAAGGTATTTTCCCTAAACCCTCCTCTTTCTTGTCATTTTTATAACTTTGAAATCATTCAATTGTAAGTTCAAAAACTTACATTTCAAAAAATGTACAGGGTACAGAATCAAAGAAATCAAAGCTATTCCTTAATCTACTGAATATGTCAAATGTGGCTGATGATTTGGAGAAGTGAGAGTACAGGAGAAAAAGTACACTCCCCCAAAGCCTAGATCTCAATATCAGATGCTTGAGAAAACTCAGGAGCAAAGGAAGAACAAAGAAAATCAATGAAAATGTACCCCAAAGCTTAAAAGGCATGAACTGGCAAATTTGATGGTTTAGTTTTCTCATAAGGAAAGAAATATACTGAAACGGATCCCTAAGTGCTTGGTTCCTGCTCACAAATCTTGCTCCTAATACATCTCACAGATAAGTAAATTGATTTTACAGTGAGATAATAGTGATTTGACGGCAACCTGACACAGAAACAGGGCAGTACCTGTTATTCCTATTGTCTGCCTTGTGTTGCTGCCTTGGAGTCATCTTGCACCTTGGAAATTAATCACTTTGCTTATGCAGGTGACAAGTGAGTCACTATGACGATTTGTATTTACACTGACATAAGACAGGAATTAATTTCTAGTGAGATTTGGAAAATAGATGGAAGACTTAGTGACACAGATAACAAAAGTGAAATGTAAATGTGAAAAGTCAAAAGTAAATGGGTCCTTACCTAGTGCAAAGGGATACAAGTGAAAAGACTCCAGTGATTCCCAGTGAATTACCAGAGTGATGGAAAATGACACAGGTCCAATTCAGAAACTCAGAAGATTGCCAAGTGTCTGGGAAAACATCTAGAAGAAAGAGCAGAGGATAATTATCTCATGCAAGAAAATTAAGTATAAAGCAATGTCAACTACATTTCAGAAATAACATTGCCAGTAATTTATAAAATGGGTACCCTGGAAGACCAACAAATGCAACTCAGCAGGTTGTCTGAACACACACACACGTCTAGCAGACTGATGATAATTTAAAATTCATCCATTGCTGGCTGTCAGACAACCCAGAATTCGCTAAATGAACTTCTGATGTCTGATTTCATTTGCCAATGGAAATAACTACAGAAATGCCATCCCAGTTGTCAGCAGTTATAATGCTCTACGTGTAGAAAGGCCCATGCAGAATCCAGGCTGGAAAGCACCTAGAGAACATGGAGATACAGAACTGTGTGGAAAAAATGCCAGTTTCTTTACTTCTCTTTTTTTTTCAAGCTATCCACAACTTTCTTTTGTTGAATAAAAGACAAAGAACAAAAAACTACAGAGATTGCTTTGTAAAGCCTTTCATTTTGGAACACAGTTTTTAGTTAAAAAGCTTTGTGACTGAATATTTTAAGAGTGGCCAAATATATTCCACACAAGTCCGTGTTTGGTGGTGTATATAAAAATTTAATGTGTAAGGTGTTGGTTGGTTATTTTGGACAGAATAATTCATGACCAGCATTTTGTTCTTCTGCAGAAGAATGTCTTTCCGAAACAACCTGAAGGCAAACCACCACTGGCAGGTAGGAAAACTTTATTGTCTTTGCTGTACGTTCATCTGTGCCACTAGTTTCTAGTGTTGTCAAATCTACCATTTATTAAAGTTTAGCTCATTTTCAATAACATAAAAGAGCAGGACATCAGCAGACAGTTTCCCTTGGGCAAAAAAAGGGATTTTTTTTTTCAAGTTTGCAGAGGAACCTGTTAGTTTCCTGAAGATAAAAATGTGCCTTTATCTTCACAAGAATTGGAACAGTCTCAAATGTGACACACATGTGCAAGTGCTCTAGTATTTTCTTGCCACACAGAGTTAGCAGTGCAGCTCTTTGCAGTCAATACAATACTGGTATGCTACACTCAGCAGTGTCAGATTTATAAGGCTAAACCACATCCTGCAGATTCCTAAAGCTTAGTTGCCAGTAGTGGCTGTTTCCATATTCCTCATGGTCAACAACATTTATTTGAAACATATCTGGTTAAACCAATATGCTCTGTAGTGTTTATACCTTCTGAACCATTTCTTTTATATTTAACAAAGAAAAAGTTGCTGTATTCTTAACTACCCCGATCATCCCATTGATTTGTTTTCATGTCAGAGAGACGAGAATGAGCAGTGACTACACAATAAATCCCTTCACCCTCAGAACAATGCAATAAAGAATTCTGTTGGCTGCTATAGAAAAGCTGGATAAATTAACAGAGTTGTGTTTACTGAAAAATAGGAATGGGATACGTGACCCTATATCTGTTTCACACTCTTTATCAGACAGAACACAATCATGCAGCCTACATTGCATGTGCACCGTGAACAGGTTATTAATGATGTGAACAGAGAGGCCTGCAATGAAGAAGAAAAGGAGGCAGAAGCTACTGGTGCTCTCTTGCAGTGATTGCCAAAGAAATAGAGGTAAGATTTGGGGTGAAACATGTCCTGTTCTTGAGCTTTCTCAAGCAAGCATGCAGAAGGTAGTGCAAGGAGCACAAAAACCCAATCCTATTTCCTTTTCAGCTCTATATAAAAGATGGCAATCACATCAGCACAGAATCCTTGCAGCTGATTTAGCTCATTCATCAGCCCTTGTTTGGGCTTAGACCCAACTCATTGAAATCAAGGGGAATATTTCCTTCGCCTTCTGTACTGAAATGGATTGAATCTTTCAAAGTCCTCTGGGAAAGGAAAGAGTTCTCCTTTAGTAAAAGCTGCAACTGCTCTTTCCTCAAGCAGCAGAAATACTAAAGCAATTGCATGTCAGACATCTCAAAGCAGTCTGGCAGAACTGTTATTCCCTTCCCATAGCTTACTGCACCTGGAGAGAAGCCACAGTTAAATGGGAAGTGCTTATCCTTCCCAAACATACAGCACCATTTATTATACTTCCTATAAAATGAAGCAATTCTCTCTTGTCTGTCTGCACAAGAGCAGTGAGGCAGAGCTCTCTGCTGGCTCCCATGTGCAGAAACTAGGGGGATACTTGTAAAAAACAAACCAGTAGTCTTTCTTTGAGGCAATTCTTTGCAAAGGTTTGTTTCTTGGAATAAATCCAAGAAGCTGCAGTTGCTCTTGCACAATATTTCTTTCACACAAGACTGAAAATAGTATTTGTTTCCTGTTTGGTGCCCTGATGCTGTGAAGAAGCCAGTCAGGACTCAATAGCCAATGAGACTATTATAGAATCAGAATGGTAGGGGTTGGAAGGGACCTTTAGAGATCATCTAGTCCAACCCCTCTACAGAAGCAGGTTCACCTAGATCAAGTGGCCAGGTGGGTCTTGAAGACCTCCAAGGAAGGAGCCTCCACACCCTCCCTGGGCAGCCTGGGCCAGTGCTCCCTCACTCTCACAGTGAAAGAGTTTTTTCTTATGTTTAAATGGAACTTTTTGTGTTCCAGCTTCATCACATCACCCCTTGTCCTGTTGCTGGCTACTGTAGAAAAAAGAGATACCCCAGCCTCCTGACACCTACCCTTTAGATATTTGTAAATGGCCTCACCAGGGCAGAGTAGAGAGGGAGAAGAACATCCCTTGACCTGCTGGCCACACTCTTCTTGACGCATCCCAGGCTATCATTGGCTTCTTGGACACGAGGGCAGATTTCTGGCTTATGTTTAGCTTATTATCAATCAGCACTCTCAGGTCTTTCTCTGCAGAGCTGCTCTTCAGCAGTTCCAGCCCGGGCCTGTATTGGTGCATGGGGTTGTTCCTTCCTGGAACCTCATGACGCTCCTCTCTGCCCAAATCTCAACCTGGTTGTGATGCTGCTGAATAGCAGCACAGCCTCTGGGGAATCAGCCAGTGGTCCCAGTTTGGTGCCAGCAGGGAACTTGCTGAGGGTACTATGAAGCAGGAATTCTCTATTGCAGCGCTGGGAAACACGGGGGATTTCTCCACCAAACATGCTCATCTTTGGATTTTCAGCTGATATTTACAACAAACATAAATATTCATCACATTTCCAGGAAAGGGCCCACCCACAGTCCTGTCTTGGTCCACCAAAGTTACACCTCTGTCTTGTTTCTTTCGATGTCCTCTCACTTCCTTCAGTGGTCATTAGGGATCGCTGTTGGATTCAGATCCAAATTTTCCTTGCCATGTATCTACTCCTGGGTCCTTGGACAGGATGAAAACTAGCCTAAAATCTCTGCCATCCCAGATAACAGTTTTGTTTAGGGCTAGGCAGGCCTTGTACAGTGATGTACAATGTCCAAATGTTCAAGTGTAGAACTAACGTAAGAGCTTCGCCATAATAATTTTGTTTAGGTACACACCAGACTTGTAACTATAAGGGCTAAGCAATAGTAACTTTGTTTTGGTACATACCAGCCTTGAAACTATCAGCCTTAAACAATAGTTATGTTACAAGAAATAGCTGTGTCTTTCTAATAGCTCTGTTTGTGGGCTTGCAAGACTAGGAGCTTCATAAAACTATATGTGTGATTTTCTAACTAATATGACAAGTTTTAGTAAGCAAGCTTCCATAACCTAAACCTACCTACCTACGAATCATCACAGTAGAAGGTTCTTTGATATCACAAAGAGCTCACAAAACCCCTTTCACTGTTCAGTTCATATGCTTTCTGACTTTATATGAGCAATAGTTTTTCTCAGATGTCTTCTTTGCTACTAAAATGCACAAGAGGAGTTACACTTTCCCCACCAACCCCAGCCCACGTAGGAAAAACAGAAAAAGCAGTTTAAACTTCCACAGATGTGGAGATTTCTGGTTTTATTCCCTGCCAAATTAGCATCCTGTATGTGAAATTACTTTTGTTTGCTGACAGAAAAAAAAACATCCCACCAACTTTTTCCTAAAACAAGGCTTTTATATTTTGTTTCCTCCCTGTGCAGCAATATGAAAGCTCTCACAGGGCATTTGTGAACATATCCATTCCTGTTAAAGGGCTTTCACATGCACTAGCCTATCGTCTAGGTGTAGCAACATGTCAGCAGAGACTTGCAGAAAGTATTCTTTCCATTAACCTTTTGAATGTGGCAGTCTCATTGTGCAAATTGAAATGCAGCATTTTATTCTGCTGATGGATTGTTTCTGAGACAGAAGTCTCTTCTTTACTCTTTGGGTCTATTCACTTTTGACAATCTGCCTTTTAAGATCCCCTCTGGAAACTGGTTACATATACCACTACCTTGACCTTATTAATTCCTCTCATTTTCTGTAGTTTACACCAAATCTGGTGCTGCTGTTTTTTCTCAGATCCCACTTAAATAATCTCCAATCTCGTATATGACTTCAGGAGCTTTTTCTCCATGGCCCTTCCCTCTCCTGCTAAATGCAGAGATGATTTTCAAGGGATGGGTTCCTCCTACCTTTAACTCAATGCAAACACGATGGTGGATAGGTTGGCAAGAATTTTTCCTAGTTTCTATGCTATTTTTACCCTGTAGAGGTCCAGGGAACATAATGTGTTATCCTTGAAAAAGATATTTAATTGTGTTTGCATCATTCAATTCAAAAGCACAGTTTTACTGATTAACGGAGAAGGCAGCCTCAAAAGTGAGTTTGTCAGTGCTGTCTTAGGTGGCCAAGACAATAATGATGCAGAAACTAACTCAGAAATTGAATTAGGAATGATACAGAACTGACTGATGTTTGATAAGGACCAAATGACATTGTTGGAAGCCTGTCCTCATTGTATTTTGGCTAGCTAAGAGCTAGAGGGGGAAAAAATGGCTGTGTACGTTGGAAGAAGATCTCTGAAGGTTTGTACATCACTGAGAACTTCAGGATGAAAGTGGCCAAAGAGACAATTTACATATTCTTTGCTTGACCTGAGCTTGTAGATATGACTGTCTTTATAGAAGTCAAAGACTTTAAAATGTCTTTTCATATGTGGTATTACTCAGGGCAGAAATGGAATTGGGAACAGTGGAAAAGTCTGACAGAATAAACACAAGCTCTCCAGAAACAGAAGATGCTCTGGAAATCCTGACCACATCAGAATGTGTAAGAACAAGTCATAACTGAGCCACTACAATGAGTCACAGCTCTACTTCCACGCACAAGTAGCACCTTTGGTGTGGTGGGGCACAGAGTCTCTTGTTCCATGCTGAATCTTCCTGGTGAGCTCTGGTAGAACAGAATGACCCAGAGGACAAGGAAAAAGTTGTTCCCATAGCAAGAGAAAGCCTTTGACAATCTAAAGGACTCTTTGCATTTGCTACATCACACTACTCAGAAGCTATCTGGGGCTTGTGTGCCAATCTCCAAAGGAGATCCCACTGTAAGTAAAACCTTCAACAAGAATTCATTTTTATGAGCATTCCTCAAGATACATAAACTGAATTGAATTAAAGATGATCACATATGAACCACTTTTTCTAGTGATCATGGAGCACAGGTGAAGTGAGCATGTAAGCCAGCAATGTGCCCTCGTG
Organism: Urocolius indicus; assembly: GCA_013401255.1. Lineage (NCBI taxonomy): Eukaryota > Metazoa > Chordata > Aves > Coliiformes > Coliidae > Urocolius > Urocolius indicus. The sequence continues at coordinate 260,103 of WBNH01007806.1, read as the reverse complement.
GCAAAGAAGGCCAATAGCATCCTGGGGGCATCAAGAGTGTGGGCAGCAGGTCAAGGAAGTTTCTGCTCCCCCTCTGCTCTGCCCTGGTGAGACCTCATCTGGAGTCCTGTGGCCAGTTCTGGGCTCCTCAGCTCCAGAGGGACATGGAACTGCTGGAGAGAGACCAGTGCAGGGACACCAAGATGATCAGGGGACTGGAGCATCTTCCTTATGAGGAAAGGCTGCGGGACCTGGCGCTGTTTAGTCTCGAGGAGACTAAGGAGGGGCTTCATTCATACTGATAAGTATTTAAAAGGTGTATGTCAAAAGCATGAGGCAGCACTTTTTTCTGTAGTGTCCAGTGATAGAACAAGGGATAATACGCAAAGGCTGGAACACAAAAAGTCAACTTAAACATAAGAAAAAATTATTTGACTGTTGAAGTGAGGGAGCCCTGGCCCAGGCTGCCCAGGAAGGGTGTGGAGGCTCCTGCTCTGATGGTTTCCCAGCCCACATGGACACGTTCCTGTGTGACCTGATCTAGCTGAGACCTGCTTGAGCAGAGGAGTTGGACTGGATGATCTCTAAAGTTCCCTTCCAATCCCCATCATTCTGTGATTCTGTGAATCAGATGTTTAAGATCGACTTTAAATACGTTCCTCAGATATTTTTCTAAATGTGGACAGACTTAACATGGCATTAAGTAGTTTTATGAATCCAGCTACAATACTTATTCTTTTCCCTACTGTGGCAAAATTAACTTACTGGATGTGTAAAATCAAAGTGTCAGCCCAGCTGGCATTTTAAATCTCTGATCCTGTTCCAAATTCAGGATTTAACCCTGTGCAGAGCAAATGCTTATTTCAGGAGGAGCCTGAAGATTTCTGAAATCTGTTTTGTGACCAAAATGAAAGTCCCTCAAACCAAAATCCTTCACAAAAGATATGAAGTGAAGGTATTTTGTTTTGAGCTGATCAGAAATGTTGCAGTGAAGTTGCCTATTTTATATTACTTAAGACATTGTAAAAATCACACCTTGCAAAGCAACAATGTTGGGAAAAGTTAAATGAAAAGCATTTTAAAAATATTTTTTTACATTCTTCACCTTTTTGATTTACTTGGACTCCATCCTGAGCTTGGGATTGGTTATTTTCTTCCAAAATAATATCTCATCAAGCATGATAGACGAAGCAGATTTAGACAAAAACATTTAGCAGCTCAATTTCTGTGAGTAATCAGGGAAACTTAGGACAGGATTAAAAATAAGGACATTAAACACATTCAAATCTGTAACAATAAAATAAATGCCAGAAGAGTCTTTTGTTTAATCTAATGATACCAAAATCTATCACAATTGTATTTTAATTCAGACAGCAGGAGCTATTTTAAAGAACTTCTTTTAGCAACTATGTACTGAGTGACCCTTTGTTTTACAGGCATCTGACATAAGTAACAGAGAGACTCACATGTGATGAGATCAGTGGGATGGCAAGTTTCCCAGCGTTGTTCTCACCAGGTGAGGGCAGTCATATCCCTTAATGAAAAGCAAGCAGCTGTCACCTTGGGAGAAAACCAGATTGGCCGCCTACACATATTACCAGAGGGATCCTGCTTGGCCCTGAGCTTTGTGTACAGCAGAGGAGAAGAAAAATCAGAAACAAGGGAAAGGAAGGGAAGATTTCATGATCATAATTGATACGTGGTTTTTGTCTCACATAGCCTGCCTTATTTGAACATCAATTGCCATCATTCTGGAGGAAGCGGGGGCACTAGGATAATATCCATATTTATGTGCAAAACAGCCATGGAAATGCAGTCATCTTTGTCCCAATGCAGTGAAAGACTGTAACATCTGCATATCAATAGCCACAAATTTGATGCAGTTCTCAGTAGTGTCATTGCAGAGAAACTCAAGGCAGGGGGAGTAATTTTCAAGCCTTTTTTCCTATGGCACTGGTTTGCTTCTTTTCCTATTTGCAATCAAGGGGACAAATTCATCAAAGAAGACGAGGACGGTGCAGAGCATACACCTGGGCCAGAAAACCTCACTGTGCTCTGAATGAGGGATGAGAAACTCAGCTTTGCCTCTGCTGGAAGAGAGAACAACTTTACTCATGGTATCATGGGAATTTAAAGGCAGCTGCTGCAGTCTGTTATCTTCTCCAGAGACAGCACTGAGCTCTTCTGGATCCCTGGAGAGTAGGAGGAATGAGATCAATGAGAGCAATAGCTTCTTCCTGCAAAGTGTGGATGCTGATCCTTAGGATCTCCTCATCTCAGTGCCCCCTGCAATTACTTGGCCTCCTGAAGGAAATGGATCAGTAATAAAGCTTTATATAGTCCACTGAATCATAACAAATTTGACATTAATTTTTCAATAAACATAGTATTTAAGACTTCTATATCCTGTGCTTTTTGAAACATCAGCTATTGGTAACTGTTGGAGACATGGCCTGGAAGCAAGCCAGATGGTCAATGGTAGCACTTTCTTCCCTCAGGTATTTTAGATCAACCTGCAAAAGGAAAGTGCATCAAGAAACTGACATCCGGCTGACAAAGGGATTGTGGGCTTGCATGATATAGTAAAACATCAGCTTCCAGGGCTGCTAATAAAATGCCTACTATGGATGCACAAGAAAGAAAACAAGTACCACAGGTGCTGCAATACTCAGAAACATTACAAATACTTTTCCTGGGTGGGAAATAAGTGAACACATTGACAATTTTTGTCATTGGGCCAAAATTTAAGCTTTTGCAAAAAAGATGGGGCCCATTTAACTCAGATGTTCAAAGGATTCCCCCCGCCCAAGTCTTATTTCCATCAGTACTCAAATTATAGGGAATTACCGATACAAACCCAGCTCATGCAAAAGAATGAGAGAAATTAATCCTGTAATAAAGAGGAGATTACTGTTAATCATTTATTATGGAATTAACTAGTAGTTATCATTGAAAGTAACTGTGTTTCCCCTTATAGGTTGTTTAAATTTCAATACACCTTCCACACAATAATGTTTACTCATATTAACAAAACAAACAACAGAGCAGTTGGAAAAGGTTGTTCCCAGCAAAGTCAACCACATGATCCTTGGACATCTTTGTGTTTCCGTACAAAATAAAGAAATACATAAACCTCTTTTGAAAGCTGAATCAAACAAAGGGCATCTGAGACACTTTTAAATGAGAGGGAAAAAAGTTAAGAGGAATTGTTTTGAGTCAGTTGACTTCCACAGTTCTTTGTTTCTCAGTGGGATAATGGAAAAGACATCTCCTTTTCATGTGTACAAGTCTGTATTCTTCAGGATATTTCATAGTACAGTCATATGTGATTCTTATTTGAGTGGATTTGGTTTTTTAAAGCCTTATAATAAGCATATTTATATGAAACAACCTTTTCTGACACTATATTCATAAAAGCATCTATCAGCCACGGGTATGATGCATCTATATCAAGGGTAAGCAAACAATATCCTTAGTATATTTTGCTTCCAGCCCCTTTAAATAGGTTTATGGGATGACATTTTAACTGTTCACATAAATCAGATATGTTAAAGTTCCTTTCTATTTGACAGGAAAGCCAACAGAGACTTACTTCTTGCTGTTCAAAGCTGTGCACTGCATGACAGTTGCACGTTACAAATCTTGTTGAGTCGTAGAATCTAAAAGATTAAGAGACTTTTTTTTCTGCTGATAATATATTCTCTTTTTCTTCATTTTATTACTGAATAGGGGAATTTCAGTGAAAATTTTGCTGTATTTGACCTTTAAAAAATTAGGAGCCAACTATTGTATTCTCATTTCCACATACTCTAAATTGTTATCAAATCCCTTATAGATTTATTGCCTTCTAAAATGTTTGCCATACCTGTAAGAGTGCAGAAAGGACCTTCTCATTTGTGTTCATTTCCCAGCAAATCATAGCAGCAAAGGCACAGATACACATCCCATGTTATCTTGCACAATGACTCCTTGCTTTATCCCGTTTACCTAGAGGTAAAATGTCTTTGATTGAAATATGCATCTTTCCCTTCTGTATGAGACAATATCATTTGGTCTGTGTTGTAACAGCTAGATGTGTTTACAATAGCCAAGAGTCTTTTCTGGAGAGCAGAGCCTGAGGTCCAACTGCCAGAAATGTTATGTCTCAGGGAGGAATTTGAGGGAGATGTGACCTACTATTGGTACTTTTTCTGCTCCTAGTGATGTAGTACACCATCTGTAGCCTTACAATCACTTTTGCATCAATGAAATGCTACCAAAAGAGAATGCAGTTTAGGTGAGGAATAAGTAATATGAGCAAACCACTTCTGAGCCAAAAAAACTGCTGGTACTTTGCAAACGTCCCTAGTGATAAAGGAAGCAACTTCAATTTTTATAGTTTTTAACAGAAAGGGCTTATAGGGTTTTCTATAAGATGTTGCAAGGTCTCTAACATGCACTATTGAACACCTTATTGAAAGAATTTGTACATATTAGAAACAGTTCTATTGTAGCAGACATCTTGAGAGACCATCTTCTACAGAACAGTGGAGAGTGTGAGTAATCTTATGTTTTCCTGCAGAGGTTGTCTCAATTACTACCATTTCAATTGCAATTGCACATCAGGAGGTACTGTGACTCAGAGGCATTCTTTACTGACCAATTCCTGTTTCCCTTTCTTGCACCAGAAGTGTTAGCAGTAAATCATGACAGATTGGTTGCTAGGTTCATTATACTGACTTGAAGAGAAGCAAGGAGAATGGATATAAGAGCTATCTTGCTGTTATTAAGAGATCTGAAACGCATCAATTCTTTGTTTCTCCAGGAAGGAGAAGATGCACAGATTCTGCTGCAGACACAGTATGGAGTGGCAAGGCTGAAGAAGAGGATTTCTTTGCTGTTGCTATTTTACATTAGTACACACTTCGTGATGCGTCCAAGATTTTAGTCATGATCATGTCTTCTGAGTAGGGGATGTGAGCAGAACCTTGGTAACTCCAGTCAATACAGCTCTCTTACCTCAGGATGAGGAATGTATTTTGCTGAGTTCTTACTCTGTGCTTCAGGGAGATTCTGCAATTTCACAGCCGGAAGCAAAGTCCTACTGCACAGCTCAGAAGCTTTCAGTACGTTGTTAGTGATTCTGGAGAAACAGGCTGGATTTGTTGATGGTTTCATCATGTCATGGTAAATATTTCACTACTCCTTTACCTGGTAACTACCACTGCTCGCCCACCTTCAGGCCTCATTTGGCTAGACTAAGGCACTAGTTTTTACAGTGTCAGCTGCAATATAAGCTTAGTGATACATGTGTTGTAGTGAAATGGATCTCTTTGTGGTCAATATAATACTTCCACATAAATGAAACTAAGCCCTCTCTTCCTGTGAGCTCCTGCAGTGTTAATCTTTCTACCTCTCTCAATGGATTCTCTTCAGATGTCTTCAGGCATCCGAAATTCAATTAAATGGCCAGGCAAATGCAAAGATTTGGTGAAGAAGGGTGGAAACTGTTTCCAAGCAGGACTGGAAGGCAGTTGGAAGTCTTTACCAGAGCATAACTATGTCTCTTTTACTGCAAATTCACACTTCAGTTGCCTCTATAGTCACAAAAAGCTGTTACATCCATCATCAAACAAGCTGCTGAGTATGCATAGGTGTGATGCTTGTTTCTGTGGAGTTAATCAGGTGTACAGGGGAGTCCAACTCAGCATTTGGAAGGAGAAAGTGTCATCTGTCTTTTTGACTTGGTAAGATCTGAGCAACTCATGTACCAGTTGTTTATATTATCCCAGTTCTTTCTAACTTCATCTCTATCCTTAGCCCCTGCCACCTCCAAATTAGGGCTTCACTGCAGTCAAGCATTTCACAATGACAGGCGTTCCAGTCTTGATACTAAAAAGTAGGAACTCTCTTTGACCAGGCCTGCACACAGAGCAGAGGATTTCTGGACATGGCATTTGCCTTGTCCTGAGAGCTTTGTCATCAATCCAAACCCAAGGAATCGGGATATGCAGGGATGTAAATGGTTTTTGGTCACTTCACATTTCTTCTGCTGTGTATAATATACTTAAAGGCATCTCACTCATCAGTAGGGGAGTATGAGAGAACAGAATATATAACACACAGGTAAACATCCTTTCTTTCTGTTTTGCTCATAAAGGTTGAAGATCAAATGAGAACAGCAAAACAACTGCCAGAGAGTTATTTCAACACAAAGCCACAGAGAAATGACACGCACTTTGTGTGTTCACACCTGGGGACAGACAGCAGGCCGGACAGTAGAAACTGTGAATCTTCCCCAAGGGCAGACTTTTCAGTAAAACCAGCATGTTGTTTTTCAGAAGTGTTCTTATGTCCACATTTTGTTCACTTCAGTACCTTCAGACTGAACTCAAGACAGTGGCCAAGCAAAGGAAAGCTGCAGAACAACAGAAACTGCTCTTTTAAATCTCCACAGGGCTGTTTTTTGCCTCCAAACCAAAATGCAAGGAAGGTCCATGAGAGATACTGAGCACTTAGGTTTCTTTTTTCTAACACACTCATATTGATAATAGCAAGATATATTCCCCTGTATAGCTTCCCCATCAACAGTTTGATTCTGCCAGAAGTCTGCCAGCTTGCAAAAGTCCTCAGTAACATCTTTGACAAAAGCCATCAGTTCTGACAGCCTGTCTTCCTCTTTTCTCCTACACACCTCTGTACATCTATATATACACACAGAGCAGGAGGGAGAGAAAAGAAAATGTCTCCTAGAATGGCTTGTCCACATTTCTTTGCCACTGGACAAATAGTTTTTTCTCTACACAATCTTTTACACATTATCTCCTTCTCGTCAAGCTTCCAGAGCAGTTATGAAGAAAAATGAGATATTGAAGGGCTAATCTTTTATTTAAAAAGCCACCAGATATGGATGGTTGGGACTGGCAATTTATTACTGATTCTGGAAAGATCAGGAAAAAAGTTTCATATTTCTTTGCCAGTGACAGATGAAAGGAGTCAAATCCTCATCAGTTCTGGAGAGCTGCGACTCTCCACTTTCTAAAGAAAATTCAAAACACATAAAAAATTCTTGCTTAAATATCCTCGCTGATGCTTTTCCAGGAGAACTTTTATCTATTCTCTTTGTGTCATACCCACAAAGGAACATTAAGATCTTAAATTAGCTGTTAAGTGAAAAGGTCAGTATAATTACAGGTTTGTAGTCTCAGGTCAACAGACAATCTTCTGAAGGCATATAACACCTATTTTTCTCTCTACTTGCCCAAGTTCTTCAAAGTCCTATTAGGTCTCAAACTACTCCTTAGTCTGCTTTCCAGAACAGCTGGCTAAGTGATCACACCTTTTATATAGATATAGAGAGATATAGAGATATATTTCTACCACTTTATCAGATATTTCCCAACACTGCAGCCATTCCTCATCTCTCATTTTTTTTTTCAAACTAAACTGTTAGTCATGCTTAGAGAAACAAACAATAAAATCCTGAACTTTGCATTTGCAGGACCATTTTCCTGCTGAATCCATGAAAGGGAATAAAAGACCCCCAAAGGAGTAAATGATACACCTGAAAGACAACATGATGGACTGAGTCTGCTGTATCCAAGAGCAGACCTGTAGCCATACTCTTCACATTAGAATCAGGCTAAAAGAAGTAATTACCTGGCAGGGGGTATTTGGAGAAATTATTACTGAATGCCTGCTTTGTAATGCTGTTTCACACTTCTCTGCTACAATTTGGCATCTGAATAATGTTGAGAAGTGCCATAATCTCAGTGTCAATCAACTGCTCTACTTGCACGTCTCTGAGTGGCTCAGAACGCCACAGGTAAGGCAGAAAGTCCCCTGAAAACAGCTACACAGCAAGACTTGAATACAAATAATGTGTTACATCACCTGCGAACTCCATCATTGTCATTTCTAAGGACTAAGCTCATATAGGACTCCGTATTTTATCAGAGAGAAGTAGTTAACTGTGACACCATGAAGGATATTTTGCACAAATTCTTTGGATATCACATCCACAGTTAAGTTTGTGTGGCCACTGCCATTTTCTCTGCTTACTTGCCTATAAGTATTCATTAAAGACAATACTTTCCTAAATTATCCCTCTAGCAATTGGATTTAATTTTAATATGCCTGTTGTCTTTTAGGAAAGCATTGGTATGCATCAGCTTGAACATAAGCATCACGATCTTACCTTTGGGCTTATGTTGCCTCTTTACACTAAAGAGAAATAACATCCTCGTTCTATTTTTATACTGCTTCCTTGTTCTGAACCTCCTCCAGCGTTCAAATGTACATTCAAACCTTCTCAGATCTCAGTGTCTTTCTTTGGCAGTCATCCTGATTTTTACACACAGGCAAGCAGAGTCTATAGATAGCACTTTTCTGCAAACACTTTCTTTGTATTATCCCAGAAATAAAGCATCCTTGAGAAGGGGAATCCAGAGCATATTGGCATAACGCCAGTGAAGTTATTCAGAAGATTGTTAAGCTTTTTCTCAAACCCTACAGGCTTTACAAGAAATGAGGTAGGCTTTTGGACTTCTGTATAACTAATAAGCTAATTTCAAGGCTAGGCAGACCAACAAGTCTTCAGAGGTAGACTATTCTCAGCAATGCTCTTTTCACCATCCTCTTAGCAGCTTGAAAACCTTAATGGTGGGTTATATTTTAGGTAGAAATCAGTAGGTGTTTGTGAAAGTAAATGAGGAACAAGGTGCCCTGATCCTCAGCAAAGATGATGCAAATCAGAACCAGATCTCCTGTTGCACAGGTATGACCTCCTTCACTCTCTGAAGCCAGAGAAGGTTTTTCCCTCAGTAATTCTGCTAGAGACTTGTTTATGAAGCTTGAAGATGGAAGCTATTGTCTTTCAGGTGAGGTGGTTAAATTAGGCAGACTGACCTGTACTGGATGAGTTATACCACGGGTGGTCCCTAGATGTCCTACTAAACAAAGCTGTCATTTAATTAAACTGCATCCCTGTATCCAGGACAAGACACAATTATTTTGATGGCCTCTGCAGAGGTGGCAGGTGCTTCAGTGTTGGAACTCCACAGCTGGTTTCCTCCTTTCCTCTTCCAGTTTCAAAGGCTGTGAGAATCTAAAATGGAGGTTTGCAGAAGACATCAACCCAATTAAGTGGAAGTTATTTCTGTAGATCCATGACGGGTTGTTTAATTCTTTCTAGATACAGCTGAAAGGAGGTACAATGATCAAGATAAACATATAGGGCATCAGGCTCTTTTCAGCTGAAGTTTTTGGTTCATATTTGTGCACTCAATATAGGAAATGGTGTAAAAGCTCAGAGTTCTACTCAAGCTACACCTAAATGGAATTCTCACTTCAACTGCACTAAGGTGAAGTGTGTTGGATTGATAATCCTAAAGTAATATGAAAGCTAGCAGCATCCTCTTTGTACACAAATATGCATTAGAATTCCAGCACAGATATCTTGCTGATCTGAACAACCCCAAAAAATTAGTTGCCTTCAAAGGACTTACAGTGTTACTATGCTTTGAGTCCATCACAAATTGCTTTACCCAGTCTCCTAGATGCTTCTTTTAGTTCTCAACATCAGTAGCTGGAGTCAGTCTATTCACCACTGAATAACACTAGCAGGTTTTTAATTCCAAAACTCATTTCCAGACAGCACTTGCTGGGAAGTTTCTGTGGCTCACCAACAGTCCAAACCAAACTGTGATAGAAAACTGAATGCACAAAGTGCAGTGAAAGTTGCCAAAAGAGAACTCAGTTTTAAGTATTAGCAGAAATATAGCCTTTACCATTATAAAGAGATACCCTGAATATTAGTTTTGCCACAAAAGTTTGCTAACGTAAGAAACATAAAATTCAAAACAAAGTCCCTTTAATTCATCCAGTCACTGATCTGTGACGTGTTACACAGACACTAACCAGATGCAAAACACAGAACAAATATCCTAATACTTTTTAAAGTTCCTATTTTATTCAAAACCAAGAGAAGTGTCAGATAGTCCTGATAGAAAGGCTGTTATGAGCTACTGAAATGATGTGAAAGGTATTTGTATTCTCTGGAGATAAGAAAAGGTATCAGTTATTAATTGTTACAAATATTTCTGTTACTGAGCCCTCTTGGTTTCATTGCTGTTAAACAGAAACTGACTTTTGGAAAGCATTTACTAAAAAATATGACAAGGATCTTTGGTTTTATGCACAAAACCAGGTGTATTATGCGTTGTTTGTGCCATCAAGCTGCTCAAAGTATTTAGCAGATGTTAAATTTCTGGAAGACATTGGCAGCCTCAGTGGCAGTAAAGTGATGGAAAGGCAACTGGGAAGGGAATTGAAGCATCCAGGAGACCTCATAGACCTGGAATATTCATTATGTTTTCTTCTTCAACACCAAATCAAATATTTTTTTTTAGGAAATGTATATTTTGAGCAATTGTATTGCTTCCCCTTTAGCTCTGCAGATATGAACCCATGGCTCTTCTGTTTTGAAGGGGGAGTGCCAAAACATAAATTTTAAGTTCATTCCCTTGAGCAACTTGTGACTGCCTTTAGCTTCCTGTTTCTACCTTTTGGCTTTAGTTTCTTGAGAAGTAGAGTGTAACAAACTTCAGTGCTAGCACATCAGGGATAAAAATCTCAATATGCATTTGCAACAGCAGCAGGGAACTAGCATAAATATATAAGCACTCTTCTGTTCAGTCCTGTATTTATGGCTAAGATATGAAGAAGATAACAAGTAGAAATTAAAGATGGGGAGGAAGGAAAGGGACCAGATGAAATCTGTATTCTGTATTAAAAATCTTATCCATATTTGTGAGTTTCTGATAACCCTGATGTATAGAAACTTGAGTATACATAAATCACAACTAAAAGAAACCTGAGAACAGGGTAAGCTAAACCTTAAGCCTGTGTTTATATAACTGGAAAGAAATTAAAATGTATTAGCAGGGACCTTGACTGTGGAAGCAGACACAGGAGGCACTCTGCTGCCAAACAGGAAAATATGATTCAGTTCTGTAGGGCAGTCTATCATTTCTTAACTCAAAAGTAGTTTCGCTTCATAAGTCCTTGTGATTTAACCACCAGACTGATGTCGAAGGATGCAGTGGGAAACAGTGTTAATTTTGATTAATAACTGCTTGAAGTAAGTAGGATAATCTCAAAACAGTTTGTTGCACAAACAAGCATGGTTCATCAAGAAGGCTTGCTTTGCTACAACTCCAGAAAGTCAATAAAAATTAATGGGAGGACTATTAAACTAAATTGGGACTTCTTAATGAACAAATTTTAGCAAAGACTGTTAAAAAGCTACAACTTAGTGGATGAGTGAAAACAGCAATTACCATTGATGGAAAATGACAGGAAGGGAAACAGGAGAGATAGATGTCAGTGTAAATTAGAACTTCTAAAATGCAGAAAAATTATGAGAAAAATCTAAGGACACAAGGGAAAAATCAACATCTGGCAATAAAAATAATGTTATGAGCATTTATAGAAACATAGCTTCCAAATTTGTATATACACATATGAGATACATGAGTTAATAGCAATAAAACACTAATTACTTGATAGACATGATAAAATTTGAAGTGATGCTGAAAAGGCAACACTATTTGAAAACACTTTGTAGTACATTAGCAGAGAGGCTGTTAAATACCTCACATCAGGACTTAGATTTGTTTTAAAGCAAGTAGTTCCTGACGATTTGCACCCAAGAGTGCTACAAATTGTCCGTGGTAAGCCCAAGGCACTAACTTCCCATCTTAGAAAAACATTGTGGGATTAGTAGGAAATAGGACAAGGACAATCTCAATGCTTGTGCTTACCTCACAAGGATAAGCAAGATGACATAGGCAAATATAGGCTAGGGAGTCTAATGTCCTTCAGGGCCTAAATAATGGAATAATAATTAGGTGATAAAGGGCAGGAATATAATAAGTGCCAATCAACATCTTTTAATAGAGTATAATATTTGTAGGGCATGTCTGATTTATTTTTTTTAGGAGAAAAGTTTGATGTACACATAAGCAACTGCAAAACAGACCTGGCTCTTTGGCTGCTTTTCTGCATTGCTACATTCTCTTGACTAAAAAATCCAACTCTCCACAGTGTTGTTAAAGTGAACAAAGACAATGCAAGTGGCAAACCTCAAAAAGTATCTCTCAAAGAACAATGAAATGGAAATATCTTTAATGAGGTCCCTCCTTATACAGGTTCCCTCATTAGTTACTGAGCTTAAATCTGCATAAAATAAACGTTTGCCAAATATAAAGAGTAGAAAACAGAGAGTGCTACGGGTGACTAACTACATTTAAGTTCTACTCATTAAAACATAACAGAAAAATGTTTCCTCCAGATGAAAAGGTCTCTGCCACAAGGTCCTGTCCTTTATAGAAGTGGGGAAATGTGACTTCTCAGTATTTTAATGCACAACCACAAATCTCATGGAAGCACCACTCTTCAGTACTAATAGTGACCATATAACTCCCAAGCCATGCTGGAATAAGAAGTTCTGGGAGTTTCAAGGTGTTTCAGGCAAAGGTATGTGGTTTGTCTCCCTCCATGGAGAGCTGGTAAGACTAATGTTTAGCCTGATATGATATTCATGCTTGCTTGAAAAACCAACAAGAAAGGATTTAAACTAGAAAAACACTGGTCCTATAAAGATAGAGAAAGATAATGGCATCCCAGAGTATGAAGTTCTCTACCAGGAAGAAAATGTCATATATTAAAAGGCTAGTCTATCTCTCTGTCTCCTGGGAAAAATGGGGGTTGAAGGGAGAAAGGAAAGCCAGACAAGTTTTGATTTTGGGTGTTTTTTCAGTCAAAGAAGGAGTTTTGCTTAGTATGAGGATAACTGAGGGAAAAGTAATTGCTTGTGTTATAAAGGAAACCGGTTGATATAGTCTAATGATGTCGTTGATATCTAAACTTGAGTCTGTTTGCTCTTCTGTATTTCTGCCAATTATCTCTCCTGGAGAGGTCAGTCTTCCTTTCACAATTGCTCTTTTCAGTGATTCTTTGCAAAATCTTTAAGAATTTCCCAGGGAATAATCCCTTGTTCTCAGTGAAAAATGGTTTATACTATGAATACCACTTCAAAAATCAAAAGTAGTAGTAGGGAGTCAAGTTCATTGAGCTGTTTTACCCTCTTGTCAGTACACTAAACAACAGGCATCCCTATAAACTAGCAAATAGCTATTGAAATGGACAAAGCTGAGATTACAAACAGAAGGCTGGATGGGAGGCAGGAGGCTGGGGAAAATAAAGGCCACTTCAACAACATACTGTAAATTAGAATTTCTGATCTCACTTGATCCAGGACAAGAAACCTTATTCTGTGCATGAACTAGCAATCTATGGCACCACAGCAGTGTGCAGCACTTCTTTCTTCTACATTTTTTTTATGTTATTTATTGCAAATCAGAGTCTGAAACAAGTAGAGCGCACAAGTGCAATGCATGTTACATACCATCCAAGGTCAACAGCTGGATATGTAGAAATGGTGATATATAAATACAAATCCTCCCATTGTGAATAAACAAGTGGGATTGGACTGGATGATCTCTAAAGGTCCCTTCCAATTCCTACCATTCTATGATTCCATGAAGAGCAGCTATTAGCAAGCACCTAAGAGTTGCTGAACATGTTGCCAGTAATACATGGAAATATTTGAGAGGCATAATAATTTCCGAAGCTTGATTTAGATTATACACTATTATTTTGATGCTAAGATGACAGTAGAAAATACCAGTGCTACTATCTGCACTAATGCCTTTGTTAAATATTTCTACTTGATAACTCTTCTTTATTCAGGCTTTACCTCTCTTACTCCTAGATGGAGTTACTTTGCAGATCTAACTCCTCTCTACTCGACTGTTTACCCCTGCTACTAGTCAAAGCACCCTGTTATGCACAGTATCAAACTATCATGAGTCATCTACTTGAAATAAGAGTTTTGATAGGCCTGAGCATGTACTACTGAATGCTGCAACTATATATTTTCTTTGCAAGCTTTTTCAGGAGAAAAAACAGGGACAAGCAAATATGTTAAATAGATAAATATGTTAAATAGATAAAACGAGTCAGTACACTCTACCACTTGAACCACAAACCAAGCTAAACACAAACCTTTGCACTGATCATAAAAGAATCAATACATCATTCTTTCTAAAAAACCCAGAATATTTACATATCTGCAGTTCTTGTCTAGGAAAAAAACAGTATTTTAAAACTTGTCCCAAATCAGACAGCACTGGCAAGCTCCTCTGCTAAGATGGGATAATTTACAAGCATCTCAAATCCAGTGAGACTTATGATGTCTAAACAAATGGAAACAAATCTCTGTATGCTTTGCTGTGAATATTTCATCTGAAAGGATCCCACACATTTGCAGAGCAAAGCTGTCTTTCTTGTTCCCTGTAACATTATTTCTTGGGTAAATGAGGATATGCTGATGAAGAGAAACAGAATTTGTGCACACATATTGCATGTGTAAATTATGATAAAGAGATTATGAGACAACACAACCTTGGAATTAGTGAGGAGTTAATTAATAGGGAGCATGAGTTCAAGCATCTTATCTAGTCACAGAATGATCTAAAGAACTCCATCAATATGGACCCAAGCCATACTCTCTTCATACTAAGTGTTAGACGCCTGAAACATGCCAAGTGAGGTGACAAGTCTAAACGGTTATCTTACTGATCCTAAAAACATACAATCATGGATCCACAACATTCCTCCGTTGCTGAGGCTATTTCATAACAGAGACCTGATCATGTACAGTGCTGGAATTTCCACAGGCAAACATCATTGTTCCTGCAGCAAGCTGAAATGTGTTTGAAATGTGGCAGACATCACTGTCAGGCACCCAAGAAAAGCAGCAGCAAGGCACAGGCAGGCTTTTTGTGTGTTTATCAAGTGAACTGAAAAATCAACTGCACGTTCACTTCATTTTTTCATAGCTCTAATAAGTGTAGTTACACCAGGCTCTCTCTTAATTACTCTACATTTCAATGTATCAAGTTTTTCCATTTTGGCTTCACAACCTTTTTCACTCCTTTGGAAAACAACTTTCATTCATCTTTCATTACAGATGGAGACAGCATCCCAGGCACCACAACGCTCTTAAATGTAAAAGCCATATCCTAGAAGCATCAGTCAATATTGGCCTTTTCAAGAGCACCCAAATCCACCGCTGTCAAACATTTGGGATGCTCACAGGCAGCTCTTCTGTCCTTATCACCCGTTTATTCCAGTCTAGTGACCTTTCCGTCACAACGAAACCTGACAACGTACTGCAGACATACTAAAAGTATGCAAATGTTGAGTGCTATTAAATGTGCCCATTGTCTGTTGAAAGGCAAGTTATTGCCTTCTCCCCAGCACAAGAAATCTCTTAGATCCTTGTGCAAATAAAGACATCTTGAGGTTATATTGATTTACATTCCTTAAATTCAGGCAAGCCTTAGGAATATGTTTAAAGGCAGTATGACTTCTTTAGAAGCTTGCAGGAGATATTTGAAGTGAGTATAAGCTTTGTAGATCACATGGATATCAGAGTCATTTCCAAACATTAAGGCAAGGGCTTCCAAAGGGAACCAACTGTTCTACTCACTGTGACTCCTGATGACAGCTGGACATGTACTCCCCTTTATGACTCAGAAAAATCACAAAGTCCTAACAAAGAGGCAAATCAAAGACTTTTAATGAGAATTTATAGTTTATTGCCTTCTTACCATACAGACAACATGAAAGAGCTGTAGAAAGAGAACAATGTCAGGCTTTCATGCTGCCAAAACTTGATCTCAGTTGTATCAGAGTGCTGGGTAGCCTTTTAAGAGGACAAGTGGATTTAAACAGGTGATTGATGCCCACTGCTTTCGCACACAGTCTGACGCAACTCATTTTGCTAACAGGTCATTCAAGAACGGCATAGAATGGCATAGAATGCCATTTTTTAGAGATCATCTAGTCCAACCCCCCTGCAGAAGCAGATTCACCTAGATCAGGTCACACAGGAGCATGTCCAGGTGGGTCTTCAAGACCTCCAAGGAAAGAGACTCCACAACCCTTCTGGGCAGCCTGTTCCACTGCTCTCTCAACCTCACAGTAGAATAGTTTATTCTTATATTTAAGTGGAGCTTTTTGTGTTCCAGCTTGATCCCATTATCTCTTGTTCTGTTGCTAGCAACAACAGAAAAAAGGGATGTCCCAGCCTCCTGACACCCATCCTTTAGATATTTGTGACTGTTAATGAGATCACCCCTCAGTCTCCTCTTCTCAAAACTGAACAGCCTTTCCTTGTATGAAAGAAGATTAGCTTTAGCTCAGAGTTCTTTGTCTCTCCTTTTATGATAAGATTCATAAATTAATTAGGGTAAATGAAAATTTATAAAAGCAGGTATTTCTAGTGTTGATTATTGATAAAGATCTACATATACCACCAACTGATTCTGAAATCGACATCAGTCTCCTCCTTAGCCATGTACTACCAAAACTTAAAGCCATTTCCAGAATTTGAATGACAAGCCACCAAGAACAAACACAGTGATAAACTAAAACATAAAATAAACACAAAATACTGTCTCCTACGTAAAACTGTAAGACCGTTGCAAGAAGTTGAGATATATTCTGGGAACACCAAAGCCTGAGCTCTAGCAAAACTACCTCAGCAATTATTATTGCATCAATTAAAAAAAATAAATATATATATATGTATGTGTAAATATATATATATATATATAAAGGGTTATATATAAAAAAGATTAAAAGGGAATATTTGTATCCTCTTTTAATCAGTGTTGCATGTTTAATTTTTGTTTAACCTTTTCAAAGAGCTATATAGGAGCAGAAATGTCTTCCCAGCTTCCCTTTTCTGTCACATCAAGTGATTCCTTTCCTAAGTATTCTTTTCTTTTTTTGAGTTTCACTAGATAACACAGCTGTGTGCACAAATCTGCAAATAACAACAACAACAAAAGCAGTAATAATAAACTCAAGCAACCTCTTTATGTTCATTACCGTTCAGAATTAGTCCCCCCCAAAGTTCTATCTCATGCTAATGGGAATCATAATTGCTCAATTTTTTCCTGATTGTAAAAATAATATCATACCTTAATTCATTGCTGCATATTCTAATGAAATTGTCATTTTCTGACTTTGCTTAGTAATAAAATACAAGCTAAAAATGTCAACATTCAACATCTTTGCTCAGTTAAGCATAATCATAGCAAATTTAGACAAAGGTAATGAAATAACCTATGGTGCGTTGGGTTTTGCAGTTGAAAACACAAAAATACCTGCCTACATTTACTTCAGAATGTATTTTTTTCCCATAAGCTTTAGATGTAATCAAATTATTGAGCTATATGAAACTGTTTGTCTAATAAAAAGAATGTAACTGTAAATCCTAATCATAATATTCATAGGAAATACAGAAGGCAATTAATATTAGAATGATACCAGTCTCTTGAAAAACCCTAGAGGACAAAAGACAGCAGAAAAAAAAACCCTTTAATTTTATGCTGGTGCACACTGTGGGTTTTTCTTATTAAAATTTAAATTCATTCTCCTTTTTATAGTAAGCAAGTCTGTTTAAACATTGTACTTGGGGGAAAAAAAATGCTCTTGCCAGAGGGATATTTAGTGATGAAAATGCAAATCTGAAATGAGTTGCTGGCCCCTTCACAGAGCATCATGACGGCAGAAAGAAAAATCAAAGGTCTTCAGTATAGGTGGAGCTAATCTTGAACCAAAAATATTTCTCACATTAAGGATTTTTCTGAACTTTTCTTTCATAATTTCTCATCCTGCAACTATCTGCCATAGTCTGGTATTTAGCAGAAGGATTAAAATCTGGCTCAGAAATGTGTTTTCTTTGTTCCCTGAATTCTATTTCGGTTTGGAAGACACATAAAATTAAAAATCATTACTTCCTAAAGAGGAAAAGGCTCAAGGACGTTGTGACAACATTTTGTGCATAAATTTCTTCCCAGAAATTTTTCCTTGCAGTTACAAAAACATGTGAAGTTCTGTGGCTAACTTCATAGCTGAGTATGCAACACCTACAATATATATACTGTAATTCACATCTTAAAGTGAATTCTCTTTGGCAGCATTCAACTTCTTCTGAGGTCACTTTTCTAAATAATTTCAATGATGGGAATATTTGGCAAAACAGTGAACATTGAAGAATGTTCAATTGATAGAAAACGTATCTGAAATATTGCATTGGAAAGTTAACTTTGAAACTAATTTTACTCTCCTCAGGGACAGAAAACACCATCTTTTCATTCACTGAAAAGCACAGTGATGAAGACTTACAATAATTCTCCACTCTCATTGCCATCAAAGTGATAAGTTTCTGATCAGGAGGTCAGCAAGCATTGTGTAAGTTCAAGACTGGGTAGCAGAGACAAAATTTCTTGAACAAGGTCACAAATTAGTATCTGAACCGGGAATGGAATTCAGATCAACTGGTCAGGTGTTCTCTCATATAACTTACTATTAGTTTGCTAATCAATAGAATAGAAAGTCAGAGCAGCATCTATATCCAATCATATGGTAAATATTCATTCTAGTATTGCTTTTGAAGCACTGTTGCAGAGATGATGACATATTCATTGACTAAATGCTCTCAGAATTTGTCCAAACCCTTCCGATTCCTAGCCCATTTCTTGTGATGGTTGAGCTCAAGAAAGGATATTAAAGACCAGCCCATTTGAGAATCCTATACTAGGCTTTAAAAAGTGCATTAATAAAATGATGTTTAGGACAGATGTGTCTTAAACTGTGATGGAAACAATTAAGGAAGTCTGTAAGTGTCCTTTATGTTCACAGACTGTTTTGGATACAATGGATGTTCCTATTTGTATCTTTTTTGAACCAGAAAGACTTGGTCTGCAGAACAGACAGATCCTAATCAAAAGGGCTAGAGGAGAAACTGCATATCCATATGTTTAAGTGATGTTTCCATGGATACAACTGACTTGATTTGCAGTTTGCAAATTTACTTTCAGTAAGTGACAAAATACATTCCACCTTCCCAAAGTTCTGAGTGTCAGGACGTAGACATCACCTTCCCATGCAATGAATGTGAAGCCAAGGACCAGAGTGCAGATCCAGGCTGAAGTGCATCTGCATTGCTAATTTGGCATAGCTGCAGCGTGTGCTTAACGAATCCTAATCAGGGTGGGTCCTAGTTTTGGTGTAAGATATTTAGGCAGGAATAGTCAACTGCACAAATAATGACCAGGAAACAATTGGTTACAAGGGAGTTCTGGGGAAAAAAAAAAATAATCACAACAACAATGCCATGCTGTTTCAATGGAAAGCAAATAGTGCTTCAGGCTCTATTAGTAGGAATATCTCACCAGACATGTGATGCAATCCTCTTGTCCAAGCCCCAGCTGGAATACTGACTTCTATTCAGACACCTACACAGATGTCTAGAACCATTTCAGATGTTGATGGTGGGAAGAACAAGAAGCAATGGGCACGTATTACTGCAAGGAATATTCAAGTATGTCATTAGGAGAACTTCTCAGCAGTAGGTATAGTGCTGTCAGGGGAAACTGAAATCTCCACAACCATGAGTCATCAAGAGTAAGAGGGACAAGTCTATCAAGAATGAGAGAAAGCATAGACCATCATGACCCGAGAGTGAGACAAGGCCAAAATGGCCTCTTGAGATCTCTCAGCTTTTGATTCTACATTTCACTAAAATAAATTGCACTAAAGCACAAGGAGTCAGTAAATATTAAACCCATCCCAGATTTTCATCGGACTAACAATGTCACCATGTCAAGTCACAGAATAAATTGAACAGTCTAAACAAAGAGATATTCTAAAGGTGAGCCTTTTTCTAAATACTTTGCAAAAATCCTTACTAGAACTATTTCAGTCTTTTTTTGACATGCAGTTGTCAATTTTGGCAAAGCCCTCAGAAACCCAGGAAATTATTCAAGGAGCTGCTTTTTGACGTGCAGGATATGCAGAGATGTGTACTAAATGCTCCATTCTGCTCTCACTTCATCCTACACAGTCTATCCAATGTCAGCCAGGAAGTTTATTTGGATATGCAATGGTAAGGATGAAAAACAAAGCCCAAGGAAGCCCTGACAATGAAGGCTTTAATAATAGAAAGAGATTTACCTGGAAAGTTCCCATAACCAGTCGGAGGTAAAAAAACTTCACCCAATATTCAACATTTCCATTGATTACTCGGGTGTTTTTGGAGGCAAGGCAGAGATACAATGAGTTACATCACAAGTTACAATAAGGAAAGAGGAACACATGATCTTTTGTTAAAAGTAGAAGAAATTCAAGAGGAGTACAGATTCTCTGAATTTGTGTGTATACTATAGGAAGTGCAGATTTCATTTAAACTAAGCCTTATTACAAAACAGGGGCATGACACTGGGGCATTACCTGGTAGGGCTGGACAGCAATGTGGGACAGAAACCATGGAGAAGCTTGGGATTTTTCATAGAGATACAAATTCTCTCCATCTTCCCAGCTCTATTCATCAAATGTAGGGAACTCAAAGAAACTTTGCAATAGGTGATGGAAGCTTACAAGCTCCTGGTCAAGTGGGAAAGGAGCAGAAGACAGAAACTAGTGTTAGAGTTTGTATTCATTCCATTATGCCCCAGTAAATCTGCATCTGGGTGGTTTTCATCTTACATGTATGCATTAAATCTAGTAAACTTCCTTATATTCACTAAGATGTTAAGTTAGCTCTTTCCACCAAAGAAGCTTTAAAATCGAAGTAGCTCATCTAGTGATAACATCAGCAAGTGTCTGACAGTGTTATAATGAGCTAATTTGCTGAGACAAGATTTTATTGGGCGACGCGGCAGGTAGTCTTTACCAGACCACTTGAATAGAAGCAATGGTTTCTTTTGCTGGTAGGGACTATTGTACATGTTAGACTGAATGATGACTTTCCTTCTCAAGATTGAAAGAGAATTTCTTTACTGTAATTGTCATCCTGCACTGACAATCTAAATGCTGTTATCATAGTAATAACTGAAATTAAGAAGTGGAATAGTGTCATTTGAAAGTGAATACAAAGGCTTGCGTGTTGACTCTCTTGAGCTATTCTTCCCTCTACTTGTTGTTCTGTATATTCATAGTCTTTTACTGGACTTTATTCCAGTAAGACCAGTCTTTCTTCTTTTAAACCTTTCCTAATGGATTTTGCATCTCTGAACCAAACTCATCTTACAACATTCAAACAATTAATGGACTTTGTTACAATAGATCTGGCTCAGACAGCAAATCAGAGTTATGTAATGAAAAAAAAAATATCATTAACATAGAGTGTAAAGACATCCTGAATTAAACCAACAATTGTGAGTGGGAACTGCTGGGAAATGGGCTTTAAAAATCACACAGGTGCTCCAAATCAAAATGCTACTATGGACTCTGAAGTTATCAGAAAACATTATATTTCTGTCTACTCAGGGAGGGTGCTCAGGCTGTTAGGAATGGGTAGCTGAGCTGGCCAACTACTGTCCCTCAATTGGAGCCTCTTAGAAGCAGTTCAGGTCACCTAAATATTTAAACATTTGAATATTTAAAGGTGTTTAATGGGAACTGAGAGCACTTTCTTTAAATTCCACTTTAGCCCTGGGAGCAGACTAAGTTAATTCAAGCACTTAAATGTGTTTGCCAAGCAGACTTAGTGTCTGGCTACTGTGCACAGAGACAGTCACATTAGTCTCCTGCAGCTCTAGGCCAGTCCATATGCTTCTGACTCCTTCCCAGGACTTGCCTAACTGCCTGCCCAGTTGGTTTACAGTGTTTAACCAACAGTTCAACAACCCTAAGGGAAAAAATAAAGGTGGGGGGGGAGGAAAAAGTACCTATTTTTCTTCTAGTTTAGCTTTCTTAACATACTTCTTCAGGGATCAGATGATCACCAGTCCCATTAGAAAGAGGTAAGCAAAGGCAAGATCACACTTCTTGGTAGCAACTAGCTATAAGATGTCTTTAGTTGCACTGTAAGGCCATACACAACGGTAGATGAAATGATGCAATTACTTCCCATAGTATGCAAAAAAGGAAGAGTAAGGGAGCTCAGAAGTCACAAGTGCCATCACCAGAAAAGGATGATTATGAAAATCCTGGCCAGAATTCTCAGTGAAAAGCAATTGTCCCAGTAAAGATTTATATTCGTATGGATGGGAGGTATGAGAGAGGAATGAGAGGAAGTAAATGTACCAAGGTTACTGTTGGCATCTCTGGCCTGCATATGTGTCAAAAGTGGTGGGTACAAGATGGTTTCAACTAAATTCAAGATTAGAAATGACAAGGAGAGATAAAAAATTAATGTACAAATATATTTCACAGTTCATGGACAGTTAGGTACAACTTACTTTCTTCATTCCCTTCTCTAGTCGAGATTCACTTTACTTGATGTTACACGTGTTTTACACTTATGGGAGTTGACATAAATAATAGAGTTAGTGAGTTTGGGCTATCAGGAAAGGTCTACATTTAATGGAATTTGCTCAATTTAAGCAAGAGGTGCTTTGCACTTTGCATACTCTGCAGAGTAACTATGATGTAGCCATCACTCTGTTGAAATAATGGTTTGCTGCTCCTCACAGTAAGACTAAATTAGACTCACCTCATTTAAATTCATGTTAGCATCTGAGTACAACAGTGCAATAGCATAAGAATCCTAGTCTAAGATTCCTATGACTGAAGCAAATGCAACACATAGGCTGACATGATAAGCTGCTTCCTTCACACCAGTTAGTATAGACATGGGGAGAACACCAGGTACCCTCACCCTCTGTGCATTGCTCCATGAAGACAATCAGGGTTTTCCTACACATTGAGGCTGAAACACATGAACCCAGACAAGGCAATTGCAAAAGTTTTTCTGAGAGACTCAAAAGTTTATATTACATGTGGTTATATTCAGTTTTGATGCTCTGGAACTGAAGATGAGTTTCAAATAAATGCTGGAGATATTAAAGACAGTTTTATTGCTGACAGTTATTTGGAGAGGAAACATGTGGCTTCAGGAACAGAGTCATAGTCTGAACATCATTTAAATAAAGAGTTAAGAATAGATGGTCTCCATTCTTTGACATGTTCCTGTACTTTGTGAGCATGTGAAAAAATGTCTTTGTCAAGTGGTGGTAGCTGACAATGCTGTTGTACTGGCACAGAGGGATAACTTGCCCTAGAAAAGATGTAAGTTCGAAATTGAGTTCATTAGGGAGGCTTCAGTGAGTATTTAGAAACATCTGCCTGTATGTCAACGGACATTATACACTTCTGGCCTGAGAGCGAATAGGGCAGAATGAGCTGGTCCCCAAATCAGTTCAGTCAAGCCTCCTGCCCTTGGCATTGCTCCCAGACCTGCTCTCAGGGCTTCCTTAGCAGCAAGCTACAGACTGACCTTTAGAAACAAGCTAAAAGAACAAGCTCTTGGGTCCATCAGATTCCTCCCAACAATTTTTGCTGGTAAAAAGAAAGGAAGAAATTGCATAACATTGCAAAAAAGCACAATGAAAGGGATGGCTGAAGTTGTTGCCTGTCAGATCCTCTGCCTAAGCAAATCCATTGAACCTAAACTTCCTTTTAGTTGTAAGAGAGCAACAGAAGGAAATCCTGCAACAGAGCAAAGCCTTCATTGCTATCTAGGCCATATATGCCTTTAAACTTCCTCACTTAAAAATGATACAAAACTGAGTTAGTTAATCACTTTACTCTCATGTCAGTTCAAGCCCTTGATCACATAAAATCTCACCTACCTGTCTGGTTTCAGAATGCTTCAAGAGCTCACTACAAGACAAAAATAAACCAAAATATCCTGCCATTTTGTTTTCTTATCTATTTTCCCCATTGGTTTCAGCTTCCTAAAGCACTCACATTGCTTTACACTGGTTTGCAACATTTCCAACAATTAAAACTTGGACACCTCATGATTCTAGTACTAATAACTCGTGGCAATTATTTGTCTGTGATACATCCATTAGGGACAGAGCAGGGCAGCATTCTGATTTTATGCTAAACTCTGTGGGACTCAGATAACCCAAAATCTAAAGAAATGTAATGGAATCATATAGTAAATCTTTGTCATATTTGAAAGGCTACCTAATAAATAATTTAATTAAAAGGTATTTTAGCTGAAAAGGAATTCTTTGAACTTTTAGAAGGTCCTGCTCTGGCAGGGGGGTAGGACTGGATGATTTTTTGAGGTCTCTTCCAACCCTTAAGATTCTGTGATTCTGTATGAGAGATTTTCAGACAATTCTACACAATTGTTAATTAAATGATCTGTGCATATTCTGGACTAATAGATTTTTCTCTGCTCTTTTTCCATGAAAGTTTTAAGGGCTACAGTAGGTAGAAAGCTTAAAATATGGATTTCTATTTTCAATCAAAAAAAGAGAGAGAAAGAGCAAAAGATTGTGAAACTTTTCTGTTGCTGTATGGAAAACATTTGAGCATCCTGACACAGAAAACTGTGTGAAGCCAATGCTGTTTATTTCATGCCTGAAGGGTAGACAGCAGAGAAGTCACAGTGGGCATAGAGAATGCAAATCTTTGGCACAAGGCACCTTACGGGTCCCTTGATGCATCATTAAGATGATGGGCCAAATCTAGCCACACTGACACATTTCATCTTCTCCCTCAGGACAAAAAAAAAAAACACCAGTCTTTGAAATATCCAAAATTCCTATTTTTGGTTTTAAACTCCCCATTTCCAACCACAATAACATTTTAAACTTCACAATCACTTCATAATCTCTAAACCTGGAGTGAAAAAGGTGGAGAGACTCTTATATTTATCTTCATTTTGTTGGTTTGTGGAACCAGTTGTAGATATGGTTTGAGCTGGTGTGTAAAATGACTTTTAAAAACTTGTATGATCTCCTTGTGTCCCAAGCAAGTCTTCTTACTCTCTTCACGTTTAGAAAAGCAAGCCAACATCTTGCTTCTCCATTAGTGTTAGAAACTTTCTGTCTCTTTTCTCTCCAACAAAACAGTGAACTAAGTACTATCTGGAAAAATGCACTAGGAAGGTGCCAATGAAGATTCAGGTTTATAATTATGGGGGATATTAATGAATATCCCTGGCAAATTTTAGAGGATCAAGCTTCCAAATCTATTCCTTAACCTTTTTTTTTTAATGTTTAGCATATCATTGACTAAAGGTTGGATATGCTAAGCTTTCTTCACTGATCTCTTTCCCTGTTGTCCTAGAGCTTCAGTCTTTTCCTTTTTGAAAGCTTCAATATCTTAATTCCATTAAAAAAATGACACATTTGTTTCTCATGGTTGCAGGGAAAAAGAAATGAAATCAAGGCTTGAACTGAACAGGTGAAACAATGAGTGCCTTCATCTTCAGAGAATGGGGAAAGTAAAACAGCAGACTTACTTTTTTTCCACTGGCCACTGAATCCTTGGAGCTGAAAGCCACTTCCAATGGAGAGCAGGGGGATGACAACCCAGCAAAGATCCAGATGTTATTTAGCATGGCAGGCCTTACTATTGTTACCTCAACCCAAATCTGAGCAAGCTGTGGAGGTAATATATAAAGCCTTCTGCCCAAATAACTGGGATTCTTTTCCTCCCTCTCAAAAAACAGCAGGTTGCCAGAGGGGTGGTGTAGACAGAAAGAGGCCAGGAAGCAGAAGAGCAGCACTGAACTCTAAATCAGCCTTTGCAAAGGGCTGGCCATGGTGAGTGGGGAGACAGATACACTCTGAAGCCTGTTACTCTCACCATACTGCAGATAGAGGGGGGTCAAGAAGTATTTCTGGCCTTTCAACACTCCTCACAGCAGCAACATATCCATCTGAGGTATGTGAGGAAGCAGTGAAAGCTCAGATCATTCCTCTTGGTAAAAACAACTCTTATTCACTATCTAGCACATGTGTCAGGAATGTTATAGCTTGTACCATTAAAACAAAAGTATTAACTTGTCCCTGGAGAGAAGATATTCTAGAGAGACCTACATTAATGAGGGAGGATGGGTACATATGGTCAGGCTATTACTGATTGTGACTCCCGTGGCCATCCAGACAGCTCTGCATTGCAAGGATAACCATGGAGTGCCAGTAATCTTTCTTTCTATTCTTCCTCTTGTATTCATATCACCTATCTGAAGCTTTAAAATGGTTTCTAACAGTGCAACTACAGATTGATACCTCTGGATCATGACAGGAACAGTTCAACCAGCACTCCACACTCACTCTGTGCCTGTAAATACTTAGAAGAGTGTGTTTTACCATATTGGGACTGATCTCTGTCCTCTGGTCAAGGGAGACAGAAAAATGTGCTGGGTTCACTCTCTTTGGCTTGTAGGTGAAGATCCTACTCTGAATTAGTCCCTTGACAAACATTTCTCTCCAGTGTCTACAGAGATAACCTAGGGAGCTTTCTGAACATCCATAAAAGAAAAACCTGATTTCTTATTTACCAAAAAAAAACCCTAAACTGACCAACCAACCAACCAACAAACCTCAAAAAACAAATGACAGAGAAAAAAGAACAAAAAATCCCCAAACCATTCAGGACAAAGAAAAACTAAGGAAGGAATCTGCCCCTTGTCCCCCAAATTTTTGCCTATGTCTAGAACAATTTTTTTTATGGAATAATAAATAAACACTGAAAATAACCCCAACCCATGTTCTCTCTTCTCTGCACCCTTTCTGTATGCTACTTGTACTCATAAATAGGCTAGAATTTCCCCAGGACCAAATAGGACTTTTATTGGCAGAACTACAGAGCAGTACCCTTGGCAGAGGGTATATTTAAAATCTCTAATCTACATGTTATCTGATTTTGAGCAACCTTCTAAGCAGAATCTATGCACTCACTCTCCCTTTGAATGCCCTTTGGGACTACAGACTATGTTTAGCACTAATTCACTTACTTTTCTCACTGATTTTTTTAGAAAAAAAAAGCAAGATTACAAGTTCTTTCAAGTCGGTTTCTTTGTAATGATTCCAATTGATTGCTTCAGAGGAGCATAGGAATACAGTGATCTAGAGAGGCAAGAACAGCATGTTCATAGCTGACATATTAGAAAAAAAAAAAAGATATTTTCTTGTTTGAATAAACAAGAAAACGACCAGAGTAGGAAAAAGTCCCCAAGAAATCACAACTATACAGTGTTCAAAGTGGAAATCAATCAACCAAACAATCAAGTGGAACAAAAAGACTTATTTTTCCTTGTCTAAAAGAAGCTTCTTACTATGCTTCAATCTCAAGGGCTGGAAGGGATCTCAAAAGCTTATCCAGTGCAATCCCCTTGCCAGAGCAGCACCACCTAGAGCAGGGCACACAGGAACTCATCCGGCTGGGTTTGGAATGTCTCCAGAGAAGGAGTCTCCACAGCCCGTCAGGGCAGCCCCTGCCAGTGCTCCTTCACCTCACACTGAAGAAGTTTTTCTTGTGTTTCTTTGGAACCTCTTCTGTTCCAGCTTGTCCCTGTTGCCCCTTGTCCTGTCATTGTCCATCACTGAGCACAGCCTGGCTCCAGCCTCCTCACACCCACCCTTGATGGATCTGTAAACATGAAAGAAGTCACCCCACAGTCTTCTCCAAGCTGCAGAGCCCCAGCTCCCTCAGCCTTCCATCAGAAGAGAGATGCTTCACTTCATCATCTTTGTGGCCATGTGCTGAATTCTCCTGTCATTCTGGAACTGAGGGGCCCTGTACTGGACACAATATTCCAGATGCAGTATTTACCTGCTTGGGTCACTTTCAGATCATCTGGCTGACAAACATATTTTAAAATATCTTGGTAAAAAAAAAGCTTGGTTTGGAAGGATACAGTTATTATTTTAAGAAAATAAGGAAATTAATAAATAAAAACCCCTTTGAGTAGTGCAGCCGTGAATGTTGCATCTGGAAGCCAGGGAATCCTGAGTGTATTACATCTGGACACAGATTTCAGTGCCAAGCTCTGGAAAGCTGAACCTGTGCCATTTTAGAACTCTGATTTTAATGGAATGGAGCCTAGAATCTTGTCTGGGATAGTGTACATTGGATGACCTTCATAGCCCATCTTTCCTCCCCTTTTGTCCACATCTAAAGCACCTGACAGAAAGAAAACAGATAGGAAAAACTGTTTGAATGATTAGGATGGGAATTTGTGGCCAGTCAGCTTTGGTAGCTGTATTTTTTCATGTTAAAGGGAACATAAAGTTATTGAAGAAGAACCTTTTACATAGAATCATAGAATGGTAGGGTTGGAAGGGACCTTTAGTGCTAATCTAGTCCAACCCCCCTGCAGAAGCAAGTTCACCTAGATCAGATCACATAGGAACGTGTCCAGGTGGATCTTGAAGACCTCCAAGGAAGGAGCCTCCAAAACCCCTCTGGGNAGCTGAGGAGCCCAGAGGTGGACACAGGACTCCAGATGAGGCCTCACCAGAGTAGAGAGGGAGAAAAACATCCCTTGACCAGTTGGCCACACTCTTCTTGATGCATCCCAGGATGCCATTGGCCTTCTAGTCACCTCCTTGGCTTTCTGTCACCTTTAAAAAAATCCAGATGCAATCCATCATTATTGCTAACTACTGAAACCAATTTACTACCACACAGTGTCTCCACCCCAGAGTTTTTAGCACTGAGCACTGTGAACGAGATAACTGAATGTTTAATCACATCCCTGGTGCTTTTGGGGTAAAAAAAAAAAAAAGAAAAAAAGCAAGAAACTTCAATCTGCTTTTAAGAAACAAATTTGACATGCAGTAATGTATTTCCATAAGGTGCTAGAAATGTTCAAAACCCCTGATTTCTCAAATTCTGGTGTGGAACAGTTCTCATGCAAAGGATTTACTTAAAAAACAACAATTCAGAGGTTAAAAATAAGGTATCTCTAAATTTAGTAGGAGCCATCACAGACTATGGGAAAATTTGTCAGCTGCAACTTCAATCTTGCAGACTGAGTTTAGGTCTTGTGAAGTTGGCTTGCACTCAGATCTCATGTAAAGCTGAGTTTCTACATGTGCACCTTCCAGCTGGAGTTGGAAACCAGGCTGCTTAACTATGTCAGTGCCAAATTACCATTAGCAAGAGTGAGCCAGCACTATTTGGACCATTTTATCATTTTCTTTCAGAATAAGACTCAAAGGGAGAGGTTTTGAATATCTGTTGAAAGGATTCTTTAGCTCAGAAAGCAGGGATGTATTTATCAACGTGAGTACAAACCCCTGAAGATTGTGACCAAAAACACTGGGCTAAGAAGTTTAAAATTCTTTAAAATGCACTTACAAATGTTTTTCTGTATTTTATCTAACAAGAGACAGACGTATCTCTCTCTGATGCTGGAGCATGCTTTTCCAAACACTACATGACTGGATTGTTTTGGCACTGCTCAGACACCTGGCATCACCATTTTGCCCCCTAGTTAGGATCAAGCCCAAAGCAAATAAGCTGTCCTGTGAGATAAGTGATTGCCTTTCTGTAGGTGAGTGAGAAAGGGGTTAAATAAAGACTCATGAAGACAAAGACACTCTGAATGGCCGTGATCACGTTTAGGTTAGTGATAACTTGAGAAACTACAATATCTAGCAGGATCTCCAAGCACCACAGGAGTCGTCTCCATTGTCCCACTGCATGATGCCCATCTTTGTTGGTGATTTGACTCCATCATACTGGCAATAAGACACCTCAATTAGGACTAAGGTAGTAAGATCTTCAGGTGGCAATTGTCACTTCATTTTCATACTGCCCCATTTCCTTCTTTCATGTCACACAGTACCTGCCAGTACTGCTGAGAAACTGCAGAGCAATTGTCTGGTGATACCTTTACAGACAGCCTGCAAAGACTTGTTTAGGATGTCCATCTAGTTACTTTTGACCTCATGCCACATGAACTGTCCTTTCACAGTTTTGATTCTATAGATCCCTGGTTATCTTCAAAGGGGGGGGAAAAAACCCCAAAGTTTAAATGCCTTTCTTTGGTTTAGAGCCAAATGTTTTTCATACCATTTCAGCAACATCTTGCAGCTTCCTTCACAGCCCTGCCCCTTCCTCCTCCCCTCTTACATCTGCTGCCATAAAAACCAGCCTGTTCCATAGTGCTAAAAATTGAAAACTAGATTTCTGAATCACTTCACCTTTGCTTGTCACTTGGATTATTAATCTTTATCTCATGAATTGAGGCTCAGTTGGCTCTAAGCAACTGTTATTTTAGTGTCTGACAGGCACAGGCTTCCTTCGCAGTCTGGGGACTTATTTACATTCCTGTATCCTGGCCCACTGTTGAAGCTTTCCACAGCTCTCATTCAGACAAAATTCCCACTGAGATTTTAAAGGACCTCCTCCAATGAATCCTTAACGTCTCTCTCAAGTCTGGTAATCAGGATAATGGAAGCTGAATCCCAGCTATTTGTGCTGGTCCCTTGCTTGTAGCATTCTACTACTGCTCCAATCAAGTGCAAATTTATCCTGATTGCTGTAAGAAGGGAAGGATGCTGCCAAAGCCTTCTCAACACACTGCTTTTTTTTTGCAATGCTCTGCATTTCTTCTTTCCAAAATAACCTAGACTGGCCTCTTGGCATACTCCAAATCAAAAACTTTCCAAGTGTCTGTGATAAGAATTCCACTTGACATGAGGGGTTAGACTCTCTTGCTCCTAATCAATGTCTTTGCCTAATGAAATGGAAATGAAAGCAATGGCCAGAAAATGAGTCATAAAGGTGATGAGCTCCTTAGCACACGAGGTCAGTGGCTCTTGGCCAGAGTACTAACAGAAGATGGCAGAATTCACCTCACGGAACTGTGATTTGTAACTCCCAGAACCCCACTCTGCTTACCTTTGTGAAGCTGCTCTTGCATACAGTATGCATACACAGTGAAGCCTGGCATTCATAAGAGCTCCTCCAATTGGTCTTCTGGGAAGGTACTACCAGAGCAATGCAAATCAGCAATGAATGCTACAACCAGGGGACAGACTGCCCCTGGGCAAGCAGTACTTGAGGAAAAGGCTGTGCACAGTCACCGTCACACAAAGGCACCATGTTCTTCTCCTGAGATACCGCTCCTGCACTTCATGGCATGAGGTAACAGCTCCACTCCAACAGCAAGAAAAGTCCTCCTTTCCTAGCAGTAAGGCATTTTTTCTGCCAATTCCTTGCCACAAAGATTTGGATGACTCGATTTCCACTGAGAAGGCCAACATGTTTAACAAAAAACGGTCCACCTGCACTTTCAGGGAAGAGAACAGCAGAGATATCTCTGATTTCTTCAAAACCAAGTCAAGAGTCCTTCACATCTTGCCTTAGAGCACTAACTCCAAAGTCCTATCTCACAGATATAAACATTTGAATGTCATTTTGCACCAGGCACTGGAGCTAATTTTCCTATTCAGTGATTCTGTCATTTTGTAGAATGTGTACAATATGCAACATCATTTATTACAAAAAAATAAGAGTGCAAGAAGATTAAAACTCTGACAGAGGCATATTAGCTGTGCTTGGCATAAGAAAAACACTTTCATATGTTTGTGAATCATTGGTGAGATAACCATGCTCCTTCAAATACCATAAAGAAAACAATTGTCATGTTTGTTCTGGAAAGCATCATGAATATTAATGCACGACAAATACAACTTGTCCATTTTGGGGAGTAATGAGCTTTTTTTTTTTCCTTTAAAACGTTTTGTGATGGCAATATCTAGATTTTGAAAGTCTGAAGGCACTACTCATCTGAGATGAATTTGTTTGTGAACATTTGTACCATAAATCTGGTAGATATCACACTCAGCTTTAAAAATAAAGCCCAACTGGTAGCTGTTTGAGTCAGTTTGTAGTCACCCCTCCTATGTGAGAAAGGTGTGCAATTTTGGAGACATTTAAGCTCATAGCAACATGCTGCCAATGAATACTTCGAGGAACTCTAAAGGCTTAGAAACTTATTTCGAGGGAGGGAGGAAGGAAGACTAGAAGGAGCATTTAAATCTGTATTTTAAATGTTCTTTTTAAACAGTAAGTAGGAGTCTGAGTCACATACATGCAATGAATACTGCTTGAATAAAGACAGAGTCTTTCAGCCTAAGGCACTCTCCATCAGCTCTCTACAGCACAGCTGAAATCTTAACATAAAACCCCAGCGACTTTCCCACTTCACCTTTCATCATCCCCCTTACTTGTAACTAATACACAGGATTATGGAAATCAATGTTCAACCCTCAGCTCCTCAGAAAAACTTTATGACTAGAGAATGTATCATATACTGTGTATTGCAGTTTTCTGACATCAACAGTGAGTAAAATGATATAGTTACTGTCTTCATAAATGTACTGAGAGAGAAAGAATGTTTAAAGAATGGACAGAAAGTATTAATCTACATTTACAGCCATCTTTAACAGTTTAGAGCTGCTGAAGAGACCTATATAACAAGAGAAAAGAATGCAAAGGTAATTACAGAGATCAGAATTTATTCCTAACACTCACCAGTGCATATGTTTCAGGAAACTTCAGGCAAATGTTGCACGAAATGGGTCAGAGAGAGGTAGTAAATGTCCTAGAACAACATGCAGGAGCACAACTTTTAAATATGACCAAAACCATCCCAATTCTTAAGACATGGTTTATACACTCAACATGTCTGAAATTGTCAAATTTGATCTGGGAAAAAGCTGGAAACAAAGTTATGGATGCTTTCCTAGTGAATTTAGGACCAGAATCTAGGTTTCTTCCTCATCATCCAGCTTTGATATCAAAATCTTGCTGATGGGAATCACTGCACTGTTAGCACACAAAAAGCCCTCACCAGGGCAGAGTAGAGAGGGAGAAGAACATCCCTTGACCTGCTGCCCACACTCTTCTTGATGCAACCTAAGCTGCCATTGGCCTTCTTGGCCATGAAGGCACATTGCTGGCTCATGTTCAGTTTATTGTCAATCAGGACTCCCAGATCTCTCTCTGCAGAGCTGCTCTCCAACAGGTCACACCCAGCCTATGCTGGTGCATGGGGTTGTTCCTTCCAAGATGCAAGACTCTGCACTTGTGCTTGTTGAACCTCATGAGGTTCCTCTCTGCCCAGCTCTCAAGCCGGTTGAGATCCTGCTGAATGGCAACACAGCCTCTGGGGAATCAGCCAGTCAAAAATTGAAAGCTGTAAGAACCTACAGTTAGCTTATTGGCAAAAAAAAAAAAGACCCACCCAGAACAAAACACAAGAAAAAAATCCAAATCTTTCTTACATGGTATATAATCACTTCTGAGAAAAAATGTCAGTCTGGGTATGGAAAGATTTCTAAGCCATTCTACTTCAGCGACTACATAGGAAAGGAAGAAAGAGGGAACACGTGGCTGATTTTATAACAGGAATTGAATGTCAGAATAAAAACCCAGGGTGTTTGTTGATAAACTCTGAGGAAGCAAAATCCAAGTCACAGACTACTCACACAGCCTAAAATGCAAAGGAAGAGACTGAAATACAAACTGAAATAATCTAACACACGGAGCAAGTCTGAACCATTTTGAAGTCATTCAGCACAGGGTGTATTGATCAGCAGAGCCCAGAATAGAGACACAAAGCTCAGAAGCAAACAAGTGAATTTAATCAAGTTGCCCGACAGCTAGCAAAAAAAAAAAAAAAAAGAACATAAATAATTTGAACCACAGTATGGTTTTATGAAAGTCACATAGGTTGTTTCTGGGAGCAGTGTAGGAAGAAGAGCTGACATAAAACTAGACACGTTTTCTGCTGCACGAATGGCAATCTTTAACTTGCTCACTGGGATTTTACCAACCCAAATGATAATGCTTTGGAAAATATTTGGCAGAAAAATCAGGATTCCCTTTAATGAGAGGAGTTTCAAAACAATGAGGGAAAGCTTGGAAAAAAAGCTGCAGGTTAAAACAGAAAAAAATCAGTTTAAACACGACCCAGAAGTGTCAATAAGAAACCTGAGATCCCAAAAAAGACACAACTAATGTTCCAAGGCATAAATGTGGTTACAGCCTTTAGTGATTATTAGCTTCTGGAACTATGATGTTGTATTGTTCTCAGGGAAAAAATAAAAATCTGATCTGTAAGAGTATAGATAAAAAAATTAAAAAAAGTTATTGCAAACTGAGTGGTTCAGGTGCCCTTTGGAAATGTTAAAGATCGAAGCTCCAGACACAGAGAAGGTCTCCACAGGAGTAAGAAGCTGATGGCTTTATCTCAGATCAAATAATGAAAAACTGTTCCAGGAGTTATGTTGCTAGAACAGGAGGTTATGGCAGTATAATCCATTTAGCTTCACAGGACCTCAGCTTTGTTTTGGTTTAAGCTCAAGGACTGGAATAAGCCTGTTTCAAAAATAGAAGCACTAGCATCAGGGCTTGATTAGAGAAAGTCTCTTATCTCCTCCATGCCTGTGAGAGGCTGCCAGGTATGCCTCACCTTTGCTCAGACAGAGGTATTCTTCCTGTTCCTCTTTCACCAGAAGCAGGCACAGATGTCACAGAAGATGAGAAAAAGACAGACAGCTTCTCTACTCTGTGCTTTAGTGTCCATGCTTATCCTGTTCCAGAACAGCTATTACAGACCAAGTTCATATTATTTCTGTAGTCTCAGCCTGTGTTCAACCATGGTGGAATACTTGGGCATATCAGCCAGTAAAACTGAAGTCTCTCTGGAGCTTGTGCAACTTCAATTGCTTTAAGACTCATACCTGAAGTAAATTCTGCAGCATTTTGGGCACTGAAAAAACTACACACATTCTGACACAAAAGACACTATTATCACATTAAACATCCCAGTTCAAGGGCTTAGAGGCATTACCAATATTTTTCAAGTTCATCAGAACTCATTTTGAATTTAAGATTGTGCTTCAGAGCATTTTCTTTCCCAAGACTGACTAATAAATAACTTTTAACATTGTGCCAAACTTTCATCTGATCTTCTAATTACAAAGAGTTGAAAGCTTGATTAACTCTCAGAAGAGCCAGTGAACCAGCTCTGCCCATAAAGATTTCCAGACAAAGAATTCGAGCTTTTAAGCAGATATTGTTTAGGCGCCAGCACATGAGATTCAATACTACTGTACTTGGTCCACCACCATTTTTCTACTTCAAAACTGCATATAAATAACCAGAATATTTCACTAAAAGAAATTCCTACATAAAACATCTTCTGCTTTTCATAATGCCTCTGCCACAGCACTGCAATTACAGTCAAGTTAATTCAGCCCAAAGATTCCAGACTACTAGGACTGAGGAAAGTACACAGTGCAATTTATTCTCTAATGATACCGTGTAAAGGCAAAACTATCACTTGCTGCTATCATTGAAATACATGGTCTTAAATGAATAAGGAAATACAAGTTAATTAAAAACTAGAATGTCACGATTATAATGACCCTTTTGACTAGGGAGAGTGAATACCTGAAACCTTTAAATTGTTGATTAGAACAACACTCATATACCAGTGGTTTATTCTAATTTAGTAATGGAAGACATGTTATATTGGGAACATAATAATTAAAAGTAACAGCTCTTTTTCTTTGTTATCCAGAAAATAATACATTGCACAGACAGGGGTTTTTATAATTGATTGTGTTCCTAGACGACCTGATCTAGGTGAACCTGCTTCTGCAGAGGAGTTAGACTGGATGATCTCTAAAGGTCCCTTCCAATCCCCACCATTCTATAATTCTATAAATTCATATTTGCAGTCAGGTTAAAGGACCACCTGTATCCTCCCAGTTGTGAGCCAAGGGAAGGCAACAGTGAATTAGCCAGCTTCGAAGCTTTCCAGCTGCAAACAGTGAAATGCAGACCCTTCATCCAGTTCTCCTCACACAACCAAAGTGTCTGCATATCCAAGAATTGCTGTCTGGAACAGTTAGCATCCTGACTACCTGCAAGACAGCTGCTTCTTGTAGCCTGACCCACATGCTGCGTCTCCATCTTCCACCCTGTCAGCCCTCTTACCTCTTTACTGAGGATGGAAAAAAACAGCAGACATTCATTTCCAGCATTCAGTTCACTGGTACAGGTCCCTTGTTGCCTACACGAACAAGACTCTTCATGTCAAACATCCACTCTTGAGACAGAGTTGATAGCACTAGGGATAGCATTATTTGCAGTCTGAGGCACTTCATGTATTTGTTTATGGAAAACACTATACTCAGCTAACAATGCAATGACTCTGAAAATACTCCAGTTTAAGTTAGATACATCAGTTCCGTGAGGAGGGCCAGCATCCCTGGAGGAAGTAAGAGCAACTGTTCCCTTCCCTCAGGTAGTGCACATGGCAGAGTCCCCTGTTGTGACAGTCAAGCCCATAATTAAGTATAAGATTTCTCTAAGGTGAGAATCAGTATCTAGTTGGGGGCATACCTGCAATGCTTCCTTTTGGTCTTTTTCCACTTGTAAAAAATGTTTGCTTGCTTTTGTAAATCAACAACAGAACACAACATTGTATGTCCCCCTGGTGAAAGTACTAATTGGTAGGCTACAGATTCATTTTTGTTTTCTTAAGCAAAGCTCAGCATTACTCTCTGCAATCACAAAGCTACAGATCCACCTCAGAACTGTGATACTGGTAACCAGCATTCTACATACCTCAAAAAATGGGATCCATTCTCAACCCAGAGAACACAAGAAGAACAGCATTAACAGGAAGCATCAAAGGCAATCCAGTGCTAAAACTTCTCTGAGAGAAGCCTAGAAACTTCAGGTAAGAAGAAAGACTTTCCTCAAGCTCCCTCAAGTCTTAAAACCTAATTGGTAGGACAGTTAATAGGGAAAAAGATTGAGAGAGTACTTCTTCTTTTAGTATTCCTGTAAATTTATTCCTCCCTTTCCATTCCTACGTGCCCATAAACAAAACATTACAATAAGACTCTTGGTTAAAGAAAATAACACTATCTTACTTCTCACTTTGTAAGGCTTTTGAATCAACCTAAAGTGCTGCAGTGGTTTGAATTGATAGTTATACCAACCCACCAGCAAGCTGCAGAGCCACTAGCATCTGATTGGGATAAATATGGGCAGCTGTAAGTTCTAACTAGCAACAAGAGCCAGGCTGGGATTTAAAGGGCTGCATTAAAATTTTATTCTGAGCCTCTCAATTAAATTAAGAAAGTCAAACCTGGTGTTTAATGAGCTAATTCTCGTCATCTGCTAACATGAGTCAATTGCCTTTACAATATCTTATTAAGGGAAGACAAGAAAGCCCAAACATGGCAGGTACTAGAAAACTGCCTAGTTCTACAATATAACCAATGCTATACTGTAATCTTTACCTCTGCCAAGGCCTGCTGGTTGCTTTTGTACTTGGGCAACATCTGCTTCATGATTGGAGGCTGTCAGATCTTACATGATCCTCCTCAGTTTAGCTAATAGCTGCCTCTCACTCCTTTAGCTGAGCCATGCATAGAAAACCGAAGACTTAGTCCCTCAGCACAGAGATCTGAATCTTGTTTGAAAGTCTCCTGAGCTCTGAAAATGTTTCCTACCCTTCTTATTCCCTATTGCAGGATGAAATGTTTGCATTTCAATAGCTCCTAATCTTTTGCTTAACTTGAAGTTTACCATTCAGCCTAGGCACAAAGAGGCATTAATTAGCCACTCTAGACTTCCAACACTATTAGAATTACAAATTTTTCCCCACCTGAACTGCTTTCTTTCCTATTTAAACAGGACGGCCTCTCAAACCTAATAAAAGTGCAATTCAGGCCTATGCATTGATCCTTTTCATTTATACACTTTGTCACCCTTGTAATTTTTGAAGGAAGAAGTTTGGGGGAAGGGGAAGAGTCTGCTTCCACTGTAGGCTACAGCTGCTGGCTTTATTCACAGAAGGCCTTTCCCATGAATATCAGAGCTTGAAGCTGCCTGTAGCCTCTGATGTATCACTGCATATAAAGCCTTCACAGGTTATATTTTTGAACTTTTATTAAGAATAAAGGATCAAAATTTAGCCCTTAAAAGTAACCTTACCTATTTTCCTTATAATTAAATACCAAAGGACTGGAAACGAAGGTCACAAACCTACCCTACCTTTGTCCGGTACAACTAAAGCCTGTTTAAGTCAAAGAAATGTCTTTAAGGAGAGTATTAAATAGAAGCCACTCACAATAGTCACACAAAGCAAAGTAATGGTGTTTTTCCAGCACAAGGATAGGTTCTAATGGTTACATTCCTTCCTAAATCTTTCAGCCCCTGGTAGTCACTATAGCAAATATTGATGCAAAGTAGAAATAGTTCCACCTTTGTGTCTACAGATTTTGTTTTTATGCTCAGGCCAGAACACAGTTTCCTTTTTATCTCTGAGTCAACAACGTGTTGCCCACAAGACAGAACCACAAATACCTTAGTTTCAACAGTCAATTCAATATCTGAACACCCAGATTCACTGTTGTTCTGAGTAAGGTACTACATGTGTTTCGTGGTCTTTGGGGTTTTGTCAAAACTCAGTCTCCCACTCATCCATTTATTTTGTAAAAGAAAAACATGACAATTTCTAGGTGCAAGTGGAAAGCATGTTGGGCTGCTTTTAGGTAAATCTGGTAGGCAACTAGCAAAGCCATTCTCCATCTAAATAACCTAATAAGATAATTCTTCCCTTATTATCATTTAAAACTTAACATTTCAGTTAAGATTACTATGATTTTTGAAATTAAGACTATAGCAAAAAAGACTCTACTCTCAAATGGCTTCTGTACTCAAGAAGAAAAAAACCCATAAGCGGTAGGGACAGAAGACAGAGGAAATTATTCTTTCCTTCCATCTTGACATAATATCTCAATAATATCTTGGTATTATCTTATCTTTTACTTCTGCAAGTCATCTTAAGAAGGAAGACATCCAGTAAAAAGACAAGCAGTCTTGTCACACATGTATATAGCATGTATGTAGAGCTGTTTAACTTTTTAACTGGTCAAGTTCCAATACAGGCAGGTAAGGTTTTTCATTGCTGCTCAAATTTCAATGAACTCCTGTTCAGAAGTCAACTTCTCTACACTGCAGTCTCTTATCTCCTGCTGTCCCTGTGTAGACAATCAGTATCATGTCAGATTCCTTATCAACACTTGCACAAGCAGCTCAGTGGGCACAAGAATTACTTGTGTCTGAAGCTAGGTGTCAGTCATCTGTCTTGCAGGATAGAGCCAGTCTTGTTCATCAGTGAATATTCCCAAACACACTGAACACTGCTGAACAAATACTGGGAGAAAGAGAACCTGTGTATTTGACAGGGATTTTAATCATGGCAGACTCCTTTTTCTTTGTTCCACAGCCACAAAACAGGAATTTTACCATTTTGCTAGTATTTCATTGTCATACAAGAAGCCATGTGTAGACCTTTCATATTGAACCTTTATTCTGTATTGTGTTTTAGAGAAAAAATGACAGGATCTTGTGATTCATAGGATGCTCAAACCAAGGTATCAAAGACTGTCTCTCCCAAGCTCACACAGTAAGCAGTGGAAGGTGTATACTCATTCAAAAGGCCATCTTGTCTAACAAACTACCTTTAAATTAAATGCTATCCTGAAAGTTTCATTAAAAAGTCCTTGATAAACATTATGGCAAACTTTCTTTGGAAAAGGAATTATTCAGACTAAGTTTTGGGAAGTGTACTTATCTCTAGCAATGACAAACTTAGGAATCCTAGCATGAGCCTCTTCCTAGTCATGGCTTATATCTGTATGTGGTGACACAATATCCAAGCTTAGGTATCTAAAGTTAGAATTCCTAATCTATCCACTAAGTAATAAAAGAACATGCTGATTTTAGACTGTGCTTGTTCTAAGCCGTGAGCAGAACAGATGAGTGTAAAAATACAGGTGGGGAGGTGGGGTAAAGAGGAATAGAAATTATGAAAAATGAAATTAGTGGTCTTTCTGGGAAATCAGCACCAGAGAATTGATAAATGCTGATTAGGTAAAAAGAAGCAGCTACCTAGGAGGACTTTCTGCATGGAACTCAGGAAAACACTGAGTGGAATCATTATGTTGTGTTGAGGTTAAGCAAAACCAGCTAGTTAAATGTGAAATAAAAACAATACCAATCCACAATTTGAGTGTGACTCTGGAAAAGTCAAAGTACTACTGGATTGATTGTTCAAGACCCAGACATAATGACAATAGGTGCAACAGCATAGTTATATGAAATAAAACCTTAGTAATAGCAAGGCTGTAATCTTAGTTGAATTTAGACAGCAGAAAATTGAAGAAGAAATAGAAATGTGACAGAATCGAGCTCCTATGGTTTTTTGATAAACAGTTACAAGAAATGTAACAGTCCTGGTAGACCAGACCTGTATTAGCCAACAGTGTGATGAAACATTCCCAGGCAGTGAAACACAATGACATTATAATGACCTTAATGCTTGGCACAAAGCTGTGCCAGGCTATTGACTTAAGATAACCAGACCCTTCCTAAATGATTTCTGGGCATAGACTAAGAATGAATGTGGATGAAGGAACACTTTGAAAAATATATGCAAATAGTTTTCTTTTTTT
Source organism: Urocolius indicus (assembly GCA_013401255.1). Taxonomy (NCBI): domain Eukaryota; kingdom Metazoa; phylum Chordata; class Aves; order Coliiformes; family Coliidae; genus Urocolius; species Urocolius indicus. Next base: position 219,694 of record WBNH01007806.1, on the reverse strand, counting down.
TGGAGGCTAAGAGAGATGAACAGTATGGACAAAGTTATTTGGGTTATTGACAAAATATATGAAGGATAGGGTTACTCAGCCTGGAGAAAAGAATGCTCCAGGGGCACCTTATAGAAGCTTTCAGTATCTAAAAGGGGCTAGGAGAAAGCTGGAGAGGAAATTTTGCAAGAGTATGTACCAATAGGACAAGAGATAATGACTTTAAGCCAAAAAAGGGTAGATTTAGATTAGATGTGATGAAGTTCTTCCCTGTGAGGGTGGTGAGTCATTGGAGCAGGTTGCCCAGAGAAGTTATGAATGCCCCATCCCTGGAAGTGTTCAAGACCATATTGGACAGGGATTTGAATAACCCAGTCTAATGGGTGGTGTCCCTGCTCATGGCAGATGGGTTGCAATTGGATGATCTTTAAGATGTTTTTCAACCCAAACCTTTGTATGAGTCTATGATTTTATGCCAGGTAGCCTTAATGATAGAGATGTTATTTTACTGGCTTGCAAAAGTACAATCTGCAGACCCAGTTCCAGGAGTAGTTTTGCTCATCTCTTTAGTGAGACTTGGACTCAGAAACTGTTGAGCTGCAGTGGCCCAGAAAACATTTCAAAAGAATGATTTTCTTTGGTTATATCTGAGGGATGTAAGTCATTTCATGCTTAAAATAAAGTATAATGCACCTTTATTCTGAACTGGAAAAAAAGACTCAAGAGTTTAGTTCAGTGAATTAGATGTTTCAAACTGAGGTATTAACAGCAAAAAATGTGGTGATTAAATCATGTTTAACACGGGAGAAAAAAGCTTGGTCTGAAAAGTGTTCCTTGAGGAACAGAACACTTTGCCTCACAGAGAGGTGTGACAAGCATAGAAGTGAAGGTTACATTGCACTGTAACTGTCAGCCAAATGTTTGTCTGAGAAGCCTCTGGGTAGCTTGCCTTTAGCAGAGCAATAGAACAGGCATAAATGACAAAAGATATGATGCACAGTCAGTTGTTAACTCTAATAATTATTTCACAGTTAAAGTTTCTTTGAAACAAGGTGCCTATTTGCACCGTGCTGAGAACAGCAGTGTCATTCAAGTAATTAATGTGAACCCAGGTCATTTTCAAATGTGAAATACACTACTTCTTTTAGACAGAGATCATTTCACCCATCACTGGCTGTGGGCACCTCAGGAAAGTCCATGGGAACTGCTACATAGCACAATAATACAGGAGCAGTTCTAGCTAAGCAGCAGACAGAAGTAATCTTTTGAGGCTGAAATGAAAGGGAAGGTCTTATGAAGGAACAATGCAATTCCCCCAGTTACAGTTTGACATTAGGTCTAGTCTATTAATTCCTGATCAAACCAGAATCTGTTTTCCCATCATTATTTATTTCATGTTTTAAGTATAGCACATTGCTTTTAGAACTACTATATTTCTGTCAAAATCTAATGAGAATTTTTCACCTACATAGAAACCACTTTAACTAGATGTACAAATTTTGTCTCTGCTGGGTCTGCATTTATTTATCCTGCACTAGACAGGGAACTGTAAATAGATTATTATCACAATTCAATCATAGCAAAATACTATGCAGCATTTGGGGAAACATTTCCTTGTTTGCAGCAATTGTCTTGATAAAGTATCTCATATGTATCCCTTATACTTTACTGTAAGGTTCTTAGTATGATTGGTGACTTGGATATACGATCTGAGTATCTTCAACTGGAGAAAATATACTACAGGAAGGAAAGCACTTTGCCTTTCTCCAAAGCAGCCTAATTTGATGTGGCACATTGTTTCATGTGGGATAGATATAATTCCATTCAAGCAGGAGACATAATTTTCCCCAAAGTTTCCTGTGGGAACTCTCACGGTCACGGACTTGCAAGAGCTGAGTGTGTGCCATGCAGAGAGCACATGGAGCATCACTCAGGTTGACAGACTTCAGGCATCCAGCAAATTTTCTCTTGTTCTCCTCTCTGAACACTTATCAAAAGAGCATTATTACTCATATCTGGAAAAGAATGTAATAGAAAAACCAGAAAACTACTGGCCAAATTGGATATGCAAGTGAAGAAGTGAGATGAAGGGATGTGAGAGACTGCTGTAGCCCAGAAGTTCTCTGAGAAGCAAGCCCTCAGTGAATGCTGAGAAGGCCAAACTCCAACGAATTGTTAAAGCAGGGAGATCTACTGTCCCCTGAGAAAACTGCTGGGCAAACACAACCAGGAGACAATTATAGAATCATAGAACGGTAGAGTTGGAAGGGACCTTTAGAGATCATCCAGTCCAACACCCCTGCAGAAGCTGGTTCACCTAGATCAGGTTGCATAGGAACATGTCCAGGTGGGTCTTGAAGACCTCCAAGGAAGGAGCCTCCACAACCCCTCTGGGCAGCCTGGGCCACTGCTCTCTCACCCTCACAGTAAAATAATAGTCATCATGTTCTGTGGGACTCAAAAAGTCCAGTGCTGAATACTTGAGTACCACCACAATTAACTATCAGGGATTTGACTGAGTTTTCAACAGTGGTTACCAATGAGCCCTTGTGAAAATTATCAACCTCTAATGTCACACAGCTATCTGAAATACTTACATTTGCATTCAGATCAGCAAAAAATTGCCCTGAAAACATCAGGGTTTCTATCTGTTGTGTTAGACTGGATGAGAATTCATGCATTCTCTTCATTCATTAGCTTCATGAATCCACCCTAAAGCTACTTTTAATGCTACTTCAGGCAAGCTTTGCAACTTTGAAGAAATTTCATTTACAACAGCCAAAATTTTCTGTTACTTCTAGGATTTGATACATTATTAGTCCACATATCTACCACGTACTACAAGGACATGTGCTGCAAGGACTGTTATACCTGAAATGACATGCTTAGCCATAGCTGGGAGCCTTGAAACAACTGCTCTGAACTTGGTATGCATTTCTATTCTTCAGCTTCCTCCCTCTCTCTCTTTTTCAAATTCAAGAAGGACAGAATATTCTTCAAGAATAAAAGACTTCAAAGGGGAATATCCCATAAATTCTATGTTAAGTGTTACTTCAGCCAACCTTGTAACAATAACAATAGAAGATTAATTTTACTTCTCCCAGTAGGAATTCAGGTAGAAATTATTAGCCCTCAAAATCCTGGAGTAACAAACTATATCACAGAGCAAATCAAACTTCTTCCAGAAACAATCTTTCTCCTCTCAGAAACACCTTGATTTACAATTGATTGGGTAAAATAAAGATGAATACACAAAGACAAACTTTATGATTCACAAGAGAAAAGGTAAGAGAAAGCATCCCTTACAGCAACAAAGACAGCTAATTGTGCTGGTTTTGTCTGAGACAGAGTTAATTTTCTTAATAGTAGTTGGTATGGGGCTATATTTTTGTTTTTAATGAGAACAGTATTGATAATAAAGAGGTGTTTCATTTATCACTGAGTAGTACTTACACAGAGCCAAGGCCTTCTCTGCCTCTCACCCCACCCTACCAGCGAGTTGGCTGGGGATGCACAAGGAGTTAAGAGGTGACACAGCTGGAACGGCTGACTCCAGCTGACCCAAGGGATATCCCAAACCATATAGCATCATGCTCAACATATGCAACTAGGGGGGAAAAGGAGGAAGAGAGAAGACATTTGGAGGGATGACATTTGTCTTCCTAAGTAACCTTTACATGTGATGGAGTCTGGTTGTCCTGGATATGGCTGAACACCTGCCTGCCCATGGGAAGTGGGGAATGGATCCCTTGTTTTGCTTTGCTTGTCTGCTCAGCTTTTGTATTATCTCAATCCATGAGTTTTCTCACTTTTGCTCTTCCAATTCTCTCCCTCATCCAACCAGGGCAGGGGAGTGAGCAATTGGCTGTGTGGTGCTTAGTTGCCTGTCGAGATTAAAACACAACACATTGCAATCATGACAGTTTGCTGTTTTGTTGGTCCACTGTCACCACAATCCATCATCATCACCTAAATACTTTTGCTATACTGGTTCTTAATTCTATTCTGTATCTTTCAAAGCAACCTCCCTCATTATAATCCCTTTGACAGCACAGAAGTAAGAGATGGTCTTATTAGCTGCCAGAAAGAAAAGATATTTTAGCAGAAGAAAGCCTCTTTAAACAATATATGTCTTCAGGGAAATTCATCTAGGATGAGAGAAGTTACAGAGTAATTCTTCAGGAGTTAAGACATGAAATATAGATCATTGGTAAAGCAAAGCTTTGCTAAAACCCACATGGAAGACTGAAACATCACACTATGTGGCAATATGATAAGCTGGCAGGGTTGTCTAGCAGAGATATTCAGTCCTATCCAGGACTATTGCTTTGGTGGAACAATCCTAGATGGTGTATCTGTCTCTTCAATCACAGGTTCAGTGCTAAATTCCTGAAGATTTTTGAAGTTTTGGAAAGATTAAAGATTCAGAATGAATCCAAACTTTGCCATTTGGATGATGATATTTTGAACCTTTCCTTTGTCACAAACTTATTAAAAGCTCCCTAAAAGTATCTCTAGTGTGTATGAAACTAAAGGGGATCAACCTAGAACTTGCACTTTGGAGTTTAGTTATTCCTGCAGCAGATACCATCATATTTCCTCATTAGAAGCAAATATGTTCAAGAGTCACTTGGTTTCATCTAGATCAGCACTTGCCAACACATTAGGTCTCTTTGGCTCTGCATCATGATTTTTGGAGAGGTCATGCTGTTACATGATGGCCCGAAACATCTTTAAACTGCAAATTGTAATATGAACAAACTGTCATTTCCAACTAATGAAAATTGTAGTTTTATGAGTCAGGCATGATACAAATTAATTACAGTTTGAGATAAATGTTGAATCTTTGTTTTGGGGTTTCGTTTCTGTATCTTTGCAGATGCAACGTTTAGCAGGTGTTCCTGCTGCAGCACAGCTTCCTCTTTTTGTAAATGAAACCCAAGAATCACATGATTCCATGATCTGAAATCAAAATATATTGTGAGGCATTTAAACTGTAGCACATTACACAAGATTGAGAGATGAAGAAAATGGGCTGGTTTACATTCTAGTTGGTATAAACAGGTTAAATATTCTTTTTTTTCCTTAGGACCTTCTTCAGAATGCTGATGCTGTCCTGTTGCCATTTAGCTGTTAAGTATGGTGTTCTTTGTTGACAGAAACCATTCATCAGTTCCTGAAAGAGACACTATATTTCAGCAAAGAGAATAGCCCATATTATTACCACCCTGCAGCTGTCACACTACCTGCTAGAATGGGATGCCATGTCTCATTAGCAATATTCTAATGTAACTGCCCTGAAACAGAGCTTTCAATTTCCAGAGCTTAGGATATGCTGGATTCTGGATAAGGTCAGGGTTACATGGTGATCTGGGTGATTTACAGCCCCTACAAATATCTGTTAACTCTTCATATTCCCTTCTAAGGTAAAAGCAGGTTGTTCAAAGTAAGGCTGTAAAGCAATAGTCATATTATGTCCTGTGCTGAAACATACACCATAAATGAATCTATATTCCTTCAGTTATTCAAACAAGAGAACATTCTTTTGGAACCTCTGGCTGATCAATTTCTGCATAGCAGATAGAATATTATGTCTAAATTTCTTGTCTATAACACATTACATTACTCTACATTATTTGATTTGTATTCCTGCTTTTCATAGAATCATAGAATGGCAGGGTTGGAAGGGACCTTTAGAGATCATCTAGTTCAGCCCCCCTGTAGAAGCAGGTTCACCTAGATCAGGCCACACAGGAACATGTCCAGGTGAGTATCGAAGACCTCCAAGGAAGGATAAAGAACAAGAAAGATGAGTTAGAAAAAATGGTTAAAAGTCAGTTCTAAGAAGAAGCTTGTGTTCTTTGTCTTTAGAAATAAGGCAGATGTTTAGGATTTGGAAGGCCTATTTTCTCACATCAGCTAGCATGATCCAAGACTGTAAATGTCCCTTTTCTACCTTGAAGGGCCTGAAAAAGAAACTCGTTTGCAAGTGAGTCAAATTTAACAATGCACGACAAATATACTTAGCAAAAAGCTGCCTAAATAGAGCTTAACAGGCATATGAGTTTCTGCAAATCAGTTTGGCATCTGGAGTCTGATTTTTCTGTTTTGCCTTCCCTACATTTTCTGGAAGCAATTTGAGGGGAAATAACCAGAGAAGCAGCATTGCCAACATATTGGAAACCTGCTGGTTACAGATGATTTAAAGAACACTGTCTTGTTGAAAAATCCATAAAGACTCCAAGCAACAGGCAAAAAAAAAAAAAAAGAATGGCATACCAAAATAGTTCCTACATTCTAAAATCATTCCAGCTTAGTAGCTTTACTGCTAGAGATAACCAAACACACTTGAAACTTCAAGGTAGGGATTGCTAATAGGTTGTGTTTTCAGCAGCACTGACCCAAGGTGAAGTATATTTTGCTCCAAGCTAAATTGGAGCCAATAGCTTCAACAGGATGCTGTTTTATCCCCTGCTTTTAATCATGTTCTCAGATGGACAGTGTCTATGTGTTTCTTTTGACAAAAGTAAAATTTCTGTTCCTCCAAAGTCATTGTGTTTGACATTTTCATGGGATTTTTAATAAAGGATGCAAGGCTGGCTGCAACACAAAAATCTAACCTACACGTGCCCAGAATGACCATATCCCAACAAAAAGGAGGTCTCCTCACTAACACAGACATTTCCTGTGTGTGCTGGGGCTCACCTAGAGGTGTTTAGATGCCAATATAAATGTGAAATGAATGAAGACTGTGGGAATCTGTGCGTAGGTGTGCAATAGCCAGGCTGCTGAAAGTTGAGCGTGACTGATGTGCAGATAGCAGGCGATGTGTGGAGAATGATAAACATGGTGGGAGAAAAGATTAGTACACACGTGAAAGGGAACTTGCTATATATTGCCTGAATTTGCAGCACACCCCCTCTCTCTCAAGGTTATCTCCCCTCTCTCCACATATTTGATTACACTTGACAGAGTGATGAGTGCTGCAGCCAGATGAGACACACTTATTTTGCTGAACAATCCCAGCGGATTTAGAAAGACAAAATAATACCCCAGTCAAAGCACAACTTAGGTCTTCAGGATACAAGATGAGTGTTTTTTCTTCTTTGTTTAGAAATGCAGGTTCAGAGAAGCTGAGCTTATTTCTAGATAGAGGTAAAATTCAGCAAATTGCTTTACCCAGATCTTTGTTTTTAAAGGATAAGCTTATATTTGTTCAAAAGTTCTGCTGCACCAGTGTAAACCAGCTGCAGGGCTAATACTTCCAAAGACTTCTGCTACTAACAAGCAACTCCAGTCACCAGGACAGTATGACTTTCCCCAGCACCAACCAAGAAATATATGTAGACATTACAAGTCCCTGCCCTGTAAGGTGCCTGCCCTGCCAGCCTCAGAGAAGGCCCTGTGACTTCTCACCTCTGGGAGCGCACAGCCCTGGATGCACCCTGATAGTGTTTCTCTGTGGGTTTTGAGTTTGTAGAGGAATATCAATGTTCTCTTTGTTTCTCTCCCTATGCAAGGCTGAGGGCTTGTGAGGTTTTGCACAACTGCCATCAGACCATCAAGGAAGGATTTTGAAAGATATTGCCAAATCCCTTCCATTATGTTGTGCCTTGGCACTAGACAATACTCCCCATACAAAAGAGGTGAGTAAGCTTCCTTTTCCAAACTCCTTACTACACCACTCCATGAAGGCAGGATGAGCAAGACCAACTAAAGACATTAAATTCACAATAATGGTTGGTTGCTTTGATGAAGAATTCTGTATTCGAACACAAGTGGCTATTCCATTTTACTGTTTTCATGACATTTTTCCCATGGCATAGTGAAGAAATACTTCTAAAAGACACATGTCTAGACATGATAATGGGAAGCAAATAGAGTGCATAAATACCGTAAAGCAGGCTCCTTTTAAAAGTGTAAGACACCATTCAGATGCACTATCTGTACTCTTACTGCAATCTTGCTCTTAGCAATGATATGGTTTGAAGAAAGTAAATGAAAAAAGAGAATTTTGATTTTTTTTTTTTCCCCCCAGTTCTGGGCTCCCCGGCTCCAGAGGGACAGGGAATTGCTGGAGGGAGGCCAGTGCAGGGCCAGCAAGATGATCAGGGAGCATCTTCCTTATGAGGAAAGGCTGTGGGACCTGGGGCTGTTTAGTCTGGAGAAGATGAGACTGAGGGGGGATCTCATTAATATTTAAGTATATAAATGGTAGATGTTAGGAGGCTGGGATATTCTTTTTTTCTATTGTATGATGATGGGATCCCATTCTATTGTATGGGATGATGGGATGAAGCTGGAACCCAAACAGTTCCATTTAAATGTAAGAAAAAACTATTTCAGTGTGAGGTGAGGGAACCCTGGCACAGGCTGCCCAGGGAGGGTGTGGAGGCTCCTTCCTTGGAGGTCTTCAAGAGAGTCTTTATGGCAACAAGAATTAAAAAAACATGCTGAAAGAAGGTGGCATTGAAAGTCTAGGAGATGCACTCTTTCTTCATAGACAGATAATATCTGAAGTTCCCCAACAGTATTTCTGTGGCAATCCCTGTAACTCATTCAAGCTGAGTTAGAAGAGTTAATTCCTATTCTGTTTGGTGCAATAAAAATTGCATGTTGTCTTTATAAAATTAAGTTATACAGCCAATGTCTTGCCCTAGACATCTGCTTTTAACCTTTCAGAGCACCATCTTCTACAAATAACCGCTTCACTGCATTCATTCACTCACCCTTCTAAGACCTGCTCCTCTCACATTGAATGAGTTTTAAAATATCCAGTTCCAATTCCATAGCAGCAAGACCAGAGATTCCAGTCACATTACTGCTGAAATTAAAAACTGAGCCTTGACTGTACTTTCTTTTCCTACTGCTGCTGAAGTTATTGTTAGCAGTTATTTTACCGAGAGAAGAGGGAGGTGGAGAAAAAAAAAAAAGAGAAAGAACAAGTGGTTAGATAGCAGTGTTCTGCAAGATATACTTAGAATCAATCATATTACTGTTTTCTCAGCCAGGCTAGTGATCATAAATTCTGTATCTTTCCCCAAGCTCAGTGGCTGTGCCAGCCATTCATTCTGAAATGCTTTATGTTTCCTGTACAGGAATTCACAATAGGATTATGGATTTAGGAGAAAGCTCTATTCAAGAAGGGGCAAAAAGTGAAAGGAGACCTATTTGGTACAGAAATGCATAGTGTGCAAAAGGGATAGCATGCCAAGAAGATGGAGGAGTGGAAAAATATGTAGGAAAAAAAAAAAAGAAGAGACTTTATTTGTAGTTCATGACAGTTTTGTTCAGTGAGGAGTTTCTCTGCCTTGCCTTACATTCAAGAGCCTGGAAGTGGAATTTCATTGGGCCAACTTGGAATTATCCACTAACACCTGAAAAAAATATATTTACACCTGGAAGAGACAAAGGAGTATGTGTGTGTGTGTATATATATATGACTGGGCAATATTTTATCTCTCTAATCTCACAATTGTAAGTATGGAAGTGGCTAAAGGAAAATCTCCAAATGAAGCCATGTTCCCTCACATGACAACCTCACTGGTAAAAATGATGTTTCTCATTAGAAATGCAGTGTTCTTTCTCTCTTCCCCATGTGTGTCTTGGAGCTCCTGGCATACAACGACTTGCCATTTGCATTTTGCTTTAACTCACCAGTATCATTCTAAGATATAATGGAGCCTGAGGGGAAGAATTTACTAGTCAAAAGATCTTACCATGGAAGAAACTAACTACAGAGTTATAAAGTGGCCTTGCTGGTGTGGGAAAAAAAAAAACCCTCTCAGAATAAAGAGCAGCCAAATACTTTCCATGTTACCAGTGGTTAAAGCAGACAGGAACACAAGCAAGGATGCCGTTACAAGGTCTTGTGGCTACAAGAGCCGTTCTACTACTGAAGACACCAGAAGATGTAAGTTAGAAACTTCTGCTCTGTGTTTGTGTATTACAGCTGTTAGAAGCAGTGAATGCTGGATTTCGGCAGATTCTGAAGAATTTTGAATTCAGTTCCAGCCCAGAAGCATTATTGTTGCCTTTTAAGAGGCAAGATCTTTCTTTCTCTGATTAAAGGAAGGTGCTTCTGTTAGGAGTTTGTCCCTAGGATGCTGGGTAGGTGTGCCTCCATGAACATCCAGGTCTTCAACATTGTTCAAAGTTCAAATCTCAATATGAGCAACACACTCAAATCTCCTGGTAAGGACCAATTGGAAGGGGAAGCTCCTGAGTATATTCACACTGGGATTCATATAGGAACTTGATAGTAGCAGTGCAATAACTTAATGTAAACACTCGGGTTTTTTTCAAGTCAGAGCATGGAAGTTTGACTCACTGTTGCCCATCTCCCCACCTCAGACTGGCAAGTCAACAATGTAGAAAATGGATGATAACACAATTCACCTCTGTCTTCTTATTAGAGATGAAAGATCCAGTCTTGGACAAGCCACATCAGGATAATCCAAAACCTGACTACTCAGAATCGTTTCCAATTGATAAACACGTCAGAGATTTCTCCCTATTCAAAAGCATCCTTGAGCAAAAGGCAGTTTAAAGAAGAATATTTCCAGCTGCAGGGCTAAATGTAAAGAGTGGCTTCGTCTGTGCAGTGAAATACTGCAGATGTAACTGACTATTGATCCATAATGTACATGTTTGCATTGGGCTTTACACAGAAGGAATTAGAACAAAAAAGCATTTAAATATCATAAATCAGTTAAACTCCAGAGTGTGTATGGATTTTATATTACATATACAGACACATGTGGATGATTTTATGACCATAATGTCATGCCTTTATAATTGCAATTGTCTATGCACCCTCAAAAATGTGATGCTTCGAAATTTTTCTGCCAAAACATCAAAGGCAAACCAAGACACTTAGTTTTTCATCTTTTGATGATCCCTTTGGGGCAGTTCCTACACGATTTTTCTCAGGACTGGAGCTCTGAAAGTAGCATACAACCACCATAACAAGGGAGAGCAGCAGGTGCTGCGCTTTGATTGTAACCAGAGTCTTGTCTCCTCTTAAGGGAATTCGGTGGGTGTTTCAGTTGAAAGATTTTGGCTCTGCTCAGTGTTCTACTTATAAACAAAAGTGACTCAATCACTTCCAGTCTCGAGTGTACATGACTAACCGGTAATTTCCTGCATTTGTGACATATCATGACCTTCCTAGATGCTGTTCAAGTTTGTGACTACACAAAAAAGCACTGACAAGTTGATAGGGAGTGACCCTTGGTAAGTTGTTCTGCAATTGCTTGACTTTGCTCTGCAAGTTTATGCTCTCATGGCAACATGGAGAGCTTCTCATTCTCTGCCAGCTTCGTTACAAGAAAACGATCCTGTCTTTCAGTTAAAAAAAAAAAAAACACAGCAAAGCTGAACTGTTGAAGCAGCATGCACCTAATAAGCTACTTCTAAATCTGGCTCCATCATTTCAGTCTGTGGAGTAGCAGAACAGAGCTTGCAGAACCCTTCTCAAGTAAGTAATGCTTTCTCTTAACAACATATTTGGGTTTTTTACATTTAAAATGTATAACAGGTCGTAAAGAATCCTACAGCACTGACTTAGTGGTGCTGCAATATGACAACTGAATGCCTGCTTTAAGCATGAATTAACATGCTCTGTTGTTTCATTTGGCAGACATTACTGCCTTAAAAAGGAAATATTTCATGCATTAAGGTAGAAGACAGCAAATTATATGATTGAAGCTTCCCAAAGATGCAGGGCTGGAAAGCTAATGCGATGATTTCTAATTGACTGTCATGATAGGGTTTTTGTTAATGAGTTATGTATTTTTATTTGCATAATATATATCATGTCTATTTGATCTCATCTTAACTGGAATGTGTATTCTGAATAAGCTACTGGCTACTCAGTATGAAAGCAGCAAAATCATTTCTATCTTCAAGAAAAAGTCATCTAGTGGCATTAATGTTATCAGCAAAGCCAATATGCACACACTAAGCCTACCTCAGGTTTGAGTTACATGCTGAAGGGAAATATATTTCTAATGGATGACTTTGTGTAATTATACAAAGTATTAATCACTCCTTGCTAAACACAATAGTGCACAGATGAAATAATTGTTTGTATGAGAAAACAGAAATGCATGTCATTTGCCAAAACAAACAGCACATACTGTGGCATGCTCTCCACAGAAGTATTTAAACAGCTCTAACAAACACATCCCTTTAATATAATGACAAAGGGATGGGACTATGGGAGTTGAAGGAAAAGAAAATAACAATATTTTGCTTCGTGTTTAAATTGCAACTGTTGTAGCAGAAAGGAACGGGCAACCCAGAGGGCTACCTTTACATTCAATGTGCAAACAGACACGGATCCACATGCAATCAATCATTTTTTTCCCCCCTCATTTAGTCAGAGCTGCTTAGCACCAATTCCCCTGACAAGCAAAGCTGCTCGCAGCATGCAGGTTTGCAGCAAAAACTGTACTGTGGCTGCATCTGAGACATTACAGCTCTTGAAAACTTTTAACACAGACACCTCCAAGTAATATTATTTATCATGTGTTTTTTTTTTTATATATGGTAAAAGATGCTGCAAAAAAAAAATCTAATTGTTTAGTAAACTTGTACAGAAAACTATGCAAAGTTATCCATCACCTAAGGACCCATGACAACAGAAGCCAAGAAATTGCCATTCATTTCTCCCAGCTATTTTCAAATGATTTGTAAGAACCAATTTAAAATCATCCTGCCAAACCAATTCATTTATGTGCAGGCAACCTTTTTTAAGCTTTTCCAGGACATATTGCAGCATGGAACTGGAATATCCATTTACTTATTTACTGTGTCATAGAAAATCTTTGGGAGATTACGCATAAGGAGAGGTAAAGAATGAAAGCAGAGTTAGCAACATGACTGTGTTAGAGTTATGGTGAATAACAGCATGTACTTCCCTTTGCAAGCAACACCAAGCTTCATAGGGCCAGCTCTGAACAGCCCACTAAATTAGAAACCAATAAAGGAGAGGTTTAGCCTGACATCCCACAGCCTTTCCTAAAATCTCAGGAAAACACAGGAGAGCTATAACACTGCCAGCAAGTAGCAAAACTGATGGTACCATCCTCACAAGAGAAAGGAAACACCACTAACAAGCTTTGATCATTTCCACAGCTATTACTATTCAGCATCAAGCAGCAGCAATCATTGATAACCATTTCTGAGACACACTAGGAAGAAGAGAGCTGCTCTCATCAGGCTTCCAAGGGGATATGGTGATTTCATGATCAAGGAGACACTATTGCCTAGCTGAAAAAGCTCATTCCTTCCTTATCCTTTGTGATTTCCTAATTCTTCAAAAGAATGATCCTGGTGAAATCCCACAAACCTAGTACAGATCAATTGTCCTTATGGAAGTCTAAGCCCACAGGGAACTGACCCACTACAAAGAACTGCAATTTTTTTTAATATGCTCTTGAAAAACTCAGTCTACCACAGAATTTATTAATTTGAATAAGCTCAGCAGACAGAGGGGCTGAAAAAAAGAATATCACAACATCGTCTTATTCCTTTGTGGTTTGTGCATTTGATAAAGACTTCCCTCCCAGTCCTAAACTTTCCTCTGTGTTTAACATTTCATTAGTAGAATTACATATTCCTGCAGATGAAAAAAAGATGACAAGAAAAATGCTACTCTTCTGAAAGATCTCTTCAATACTCCTGGAGTACCTTGGGATGGACTTTGGGTAGCTTTAATTCAGCAGTAAGCTGGTGTCACACCAAAAAGGGACAGCAAGGTTTTGCAGACTGTGGCATCCAGCATCAAACTAAGAATGGATATAAACAAAAGAAATTATTGTAGAAAATATAATGTATTTTAGAATAAAATAAGATTCAGTGGATAGGAAATAGAATCATAGAATGGTGGAGTTGGAAGGGACCTTTAGAGATCATCTAGTCCAACCCCCCTGCAGAAGCAGGTTCACCTAGATTAGGTCATTCCACCTGAAGAAAAAGGAAATGTGTTTTTTTACAAATCTGATTTTGCATGAGAAGCTCATTCCATCCTTCCACTCCCTTTTCCTCTCTACTCTCTTAAGTTTTCTTATACCTTTTCTTGCTCTTTTGCCAAATAATGCTATTAATAATAAAATGATAACGAGGGCTGGGAAACGGGAAGAGAGAAAAGGGAGAGTGAAATGAGGAAAGCACCTAATTTGGAAAGCCACATGACATTGCCACCCTACCTCAAAGAAGGACAGGTGTAAACATAGACTCAGAGGATTTGATACTTTCCTAAAAGCACACATCTTTAAGGATCAGGAAGAAGCTAAGGCACTTCACCTGTGCATTCTCAGAAAGATCAGGTATTTTACTGTCTTTTCACCAAATGATTAGAAATTGGAGAGACAGAATCAAATGCTTGTGTAATGCAGATGACCTACAGCTCTACCCATCCCACAGCACGGCTACAAAGAAGCTGCAGTGTGTGAAGAAGAGCTCATGGGGCAGTTGGCTAAAGCAGAAGCTGAGCAAGAAAAAGATGATGTTGGCAGAAGACAGCAAGCATTTTGAGGAGTCATTCACAGTCAAGGTACGCAGATGTGGTTGCTCACTAATCTGGTAAAGAAACTGTTATTCACACATGTTATTATCTCTGTTAGTTAAGAACTTCCATGTCTCTTGGATGAGGACAGCAATGTCTCAGGCAGGTGATATCACAAGGTCTTAGCGCTAAGAAGTTCCAACTCAGAGAAAATGCTGTAGTGTACGTGCTCTGAAACTCTGCATCACGAGACTACAAACCTTCTCTTTATATATTAGCTCACACTCCATGTCATTTTGTATTCCTCTCTTCAAAGCAGTTCATTTTCTGAATTGTGGATAAATAAAAGGTCACTTAAAACCCTTGGAAAAAAAGATCAGAGCCTTCAGCATCATTTCTCTGGCTTTTCTCAGTGACACTAACATTCCTCTCCATGAGAAAATAAAAGGGAAAAATTCCTTAGGGAAATGAGGGTAAGCAAATGTCATTATCTAATGTCATAAGTGCCCTGTACGTTTCTTTGAGCAGCTTTAAAAATATGCACAGCAACATGTGGCCACAGTGCAATTTTCTACTGCTAGGCAGAAGACGACACATCAGCTTACAATTGATACTAATTGACAATGTAATGGAAAGTACTCTGACAGTATGATACTGAATGCTGTAAGGACATAGTGGGAGGAAGAAACTTACCAAAAAAATGATACATGGAGATTTCTTCAGTGTCCTTCTTTCTTAAAATGTGCAGTCCAATTAAACTGTGTCTAATGTTCTGTAGAGTTTTTACTAATAGAGTACTTAGCTCTTGCATTTCAGTCTGTTCTCCCTAGTAACAGGCAATAGAACCAGAGGAAACAGCCTCAAGTTGCACCAGGGGAGGGTCAGGCTGGATCTGAGGAGGAATTTCTTTGCTGCCAGGGCTGTCAGGCATTGGAAGGGGCTGCCCAGGTTGCTGCTGGAGTCATCATCCCTGAAGGGGTTTCAGAGACAGGTAGATGTTGCACTGAGGGAAATGGGCTGGTGGTTGATAGGACTGGGACAAAGGCTGAGCTCCATGAGCTTAAAGGTCTCTTCCAGCCCAAATTGTTCTCTGAAAGAGCATTTTCTTCTATTGTACTGCCATGAAAATATTTAAGAAATTGGTATACTAAAGCATTTTGTGCTTACATTTTTCTCTTCCTTAATTTGCAATTAATTGTTAAAGTTTTAAATATAGCTTGGATATTAAATCAGTAGCTGGCTCTAGTTTTACTGTAGTTGTAGCATTTGTCAGAGCACAGTGACTCTATTTTCAGGATGGTGCTGGATTAATGCTAAGAAACACCTCTAATGCTCAACATTTCTTCCAGCACAGCTCTTTCTAGCATACAGCTATAAATTCAATGTATAAAACTTGTTATGTTTGGCAAGAAAGACGGCACTGCAACTTGCTGCATTGAGTTTGATTACTCTGTAGTTGTAAGAGAGATATATGGTGGAAAGGAAGATTAATGAGAATTAACGCAGACATTGTCCACCATGCAGATTCCTGCATAGAAGCAGCAATTTCTTATATATCCCTGTTCCATAAGACATCACAGGACTTCTTCATGTTCTTTTCATGATAATAAAACTTATCATTTTTTCAGAATTCAGGCTGATTTAAGGGTGGCAGCAGTGGTCCAATGTTCTTTTTGTCATTATATGGTACAGACCTACCAATAATTGATAAAGGAAAAATTAGTGTGAAGATTTTTAACTCATTCCCATTAACAATCAGTCATTAAAATGAAAGAACCTAACTTTCATTCTACCGATCCTGAGGACAGCAGCATCCTGCAGAGTTAGAGCAAAAGTCGGTTGGAACTTTCCTTAGGACTGAAAGATGTTCGAGTAGAATCTAGTGAGGGAAAATGATGACGTGCCTTGCTGGCTGCATCTCCAGCCCATGAGAAATGATTTGTTCTCAAAAGAAAAAAGTAATAAGATGGTGAAGATAATGTCAGATGGTGAAGATAATGTGAGAAAGATTATGTCAGGTGGTTGGGTTATCACTTTTTTCTATGGTATCTAGCAACAGGACAAGGGGTGATGGGATGGAGCTGGAACACAGAAAGTTCCATTTAAACATACAGAGAAACTATTTCACTGTGAGGATGAAGGCGCCCTGGCCCAGGCTGCCCAGGGAGGGTGTGGAGGCTCCTTCCTTGGAAGTCTTCAAGACTTGCCTGGACATGTTCCTATGTGACTTGACCTAGGTGGACCTACTTCTGCAAGGGGGTTGGACTGGATGATCTCTAAATGTCCCTTCCAAACCCCACCATTCTGAGTCTATGATTCTATGCTAATATCCAGTGAAATGGCATTTTTTGCTGTGTGACACCTAGCATCCTAGAAATAAACATTATTCCTCTAATTTGGAAATGTGATGCACTTTCTGGAGAATAAAAAATGCTGGGAAGGCTTTAAGCCAACACTGTCTTGATGAAGAAACTGGGCTAGACAACCATGTGTAAAAAAACAAATTTGTGTTTGGCAACCATAACAGAAAAAAAAGGAGAAATCCAAAAGGAAAAAAGAAACCATCTGCTAAAAGAAACCCAGAGAGGAACATCTGTATTATTTAAAGGGTTAAAGTCAATTGTAAAACAGAAAGGTCCCATAAAACATTCCAAAATGAACTGCATTAAGTGCAAAGAGTCGTGGATAAGATGTGATAAATTTTTCATTAAAAGCAGGAGGAAGAATGGGCACTGAAAGGACTGGGATATATCTGTCTTGAGAGCGTCCTGAAGGCTGAAGGACATATCCATCCAAGATGAGAACTTTTAAATGAATTGCAACTCCTGTCAACTCTGGAGGGTTTGGCTGTGGTGCTTAGGGAGTATCCACGAGCAGTTGAAATGCTGACTAAGAATCAGAAACAAAACTATAAGTAATACACTCCTTGATAATGGAAAAACATACTCTTTTCTCCAAAAAACACAGCACAGAGGCCAGTGTAATTATTGATCCAAAGTCTTAGAGTTTACTCACTGACTACTAAGGCTCTGGAATCGTCCTTAATGACAATTAAAATAAACCCCAATATGGTTTTATGCTTTCATTGAGTCAATAACCTAAAACATTCTCATGAATCTCAAAATGTGGAAAACGTTTGGGTTTGTTGTTTTTTTTTTTTCTTAATAGATAATCTGCTGAATATGTTATCATTAATGTATCAAAAGGCATAATTCTAGATGTACAAAATCTTTACACACCATACACACATCATACTAGAACTGTTGAATGTCATCGCTTTGCCCCAAAAATGATCACCATCTTCCAGACCTCTTACACAAAGAAACTTACAGTTGTCATAACAACCTACTACAGCAAATACAACATGGCTTGTGCTTGCTTTTGATACTATTAGCAAAAATTGAAAGCTCTTGAAGTTTCAAAAGCAAAGATATCATTTTAGAGGGAGGAGGGAACTAATTTGGTTTATTTCTTAAACTCAGCTTTTAAATTTCAGTCTTCAGGCAATGATCTATAGAGAGAGTATATTGCATCATCTTTGCAGGTAACTCTGTTATGCTCCATTTTTATACCAAATCTGCAGGTTTCTAATGATATATTCTGTCATTTTACAAAGACAAGTAACCCTAAATTAACCATTATAAAAATCTTCATGCATTTTCCTAAGCAACAAGTTTACTCGACAGGTCCCTGAAGGCTTCAGTCTTGTCAAATGAAAAACTAAATCATTGCAAAAGCCTCATTTAACCCATGATCTTAGCTATCATTCTGTTATATCTGTTTCAGATTCAGCAGTCAGTTCAGCAGAAAAGGATCTACATTGCTCTGTTGATATTCTGAGATTAATACAAAAATAGACTAGAATGTCTTAGCCATTTCACTACACAACATTACAAACCAAATCCTCTTGAGTCCCTACAAATGGTTCAGCTATGAATTATCACTATATGAGTACTGACAGTATCTAGAGACATCACCTATGAGGATCATTATGCAAGACTGAACCAATGCATAGAGATACAGTCCTTGATTAGGAAAGGACTCACAGAAGGAATCATAGAATCGTAGAATCATAGAATCATAGAGTGGTAGAGTGGAGGGATTGGAAGGGAACTTTAGGGATCATCTAGTCCAAACCCCCTGCAGAAGCAGGTTCACCTAGATCAGGTCAAACAGGAACACGTCCCATTCAATGGTGGCTACAGAGGAAAGCACAGGTGTTCACTAAAGGGCAGCTAACAAGATAATGTCAGAGTTGGTAATGGTGGGCATGTTATTTACACTCAAGTCTGTCACTTAAGCCAGACAGCTCCCAGTTGATTTGCACAAACATAGAATCATAGAATCACAGAATGTTAGGGGTTGGAAGGGACCTTTAGAGATCATCCAGTCCAACTCTCCTACAAAAGCAGGTTCACCTACATCAGGTCACACAGGAACATGTCCAGGTGGGTCTTGAATGTGCTGTGTTATTCCAAGAACTGTGACCACCATTTCTAAACAGGGCACAATTGATGCTTAAGTTTATATTTATGTTAATATGACAGTTTTGGAAAAACTTGGACATCAGGCAAACATCCACATGGCATGATGTTTGCACTTGTTCCAAGAGCACAGACAAGACTACTGCAGCAATGCATTGCTATTCACAGACGTACCTGCTTGCACTGGAATAAGAAGTTCTCTTCATTAGCACTGTCTTCAGAGAGATTGAGATATCCCAGGCAATAGAATTTCAACATTTTAAATAGTAAGTCACTTATGATATAAAAAAACGAATCATAAACTTCAAATCATCATAAAAGAGTTCAAAGTATCCAACATCCAGATTCTTCAGCGCATTTTGGTTTAATGTTCAGCTTCTCTATTTATATATGTGACTTGTGGAAATCATTTCTGTGATTCAGGTAGTCTCAAGAGAATATTTTGATGACTTTAAGTAAGAATGACTACTGAATAGTAGTTGTTCTTATAAATTTCAGTAACAATTATTCTAATCAAGACTTAGGGGGACTGATTGGCAAATATCTGTATAATTTAGTTCATTTTGCAGCTGTGGTTTAACTTGTTTTTCTTAATAATTTGATATATCTATATCGTATGTAGAAGTCATTAGGCAGAAATATCTGAAGAAAGAGAAGCAATAGTATAAGCAGTATAAAAAGCCCATAAACATTACTTTACCTAGGTTACCTATAATCTAAAACCTGATATTCTTCCTATTTTTAAAGAATCCTATTTGACTGCTATACAGATGACGTGCTTCAGAACAAATGGGGTCACTCCTGACAGCAGAAGATAATTATATGAACCGTTTCTGTTGGCCATACCACTGATTGATGGCAGATCCACAACTTAAAATCGGGACATATGCAATGGATAGATGAATTTGTGCTTGTAGTTAACACAGCTCTGTTCATGCACAAAGCCCAATCCCTCATGAATAAAAAAGCTCTTCTCCAAACATGTACAATCCATTACAGATTCTGGCTCAACAATGAGGCTCGCTCTGTTTCTAAAACTGACATATTAATAAAGTCCATTAAAATTGCAGAACTCACACTTTGCCAAGCTCTAATGGAACCTGGAAGGCAAAAAGCCTGTTATGCATTAGCATAGTCCTTACCTCTTTGGGGAATCCTATTTGCTCCAGTGAGTAACCATAGGTTTGCAGAAGTCTGTGTTAGGATATACTGATAAAAGCCATAAATTCTGACTTTATAAGAGGAGAGTAATGCTGTATTGTGCCTTGAGTGCATGGAAAAGGTCACAAAAATCTTTGTGTTGACAACAGAAAGCATTCTCCAGCCCTTTAAACTGTCACCATTCACATTCAAGTGAGAGAGGAATATAAATTCAGCTAAAACAAGACAACATGAATAGGATTTATGCATTTTAAGGCACATTGTTTGTGATCAGGACAGTGTTTGTGACATGCAATGGAATGGCACAGTCCCATAGAAAATATGGAAGCATTTCAGAAAGTAATTCCAGTAAAAGCAATTGATTTCTGATGTGTTAAAAGGATCTTATTGTACCCCTGTTATTTGCAAAATTAATGCACTTACTATGTTAATTTGAGAGATTTGCAACACTTCATCAGCTTTTATGAACTATGATTTAAATGAGTCCTGGAATTACCAACACAGAGACAATAAATTCTGTGTAGTGGGCAAAACGGCTTGAAATGAGGGACCTAAATACAATGTCCACTTCAAAAGCTCATGGAACTGTATTTCAACTCAAGATATCTCTGACCTGTGTCTGTTTTCTCCTCCTTGCACTCTCCACATACTCCTCAGTTCTTTCCAGGGATCCTCCTCATGTCACCCTGCCCCAATATTTAAGAGAGGTTGCTCAGGTATCTGCTTGTGATTTGCTTCTCTTTCTCCACTTGCTGCACTTCATCAGTCAGAAAGCCATGGTAGTGGCAAGCACATAATCACAGAATGGTAGGGGTTGGAAGGGACCTTTAGAGCTTATCTCATCCAACCCCCTGCCAAAGCAGGTCCCACTTAGATCAGGTCACACAGGAAAGTGTCCAGGCACGTTTTGAAGCCCTCCATAGCAGGAGCCTCCACACCCTCCCTGGGCAGCCTGGGCCAGGGCTCCGTCAGGTAAAAAGAGTTAAATGACTTGTTCTTATCCTTATGCTAAAGCAAGGACATGCAAAAAGACCTCCAAAACAAACTGTTCCTCTAGCAGCACATCACTGGAACACTCCAAACCTTCACGCTGATTATAAAGTCAGACTATAGCCCTTGACCTCACTTAAAGAAGCTTTTAAGTTCTCACACATGCAAAGCAAAAATAGAAATTTTGCACTTCACAGTTCAGATTTGCCTGTCCATAAAGACAACAAAGAATGAGAAGAGCTTCACACACAAGGTAACTGGAAGGACCCGTCATTACTACTCCAGAATCATTTGCAACTCTGAAATACTGCCCCTCGTTTAGATTCATTCTCTTTTTGCCTTTCTGGATCTAGCAGATCTGTCACTAAGCTTTCTAATAGAATAGCAACACTAGTAGTGTTAGGACAATATAGCATGACCTTCTATACTATTGGATTTTAAAAAGCCCTGAAACAGAACCACCCCAGACTTTACTTAGTGAGAATTGATCTACATCACAGTAGTTCAGTTTCCAGTTCAACAGACAGGAATGTATCATATGCTGCTTTGGATCAATGACAGCCCATACTCATCCACTAAGCATTCAATACCCTGGAAAATTTGCATGCCCTATGGATTCTGTTCATTAGCATGGCTAATTAAAATGATGAGAACGTGGTATTGATCTAATTATGAAACACATGCATAATTTGGGATGCATATGGGATGAAATGTGGTGGCTGCAACGTTATCCCTTTCAAAGTCATGCCTGTTGTCTTATAAGACAGAGAAGGGTTTGTGGGAATGCCACTTTCACTGATGCCAGCTGACACACAGACACAAAAATAAATGGAGTCATTGTCAAAGGGCTCCACTTCCCCTGTTAAACCAGAGGGTGCTGTGCCTGGAAGACCAGCCAAGCAAGAAAGGGTTAGCAGGGTGACTGAAGAAAGAGCATGCGATGTATCCACCTCAGCATGTGTAGCAGAAGTAGGAGCTGGTGCAGAGAGGAAACTCTCTAGAGATTTGACAATGAACAGTTACTCAAAACGCTGCAGCTCCAGTGAGGACAGCTTTGAGTTACAGGGTAGTGCAAGGTCAGAAGCTAAAAGCTTTGTTAAAAGCAAAAATAAGGATGAAGGTTATCGACCTCATCGATCAAAGCACGGTCAGAAAGGGGGTGAAAAAATCCACGGACTGGAGCACTCTTCTCTATATCCAGCAGAAGTGGGAAACGAAAGCCAAAAGCTCCAGAAACAGAAGAAGACTCACAAGAAAAGCAGTTCCTCTGCATCCGATTTGAGCTTGGTGAGTCAAGGATCATCAAGTTCCTTGTCTGTCGTAGAAGAGAAAATAGAAGCTAAACTCAAGTTCTCGCAATTTATCAATGAAGTGACTTTCCGAGTGCTTGATCCCATGAGCCTGAGGGCATACCGAGCTGCCAAACTGAAAAACACCTTTCCATCCAGTGCCAGAAGCCTAGATGATTTGCATATTAAAAGAAAGTCTCCTGAAAGTTGGAAAGAGAACATTCTGGATGGGAAAACCCATGAAGACATAGACTTAGAGAGTCTGAGAAGCGACGACCTTGTGGCTGGAACACGAACACGCAAGTTAGAGAAGTCCTTATCCTTGGATACAAGTCCCTCTCTCAGGTCACTTGACAATGGTGCCTCGTGCAGAACAAGATCTGGTTGCCCTGTAGAAATTATGATTTCTCAAAGCAAAGAAATGCCAGCCACAAAATCTGCATCTCTGCCTAGAAGCACAAGCATGGTGAGCTCTCTCTCAAATCGGTTCTTTGGGTGGTAGGTGATGAGTACTTGTGCATTAAGGCAACTATTGAAGAAGTGCTTCTTTCTTCCTGGGTGGGTTCTTACTGTGTAGACAAACTTTTCTCCAGGGTGGAACAAAAATGGAGAGTTTATTTTTACTAACTGAAGAAACCAGGTCTAGGAGATATGGGAGGAAGGAAGGGCAGGGTACAACTCCCTACTTCTTTCAATTTACTGTCTTAAGGAAAGACTTTAAAAGATAAAATAAGAAAGGCTACCTGCACTGTGAAGAAGCGTATATATAAGCAGATCAGGTCAGTGTGAGCAGTCAAGACACTCTCAGAAAAGGTGAAGAGTGTACTGTGACAGATTACTCAGGTAGTCAAGATCACCAGAGCTTAGAAATTGCTCATGTATCTCTACAATATCTACAGTATCTAGATTGATTTGTGTATCTAGATTGACAATTTGCTTCCTCATTTTTCTGATAAATAAACCCTTATGAAGTGAGAAAGAATGAAAAGAAAAGGCTGAAGCTTTCTTCTATAGTCTGGTCAAAAAAATCATTATTTTTTAATTACTTTTTAATGAGGTTATTTCTTTGACTGTGGAATAGGTATTTACATCTGTACTGAAAGGCAAATTGTTGTTCTTTGCTTGCATGACACTGTCAGAAACACTGAGCTGCCAAACCTTGAAGTGACGTATTGTGCTGTTACATCTCCAGAGCAGTAGTTACAGTGCTGCTGAAACAATAAAGCTCCAGGAACTGTTGTTTAAGGCTATACACATGTACACAGATGTTGCTAAAACAGGAGCTTCTAGAGCTGCATCATTCTTTAAAAAGTCTAATCTGAAAACAAAGAAACAGAAAGTTGTCTGTTTTTACAGAGGACTGTTGCAAATGGGAGAGCATTCCAGTCTTAAGAATTTCATGCAAGCTTTAGCAACCCAAGCGTAAGATTTTATAGGATGTTCTTGAATGTTTTAATTATCGGCTATCAAAGATGACTGAAGGGAGAAGAGGTGAAAGGTAATGAAACACAGAGAGAATTTGCATGTGAGGTGTGAGTTCCACAACAGGTGCTGTCTTGTAAAGGGATCATGAAGCTCCAGCCTGAGTCCATGGCAGGATACATTTTTTTCACATTTCAATTAACTATCTGTCAGAGCATCTTTTCCAGTGGACTTGCTCATACTGTACAGATTGGAACATCCAACCGATCGAGTACTATCTGACTAAACACTCCTGAGTGCTCTTTAATTCCACTCAGTTAATGCAGGCATCAATCCACCCTGATTTAAGCATGAGTCTGTTGTAAATCTAGTCATTTACATTAAATGCAGTAGTTAACCTCAGCAAACAGTGCCTCAGACTACAGAGCTCTACTTGAGAGCAGAAAAAGGTGGCAGGGCAAAAAAACCCACAAGAAAAACACATTCAGCCGCATCCAGAGTCTTGTTTGTGAATCTCCTCTCTTGACCCCAATGCAACGTATTTAGTGCAAGTCCTCATCTGAAGCATGCCCAATAAGAAGCAAAATGGCAACTGTACAGTCTTGGGTGCCATTACTGTAAAGATGTTTTAAAAGATCTTGGTTATGTAATGTTAATTTGAATATGGAAATAGAACAGTCCCTAAAACTGCTTCAAGTTTTAGTTGCCAAATTATTATTCATATGCAGAAGAGAATCTTTGAGAGAAAGAAATGGATCCAGTTATTTAGGCTTACACGTGGGAAAAAAAGGGTAACATAGGTATAAGAACACAGATCTTGAAGAGCATGAAAGAACATGCTTGAAAGTTGGAGGCTGATAAAGATGCATCTAGTAAGAGAAATGTGACTGAGAAGACGAATGCTGTGACACTGCCTCTTCTCTGTCACGCTTTCTGAAGAGCCTTGAGGTGTCCAAAACTCTGTTTGCACTACATTTGATGGGTCTATATTGAATCCAGACTCACTAAAGTGATTTTCAACTTTCAGACTTTTGAGAACTGGTCAAATTTTTCAGGGATTTTTCTGCAGCAAGTGGTTATCAGTTTACAAGCAGCTGCCACAGAAATGAAATCTCACAAAGAAACCACCTTTGCTGTAGATTTGTGGAGAGGAATTTCCAGACAGCTAGCAGGATCAAAAAGATCCTGTTTCTGTCTTCGAAGACCTGTAACTTTCCATCTGATAAAAAACTATCATCAGTAGCACACATTCTGTATGCAAGAGGTCTTAGAAGCACCTAATCGTTTCAACTTTACATGCACATATCCTAAGGAATTGTTCACTTGTCACCTAAGGCCATGACATTACCTCATCAGACAAAATAAACAAGGTCAAGCCTGATCAATACAAATGACTTGCTAGGCTGTGAGAGCCCCTCTGAGTTGATAGAAATACAATGTTCCAATTCAGCACTGAGGATGTCTTCAAAAACAAGCTTAGGTTGGGATAATGGCACTTCTACTAGATGTGCTATAAAACTAGATGCTAAAGACCAGCTGCTATAAAATATGCCTGAATTGGGCAGGTGGTGAGAGGGTGGAAACATGACCTTGCTCCACAGGAACTACCCATGCTCATGGAGAAATGTCTGAGAAGAATTTACCTGCATTCATGCAAAGTTGCACCAATACATTTAGATCCAACAACAATTGCTTACTACCTAGATGGCATCATTGCATGAGCACAGCCTCTTTCAGAACCCAGTGATGTGTCTGTGAGGCAATACATTAGGTGGGCTTCTCAGCTTGGTTGGCACCAGCTTCAGGTTTCTTCCATATGTGACATACTGCAGCTACCAAGTTAACTGCATCCCTGCTTCTCTCATATCTCCACCTGTCCTTCATCCCTCTAAAGAAAGAAAAATGATACTAACCCCTGTTCTTCCTGCTACCTATTATGCATGAGGATTTCAGCTGTTCATTACAGATGCTCTTAGCATAGGGATGGCACTCTGAGGGTACAGAGGCATCTTTAGAATGCCTCACACAACCGAGCTTCCCAGGCAGGAAAGAACACGAGGCAGAGTGAGAATGTCCTGAAAAGGCTGTGGTAGAATGCAATAGCTGTATAAAATCCAACTAATATTCCAATTCTAAAGACATTTAGTTTCCAAGGTACCTGAGTTCTAACTGAGTCTCAGTGAAAGAGCAGACAATATGGTGATTTTTGTTGCTCTAGGCCAAAGCTCGTTTATACAAGAGGCTTCCAGTCTTCTTTCAGACCTTCAAGCCTGCTTCCATGCTGAAAATAAAGACAATTGCTTTGTTCTTGGATGAATACCAAGTCTTTCTTTTACATTTACAGTACAGTGTTGTTTACAAGTAAGATTTGGGTTCAAATGCATTATAATGGAAAGTATCTATTATTTCACTGACTCATGCATGCATTACAGGAAAAGAGGAATGGTGAGAGGAATAGAAGAACAGCGAGATAAAGTGATTTTCACAGGTCAGTGATCAAGCCTCAGAAGAATGCAGGCCTGAAATATCTTTCAGTGTCCTATTTTCTGGTGTGTTCCTGCACTTTCAGGCAGGTAGGACAATGTAGAATCACCCTCAGTGGCAGAAAGAAGGAAGCTCTGATCCATAGCTCTGACAGCTCAAAGTTACCAGAGGAAGGTAAGAAAGAGAACAGTATCAAGTGCTTCAATTCCTTCGCACATGACAGTCATATGATCCATCATATCATTAAGGCCTTATATGAGGCAACAAAAGATGCCACATGGCCACCTGTCCTGGCATCCTGGCTTCTCTCTTGCAGTGCTATCCTGCATGACATTGCTTAGAAGCTTACTCCCCTCTGCCTTGCAAACTGGAGGTGACCGTCAGGCTGTCAGTAGTCTAAAAATGCTTTATCTAAACAGATATTAAAAGTCATGGCCTACTTCATTTACCAAAAATTTGATTGAGAGAAAATATTGGTCACCTTTTTTCACTGTTCAGCTACCCAACAAATACAGTGATTTTCAGACTTAGCTTTAAACCATACAAATTATACCATACAAATAATACCATACAAAGTGAGTATAGCCAGTGAGCTGCTAGCAGCATAAACCAGAGCAACTCCATTCTGTTATTTTCTTCTTCATCTGCAGATTCCTGAAATCAGTCCCTGTGGTTGGTAATACTGTATGAGAATCACAGGTCAAAACAATTGAATTTGGGTTTGGAAAGCCAAGCTCCATATCTTTAGTCAACCGGAGCTGCAGTTACTTGATACTTCCAGGGAACCTTATTGTATCATTATAACTTCTCTCCTGGTACAATCACTGATTGTTTTTCTAATTCTGTGTAGCACTATCATGAAATTGTCATTCTGGGTGCAGTAGTAATGAGTGATATTGCAAATGTATGCAGATGTGTACACTTGGAGCTTCCTTAACACCTTAACACAGCTTCCTTAACACCTCATAGGTGTTAAGCAGCCAAATGCTCCAAGCCACAAAATCTGATGGCCAAAAGAAATAGTAGTGCTTTCTGACCTCACTCCATCTGAAATCAAAGGCAAATCTCATTTTTCCACTGACCATGCTATCTTAAATTGCCTCCTCAATCTCCGAGAGATCTTAGTCCCATTAGGTTTGAAGCATGCCGTAGTGTACCTCATACTAACAGCAGCCAAGCTGGGGCAAGATGGAGCTCAGCAAAGACTAACAACCTGAGTATTTACTCAGCTTCATCAGTTAAATATAGAGTGCTGAATCCTCTCCCTCATTTTGTTTGTGACATTTACGGTACAGTCACAAGATCTGGAAAGGCAAGAAGGTCAGGTGCAATTTCATCTCTAGTTAACACCTCTTGTCCCAGTAATGTGGCATTGACTCCTTTTTCCGCTGCTAAGAGGAGTGCAGCAGCCATGTACCGTAGGAGAGATCAGCATAATGTTTTTAGAGCAGCAGATGTGACATCGTTTTTACAAGCAACAGTAGGAGCAGATGGTGTTTAGAGAGTTCTCCTTGCCTGCTCTAAAAACACCTCCGTTGGGTCACTAATGGATCCTTCGTCTAGTCGAACACAGTGCATACAGCTACAACGTTCCCAAGATGACACATATGGTCATTTACAGCTTCTCAGCTCATCAAATACAAATCAGATCTAAATCTTTCAAGAGCATGGACACCTATAAGACACTGCTCAAAAGGGGAAGCTATTTATTCAAGATAAGAGAAAATAAAGACAGTCTAAGCTGCTTGACAATGAAAAGAGTGTGTTTTCAATTAAATTATTTCATTATAAAGCCTGAAATTTTTGAAGGTAGGGCTCGTACTTCAGTTTTTGTCCCTCCCTGTCCTTCCCTGTTGTGTCCTTCCCTTCCCTCTATATTTTTAGAGAAGATGAAGAGCATCATGTGAGTCAGGAGAGAGATGTTTAGACAGGGGAACAGACATTATTATAACGGTAAATTCCTGCACAGAATCCAGGGCTCCAACCACAGCACAAACTCATTTTTCAGCCAAATCTACTATTTGCCTTCAGAGGAGCAGCCACTCAGCCAGAGAAAAACTACTGAGCACATGCAGTTCCCATTGATTTCGATATCTCTTGGCACAATGCAACAGTGGCAGTCAAAAATGTTTAGTGTTCCCTTTCCAGTGATTTTTGTTAACATGACTTTTCCCTTTCCTTTGAGTTTGAAAATAACTTCTCAATTGCACTCTCTGTCTTTGGGTGCCTTTAGAAAGTAATGGTACTTCCAGAGTAATGGAAGCTGCAACAGGCTGATAACAATTACAATCATCAAAGATACCTGAAAACTACAGAGCCAGACAAGTGAAGGCAAAAGAGCAAGAGGTACAAAAGACCTATAGATCTTTCTTCTCTAGCCTAGATTTGGTCTAAAAGCCTTTCTGTGAAATTTATGGTATTTTAAAGGTGTTTCAACCCATTCTTCATTTCTTCCTTCAGCCAGCAGCCTGTGTTTGTCTTGTTTATGAAATCAGGGGGTTTTTACCCTGTCATAACGTAGCTTTGGCATGTCACAGAAGCAGAAGAACCTCAGCCTGCAGTGGCTCTCTCTCATAGACACATGCAATAATTAACACAGCCACTTCTTCCGGTCAACACAGAAAAATTCTGAATTCTACAAAGAGAAAATTCCAGTGCAAGGAACTACTCAGAGTCAGAAGTTGCTCTGATTTATTTTTCCCTTGTGAGTGGCTGATATTTTTGCTTCACTCATTCTAAGGTTTTGCCTATTAACATTCTGCCCACTGATGCACTGCATGCAATTATTAGAAATATAGATGTAACCTTGCTCCCTCCCCACTGTGCTCTAATGTCTAACCTGAGTAAAATAAAAGTTCACTTCTGAATATGAACTTAGCACAGGACGTATTTTAGGGAAAGGAGGGGATCAGCATTACATTGCTCTATGCTTGAAATAACTCTGTTTTCTCTGTAGGCTTGGTGCTTTATGGGTTTTAACCTCACATCAGAAACTATTATATGAAAACTTTGGGACCAAAACATTTTAAGAGCAGAAACTTTGATGAGTTACAGGACAGTTTGAGGGGGGTTTCATGCTAAATACAGGCCTTGGAAATGAAACTTTACCTGCCTCAACACCACAACTCCTGTCTCAGAATAACAAGAACTACCAGCCTGGACTAAGTTCTGATAAAGAGAAGCAGGACTCATTTGTGAAGCTAGTTTACATTAATAGAATACTTATTTTTTTTTTTTTACAAAGCTCTTAAAAAAATGGCATTTTCACAAACTAGCTCAGACATTTGTTTCAATTCCTTCCTCTTTGCAAAGCAGCTTAAATTTGACCTTCTCAGATGAAAATCTTCAATGCCAGGAGTTTTAAATGACAGGAAAACACATCTTGTGGATAAGAAAGCAGCAGCAGATGCCATAAATCTTGGCTTTGAAACAGCCTCCCATGATATTCTCATAAGCAAAATGAGATAATATGAGGGAAAATATTAAAAGGGGGATGCAAAACTGATTGGGAAAATCTTATTCAGAGGGTAGTTCATAATATTCAATTGTGACTGGGGGTCTCAGGGTGACCAATACTACTTGGTGTTAACAAGTATATACATCTGCTTTGAGATACTGTTGCAATCTATAAACAAAGAGGAAATAAAACATACAATTCTTCTCCTTTGTCTGATGTAGTCTGATACAGATTGGAAGCTATTCTAGTGCATTTATTCTCCTGTGTAATGCTCTTGAGAGGATGCTTGTGAAATTTCAAATATGCTGACTTCCCAAGAACAAGAAGGTACTTATTGAGCTTAAAGGAAGCTTTGCCATTCCTGAAAACCAACCTTAATGGAAAAGCCTTCCAGTCTTTTCTTCTATGTCATGGAAAACTTATTCAATACCTAGAATAGGCAATAGTTGCTTAAACATTCCACCATGTCTCCTATCCCTCAAATCACCACGGTGTCCACAACTAAATGTTTCCAAAAGGATATCCCAGGACTTGTTTGGAGATTATTGTTAGAAAAAAGTCAACTGAGTTGGATACAACAGCAGTGGAGCACCTATTGCTGAACAGAACTGGATACACCAGCAGTGGAGTACCTATTGCTGAACAGCTAGCTTGTAGGCTGTAGTCTGCAAAGCCTTCTGTTAATGATACTGTTGGCCAACACTTCTCTGCTTCTGACAGCTAAGTCAATACCTGCAAAGATAAACTAAAATTGTTCAAATACACATCTGCATCTCTTGAGCTTCTGAGCTGTTTGCATTAATATTTGATGTTAGTTGGGGAAGAATGATCATGGATATGGCAGTCTCTGCCTCCTGCTCCCTGCTTGGATAGTGAGAGCATTTAAAACAAAAGAGAACGAGGAATAAATTCTTGGCCTGTTTGTGCAGCAACACTTGTTCTCTTGAAAAATACAGGGACATTTCCTCCCAAGAACAGCTATTCCCTAGATAACTGTAGTAACAAAAACCTGCTGTGTGAACATGGTTAAAGTGAGCAGCAGTGGTTCACAACCACTTATTTCTACAGCAGCCAGCCAGACCTTCTCACTGCTTGCTATGCTGCACTGTGCTGCAAGCTCACAGAAAGTACTAGACACATCCTATTTCTGGAGACTCTGAGCTGAATCATAGTCTTGCAACAAGAAAACCAGGACTGCCTGCAAGTCAGCAAGTTGAAACTAAACACCAACTGAGGCTGGTGAACAGTCAAGGGCTGGAGGCCACCAGTAAGCCTTAATGATTCTGACTACTTGAGATGTCCACAGCCCAGGAGCCCATGTCAGCCCCCCAGGAAGGATGCTAGGGGATGGATCCACTGGAGCCCCATGGCTGCTGGGCCCCAGGGAGTCCCCAGCCCAGCAATGGAACACGCGAACACAGCATAGACAGAGGTAGTTCTGTGCCTGACACTTGCCTCCTGCCACTCCAGCAGAGCTGATACCCAAACAACAGCAGAAGATAAAATATTGCTCAGGACACAAGAGGTTATGGCAAAAAGGAATCTGAATCACCACACTACAAACCATACTTATTCATTGTAAAGAATGTACAGGGAGTGACAAATTGGTAAGAAAAACTGATAAAATTGTCGTAATGGATGCCTACATTAAGCAGTTCATTTGCCTTGGATATGCTCATCTTCCCCANTAATGGATGCCTACATTAAGCAGTAAACTGCAGAAAAGACCCTTCATTTGCCTTGGATACGCTCATCTTCCCCGCTTTTCAGTATTTTGAGGTTTCCTCTTGCTTCTTTTTTCTGATGCTGTAGTAAACCAAAATGGATGCTAAAGCAGTCAGCAAAGTTACATGAGGGAAGTGCACAGTCCATTACAATCAATGCAGTTAATTAAAAATACAATTAAAACAGAAACAGTAATGAGAATTGGAACACAATAAATAATTAAACCAAAATTAGTTTGGCTCTTTTGTTGAGCCACTCAGTCCCCAGTTAAAAGCAAATGGCTTTTTGCTTCACTGAGAGCTACAACAGCAGACCTATCCTAGCTCTAAGTTCTCCTTCTAGCGTTAGGGTGTAAGCATAGAAGTCATTCTCGTCTTTCCTTTGCTCTACCCACCTTCCACATCCAGTCTGCTGTTCAACTCCCAGCGCTGCAAAACTGGGAGCTGAGCTGAGGCATTGCAAATATAGAGCAGGAAAGAAGCATATGGTAGGAGAAAATAACAAAAAGCCTGTTAATTATTCCAACAAAATATGAAACATTTCCCTACAGCAGGAGGGAAGTTGTTGGCAGATTATTATTTATCTGTTTATTTATGTTAGAAATAGGCAAGGGCAGCAAGAAAACTGTTCTCCTCACAAGCTACTGGTGGCTTTTTTGTACCTTACTCATCAACACTGTGGAGTACAGGAGCTAAAGTTGCAGGAGGTAACCTGGAAAGGAAAGAGGCTTTGTTTTTCAATCACCAGGCTTTCAGAACAAATGTGGGTACTGACATAGCTGTTTCATTTCTGAGCTCGAGTCTGTAGGAATCATTTTTACAGGTAATTGTGTCTGTGCCCGATATTACCACAGCAGTGGTACAGCTCCATAAATTGTCCATTGGCAGCTGTTGTTGGTTGCCTGCTTTGTTTGTATTCATTCCCATCTTAAGCATTCCTTCCCTCCTAGAAGGAAATACATCTCTCCCCCACGCTGGGACACATTGACAAAGAGCAGGGTGCTGAGAAGGAAGTTTCAACTTTCACTTTCTCATTGCATAACCTCTCCAGCTCTTTGAGAAGGAAGAAACAAATGAAGCCTTTTGGTTGAGTCACTATTTAATAACACAGGAATTAGCTAAACATCATGACAACTAGGGATTAAGCATTTCCCACTCTTATTGGACTGCTATCATCAGAAGAATTTTCTAGTAATTTGGTTATTTTAGTACCACAGATCAATAGCTTGATTCTTGCATTCCTCAAAACTGTGAAGCTTGATAGCTGTAATAAATATGAGCATGTGTCCTCTAAGCTATAATGGACTTTTCTGAAGGTGTATGTGCATTGCTGTAACGTGTCAGGAAGAACTGGCTGACAAATGTCTCTTAAATCCTTACTTTCTCTTGAACAACTGTTGTTAGCACCCCAGCTGCTCCAACACTGATTGTTGTTTCCACATAAGCATTAGGGTGAAATGTAAGTGAACATAGATTTGCAGGGTTTACCACAATATAGAGAATTCTAGAATGGTAGGGTTGGAAGGGACCTCCAGAGATCATCTAGTCCAACCCCCCTGCAGAAGCAGGTTAACCTCTTCTATTAAATCCGGGTAACAATGGAAGCTCCTGAGACAAATGAAAGCTTTGCTGAGGTGGTCAAAGCAAGGGAGGGCATAACAACTGTTTTTTCTTACAATTGCCCCCACTGGTCTATTGGGTAACTTTGGGTAAAGGCCCAAAAGGCTTGGCTGTGCCTCAGTTTCCCAAGTGGTAAAATTACTCTTAATCCTTACCTACTCTGTAAGCCTCAGTAATGACATGGGAGTTGCATTTTCTGGGGAGATTTCTAGGGTATTAAATACAACTTAGCATTTTCCAACAAAGATGTTGGGTGTGCACAAATACATCTACAATACTGTCTTCACTGGTCTTTGAAAAGCATCTAAATCTGTGACTTAACCCCCATGTGTGCCATCTAAGCTTCTCTCCTTGCAGAGGTTATTTTCTGTGCTTACATAAGCCCAGCTGGGCTGTATGTAACCAAAAAATTAAGTCAAGTCCATCTATAATGTCAGCACATTGTCAACCCTTGAAAACTTTGATTTACATGACAAAACCTGCATGTTGTGACAAATTTACCTGCCTTGTCTAAGGTTTGGCCTGAGTGTCCCAGCACTCAGTACCATTTTAACCAGCCACAGCTCAGGGCCTGCAGCCTCTGTGAACTGTGAGGCTGAAGCAGTTCACACTTAGTTCAGTCATAGACTTTCTATATTTTCACTTTCCTTTTATAGCTCAAAGTTAAAAATATCTTACGTTTCTGTGTCAAGTGAAAACACTCAAACCCCTGTAATGCAGCTCTGCAGGTAAATTAGTGTCTAGATAGGCTGAAAACTACAAACTTCAGGAAAAAGTGCAGCAGAACTTGCTCTTGTCAAAAATAAATCTTTTTATTACCTTGCTTTGCATTGTCATCTGTTACTTTCGCAGATAATAGGCACACCATTAAAATCTTTTCCCATTGTCTCCTGTGTTTCCAAAAATACCCAATGTAGCAGCCCTTTGCACATCTCTGCTTCTCTCTGTACTTTCTGTATTTTGTATTTAAACCTGGTGCAATGGAATGTTGCATCTTCACTTTGGGTGTAAAACTTAGGTGCCAGCAACATTAGCGTGTTATATTAACAGTTCACCTCTCAAAATATCAGAAGCAGGGAAAAAAAAACCACCAACCCACAACAAAACAAACAACTGAGAGAAAAAAGTCCTGGCAGTTCTAGCATAAAGGTTTGAAATTATTTATCCCTGGGTCTTATTTGTTTGTGGTGAAATTGTGACTTGATGATTATGAAAGATGCTGTGAGTAGGAAAGTCTGATGATATCTGTGCTGTCATTATCTATGTATAATACATTATGGTCTGGACACATTTCTATGTGACCTATCTAGGTGAACCTGCTTCTGCAGGGGGGTTGGACTAGATCTGTGAAGGTCCCTTCCAACCCTCCCAATCTATGATTCTATATTTCTGTGGTCACTATGGAACTGCTTATTACTGAGAGGTGAAGTCAAAGCCAAAGCAGTACAGTTTGCAAGCCTAATCTTGCAAACATTGTGAAGCTTTCTGATGGGTTAGGTAATGACATAACTACAGGCAGAGAAGTACTTGCCTGTGTTTGGAGTCATCACTCTTCCCTAATCTTTGGGTTGTATACCAAAACTGGATGGGATGCATGTGACAGCTGCTGCTTGGAGGTTAGAGGGGAGTAGCTTTAGGACTGATTCCCAGCAATAAATTACAGTGGTTTCCCTGGGATCTCATCACATACAAGGTAGTGAACCTGGCAGCCTGGGAAGCTTGAGCATCTCCCACAAATTTCCCATGGAGAAAGAGTCAGATAACTTCAAACCTCTGTTGCTAGACACCCTCTTGCTCATCAGCACAGGCACTGCACTTGAGCTGCTCAGTCCTGAAATGCCTCGAAAACTGTCTGGTTACAGCTCTTTTCATGGACACAGGGAAAGCTGATTTAGGAATCAGAGAGCAGGGCACATGTTGTGGAGGCCACATTTATTTGAGCCTTTAATTTCTTAATGGAAATGAATGATGTAGCTTTTCCATTGTGGAGCCATGGGAGAACACCTGGCCCTGCTAACAACCTTGGTTGACAACATCACTTGCATAATTTCACCCAAAATCAGATGCTTTAATTTCTGATGATGAAGAATGTTAAGAATTCCCTTTGGTTAAAAATAGCTTGCTCCTATGACTTTGGTTATTCATAGTTTACCCTGCATCTATTTGAAACATTTTGATAAATATTCAGGACTTCCCAGCCTTATATTTGATCATTTATTTAACTAAACTTACTTAGTATAGAGGTAAGGATGTCTTCAAAGAAACAGCTTGTTTAAAACTCTCTCTACATCACTTATTAATCAGAAGTGACTTGTAATCTTTTGGTATAGCTTGAAAAAGATTTTAAGCATCTTACTGCATCTTTTCTTTTTAAACAAAAATAAATAAGTCATGCCTTCATTCCTTTTGGTTACTTTGGGAAATGGTCCCTTTTTAATTGAACAAGCCTTTCTTTACCTTATCTATAACTTTAAAGTACCTTTTTATTTTATGTTGTATCACTTCCTAATGACTTCTGAATACAGATATCCATAGTTCTTCCTTAATGGTGCTTTGCCTTCAGGCTGTTTATCTGATAACACATTTCTATTCTTTATTGTCATAATGCCTCCCCCAACCTGCTTTTCCTGCCGAATTAGCTGCGTACTCATGTAGAAGAATCTGTCTTCTTTTGCCTGATATTGATTTCAGGCAACTTTCCATGTTTTTATGCTCACGTACAAGTCCCCAGTAATTCTGATTCTGTTATGAAGACTTTGGATTGCACTCTCTCTCCTACCACTGTCCTGTCACGCTTTCTATGGGAGGAAAACCCAGCTGCCTGTTCCAGTAAGAAGCAAGAGTTTGCTTCAGTCAGGTCACCAGTCTGAAAAGAGAGGCAAAGGACACAACAGGACCAAATGACAACTCCTAAAGCAGTGGCTGCAGAGCCCTCATAGAGCCTGAGTCTCAAATTTATGCTGCCAAATAATTGCAGCACATTTCTCAGTGTGAGTGATGCATAATCACAGCAGGTTGGGAGGAAGGAATTAAACTGGGTTTTTTTTCTCAAAGCTCTCTAAAACATCATCACTCTGATAAGAAGAATTGTGCTGTTTCTATGCCTATAGATAATGTCAGCTTCACACTCTGGCCAACATTCCCCAAAGGACTGATGAGTTTCAAAGAGCAGCTGTGAAAGTACTGTAAAGATATTTGATTTAATACGACTTGATGCTTTCCTTTAAAAAATGTATGGAGCTATATAACAGCAATAAAACACTTTTTCAGTGAATGCAGAAATGACTAACAGCTCTCCAGAGGGTTGTTTCATAGGAAATCACCTTACAAGGATCTCAAAAATCCAGCTTAACAATATTAACCCTTCATCGGTGAATGCCAGGAGCTTTAAAAATTAGGATTATTTAATGGATGATACGAACGTTCACAGTGTGGTAAATAATGATGAGATCAAAGGGATCTCACTTGTAATGCTTTTGGAAGAACACTAATATAGTCAATGCTGATATTATACACCTGGGCGTGAGAAGGAAAAGTCATACTTTTAGACTAGGAGACTGTAAAACAGACTCTGTTGAGGGCCAAGGAGTTCTGAGTATGTAGCTGCAAAGAAGTTAACAATCTTGGTTTTAAAACTAGACAGATAGAAAACTTAAAGAGGTATCTTCACCTCTGTGCACAAAATAGACAAAATCAGTGTTGGAAAGCTAAGAAAGAGTTCAAGGGTGGCACTGAAGAGACTCACAAATCATCCCAGGCCACAAGAAGTTAACGTGCAAGGAAGTGGATTCAAAGAGTGTATGCTCAGTAGTCATTCCAGACACAAAGGGCAAGGCTAACTGCTGTGTAAAACCCCAGCATTTCCTTCTCAACAGTTTCTTACAGTCTGTGTTTTCCAAGTCATTGCAGAAGATTGCATATGCTGCATTTGCTAGTTACTGGGGAGCTCTGTAGAGAAGATGAGCTTCTATTAGCTGAATCAAGAAGCCAGCAAGGAGAGAGCAGTAAAGTTTTGCTGTCATTCAAAGCACGCTAACAAAAAGATGTTGTAAGACTAAGTAGTCCAAAAGGTTAATAAAAGTTAAAGGTTAATACTAGACACAGTGACTAGTGTCATACTTCAGCAATAATGTAGGAAAACCAGGAAGAGTGAAGGTGAAAAACCTTAAAGAGAGCACAAACTTTTTCAGGAAAATCAAGGGAGGACAGATTTCAAGGTGAACTAACAGAGCTGGATGAAGGTACAGCACAAGGGGAAGCAAAATTCAATCCTGACAAACCCAGGTGTACTTGGTGGCCAGAAGTCTGAATTTATTGCAGGGGAACAAACGGGAGCAGAACAAAAAAACTCTCATGGAAAAGCCAGTAGGAAGATTTTTCTGAACAATGTTGTAGTCAAAATAGTAGATAGAAAAAGAAAGGTAGTTTATCTGACCATACAACACCGGTCTAGATTAGTGACAAAATTTCTGATCTTCTTGCCAAATTCAGGAGGAAATAGACAGTTTTTTAGGAAAGAGAAACTAAAAGTAGTTAAAGGACTTATTTAGAGAGAGAAAACAAAAAGAATGGATTCAGTTCAGGAGAAACATATACAAAGTCTTGGGTAGAAAAGTGATTGTCGGGTGCTCCAGTTTCTGCCTTCGTAATACAAGAATGAAAGATTCAAATGCCACAGAAAGGAAAGAAATCCAGAACTGATCAAAAGAAGTGATTTTTAGACAGAGTAAGTTGCACATGGAGCTCATTGTCACAAAGCAATCTGAAGGCCTAAAAGATCAATAGGAATCAGAGTAAAGTTAGACAGTTATCTGAAGGTATATAAATCCTCAAGCTGCAAGGTATCATCCCAACTCTACCTGGCAGGAGTTAGAAAGTTAGTTCCTGCTTACAGGTTATTCCATAATCACTCACTGTGTCAGTTCATACATTTTCTTGTGAAACATTAGGGAAAAGACCTTTAGTTTAGATACTGTGAGGCTAGGAGCCATAAATTCCAAAACGCACCTCTGGAGACCACTGATGGGGAAAATGAAGTCATCACTGAGCTAAAGACAGCCTTGTACAGTAGTAGCCAAGTATGAAAGGATACACAGTCTCCACACCATACATTTTCACAGGATTATTCTAACCCTGCAAACATGAGGATGTAAACAGGCAGTTTTTGCAGAGCAAGAGAACTTCTATTGGGCCAAGTGATAGAGCTGAGGACAGAAAGCAACAATGATGAAACCTCCCTATGTGTTTAAACCATTGTTTCTTCCAAATAGAGTTCCAGGAACATCAGAGCTTTTATGTTTTCTTCTCAGAATGTACCAGCTGGTGTAATAGAATGTACTAATGCTCCCTATAGAACTTGACTAGCTCATTTCATATGTCAGTTATTGCCCTAAAGAATGAAAAGCAGCTTTGCTTTTTGAAAGAATGACCTGACAGCATGAAATATTTCTTTCTGAGGGCTCTTTTGGTTCTGTATTCATATTCAGGCTGCTAGACTGACCTCGATGCAGCCTAAAGAGGAGATGATCTTGACAGCCCTTTCTAGTGATGCTTGAAACACAGGTTTGCAGGCAAATCCTTTCTGTGCCCTTTAGTTTAAGAGAGAGAAGAGTGATGTCACCGTCTCCCTGATAAATACTAATATCAAACTCGAAGTTAAAGTGAATTGTCTACCCCAGAGGAATATGCCTGTGAGATGGAACTCTAGAAACAGTCAAATCAAATAGCACAAATCACATGGAGATCAATACAGCCCGAATTGCCATCTGTAAATTTAGATCCTTTCCTCAGAGGATGAGCTTTCTGTGACTGGCTCTGGCATTTTCCTACAATGTATGTGAAAAAAGGGTCTTGTCATGTTGATTGTAATCACACAGAATCACAGAATCTCAAGGGCTGTAAAAGACCTCCAAAGCTCATCCAGTGCAACCCCCCTGACAGAGCAGGGGCACCTAAAGCAGGTCACACAGGAACTCATCCAGCTGGGTTTGGAATGTCTCCAGAGAAGGAGCCTCCACAGCCCATCTGGGCATCCCCTGCCAGTGCTCCCTCACCTCAACAGGAGATAAATTATTCCTTATGTTTCTTTGGAACCTCTTCTGTTCCAGTTTGTACTCCTTGCCCCTTATCCTGTCATTTGGACATTACTGTGAAGAGCCTGGCTCCAGCCTCCTGATGGATCCAGAACTGGACACAATATTCCAGATGCAATCTCACAGCTGTCGAGCATTTGATTTTCTATTTATTCCTAGATCTTTCTAGATATGTCTTTAACTAACTAAAATAAGGAAAGAGTTATAATCTCCTTCCCTTTCATTTTATGCTTCAGAGGGGATTTTTTGCTTCTATGTAATTTTTCTCTTGCCACAGTGGCAACAATGGTTTTTTCCATGGTCCTTTTCCCTCACTTCCTCATGTCTAGACTGTTCAAAAAAGAAATGTACAACTAACACTCTACCTTGAGGTTCAGATTCTCACTGTGTCTCTTTCTTGTTTTGGATATCCAGGAAGCTATTTTAAGAAAAAACCCTTACATACTTTGTAGTTGCTTATATGCTTTACTGTTTATCAGTCTGCTTGTCCCCATTTTAGCAGGCTGATTAATTTCTCAAGCAGATTTTCAGCACTAAAAATCACACCTACTTTGTTCCAAAACATTTGGCAAACGCAGAGCCTACCTTTGTTTATTTCTGCACCAGAGTAGTTATTTTTCTGCTTGATATTCACTACTGTATCATCACACCAAAGACCACTGTCAATATAAATGTGCCCTATTTCCTTGCTGTTGTCAGGCATAAGTGTTTTACTGATATAACGCTGCCTGTGATTTTTTTTTCCATTGAATCCAGCTGCTTTTTTCTCTCTGCAGATTTCATAGTGTTTGGTTCTTGTCTTCTCTCTGCATATTTGTGATATTGGGAAGTGCAATTCACAACCTTTGTCTTACAGGTATCAATATAAAGATAGTAAGATCCAAATTCCTCTCCTGACTAGTCCCATTACCACACAAAGAAGGAGTTGAAAAGCAAGATTTGGGAAGCTAGATGAAGTGGATTCTTGAAGCACAGCAACATCTTCCCTTCTTGATAGAAAGAAATTAAATGGAAAACAAAGCATTTAACATAGAATTACTATATTTCAGTTGAGAAAGCTTAACAAGTGGAACCTTCATTAGCTGTATTTTCCTTGCCTTTTCCATCAAATCAATGCAATAATAACACAGCTCTCTTAACTGAATTAAGATTGCAACAGTCATTGTTGTGAATTGCTACATAAATATGCAGGAAGAAACAGTGGCATTTGTAGTGCAGGTACACTGAAAACTACAGGATAGATGGAGGTTTAGGCATGAAACCTCCCCATGTGAGTACAGTTAATTGTTTTGCAATAGCAGGGTTCAAGGGGCTAGCTGAAAATGAAATGAGAAGTAGATGAAGGAACTGAGCAAAGGTTGCTAACATTACCTTTGATGTTTGAACCACTAACTCCCTTTCAATCTGACTTCTTAAAAGAAAGTCACCATATCTTCATTTAACCTTGACTGAGAAGACAGCATGTGGTGACACTATCTATAAAGCAGAGTTCATTCATTTATTAGGGTCCCACTCAGGTGTTCCTTATTTTTCCAAACCTAGGCAATGTCCTCGAGTCACTGCAAGTGATTGGCCTTGTTCATCACTATACATTTGTCTTCCTGATGCCCCAGCCTGCCATTCTCCTAGCCATGATGGACCCAACACAGCTGAAAACATGCCCAACCCCTTTAAAATAATAACCAAAAACCCCCACCCTCAAAATAACAACTCTGGTAGCAGGGGAGGAAATTCCCCTTGACTCTCACTCTTTCCATTTGTATCTCAAGAGCTCTTTCAGAGTAATTAGCAGAAACACTCTGAAGTCACATTGCCATGGCTTGCTCAGTTTCTTCCATTGCCACTTGGCAAGGAAGAGCCTTCTCTAGCCTATATTAAAAGCATTTCTTCTACAAGCACCCAGAGTCAAGTGACTTTCTGTTGACCTCTGGTAAAAGAGAACACTTCCATAATGCCTCTGCAGGAAAGGCCAGAACCTCTCTGTTCCCAGCCTCTCTTTGCCAGATATTCATTAGAAAACCATTAGCATAGCAAAGCACTGGAAGACACATTATTAAGGCAGCAACACTGCTCTTGCACATTTCATCAACATCAAGTTTCATCAAGTGCAACATGATGTTTGCAGGTGTAGGCTGTCATTATTTGATATCTACCCCATTCTTCTCCTCTCTATAGCCTTTTGCTAGGCTCTCCTTATATTTCAGTCTCTTTTTTTGTTGTCTCAATGGCAGTCACCTGGGATGTGAAGAGATGACTAGCTGACCTTGCTCAATAACTCTGCTCAACATATGGTCTGTGGCTCAGAAATCATCTGGGGTCACAAAGGAGGACATTCTGTGTAATGTGGCTGATGGATAGTAAGAAAACAAGCAGCTTCCCTGATATGGGGACAGGTTTTACTGTTGTGCTAAACAATGATGCAGGCGTTAAGAAAGACATTATCTGATGGACTAGAGAAACAAGACATTTCTTTACAGTCATCAAATCTCATCACTGTTTTTTGCTAGTTAAGTGGTAAGATAAAAATAAATCTTTTAAGCCTGTTTGTGGTCTGGGTTTTTCACTCCTAATCTCACTTATAACTAAATAAGGTTTCTAAAATGCTTTCCTTTTGGACCCCTGCAGTAACAATCTGACTGGCTGTGCCTACTGACAGCACACACCAGAGAACTCACAGAAAGAAATTTCCTTGCCTTTGCAGAAAATTCTAAAGAGATACTGAATGTCAGAGCTCCATACAAGCACACCATCAGATGACTGTACAGTTTTTATCATCTAGAAGATCTAGACATACCTGTTTACAATTATTCCACAAAGGCCATAGTCCTCAATCTCAGATGACTTCATTACCTGGAGGATCCCCCTCCACTTGGCTGTAGCTTTGCTTACTGATTACATGCAGAGAAATCAGTGGCAGCTCTTTTCAATACTCCACAAATAGAAGTGCTTTAAATAGAAGGAAAGTTCCCTTCTTTCTTGCACTCAAGAGATCAGGCAGGGCTGCTCTGGAGGAGCCAGACACGACACTGCCTCTCATGTGCTTCTTATCTCTTTTTTTTTCACTCTGCAATAAACCAATCAGGTCGTTTGACCACAAATGGTCAGTCATCCTTGGCCTTTCAAACCAATAAGGGGAAGCCTTTTTCTTCCTGAAGAAGCTGCTGTAATGAATGTAATAAAGCCTGAACTAATGAGGTTCTGTGGCACTTAAACAATAATCAGTAGAAGTGGATGAGAAATATTATCCTTTGTGTAATTATCACAACTGCCCTACAGAGACTTAGCATACATGTGTTCTTTATAGCATCGCTCCATATGGAAAGTTCCATTTTTGCTCATTCCAAGATTGCTGAGAACCTATTTCGTGCAGTTTGTTCTTGAATTCTTCTGTCTCTTTGGAAAGGGGTGGCTGAGGGAAGAAAACCCCTTTGTAAAAAAAAGCATTTGTGGACTCTCTTCCTTGTTTTCGAGAAAGATGGAACTTCAGTCTCTTTCAAGAAGTTCTGCCTGGCACCACAGTCCTTCCTGCTTCATTCATTAAAAATAGCAATGCAGCAGCATGAATCTATCCTTTGGGATTCTACATTAAATGCAGAGTCTTGCATCCTGGGCTGCTTTACGTCTGTGAGCCCTTTTGATGTCTCTTGGCACGCCGCAGCAGCTGTCCCTCGTAGTAGGCATTTAACTGATTAACATGCTTGCTCCTTTCTTTATTCCCCTCCTGCTCTCAGGGCTGCACCCTGAAAGATTTACTGCACTTTGGAGGGGTGAGGCACTCTATGGATGCTCTGAGGACAACATAATTACCGAATCAAAGTCTCCCATGAGCATATGAGCTTTGAACTTTGCTTTCAAGATTTAAATCCTCTGTTTCTCGGGATGTGTGTGGAGCAGATTGTCAGAGAATCATTTCCTAATAAGATTCATGGAGATAACCAGGGGAAAAGAGAAGAGCAGGCCTTTCAAATATTGTCTGCTAAAAATCAGACTGTAAATCTTTAGTTCAGCAAGTAATTAAACACATAAATAGTCACATGAAGCTCACTGGGAGCACTCGTGCACACAGTTACGTGTATCAGCATTTGCATTCTTGGGATTTAGTGCTGAGAAACTAATTAAACAAAAATGGTTAGCAACCCAAACTGGGTTTCTGTCTGAGTCACTGTCAGAACCATGCTACAGTTGCAGAAGAGTGACACTGTTATTCTAGA
Organism: Urocolius indicus; assembly: GCA_013401255.1. NCBI lineage: Eukaryota > Metazoa > Chordata > Aves > Coliiformes > Coliidae > Urocolius > Urocolius indicus. The sequence continues at coordinate 176,269 of WBNH01007806.1, read as the reverse complement.
CTAAAGGTAGAAATCTAAATTCCTCCTTTCATTAGGTGTGGGTCCCAGTGTTTGATTTTGTAATATCTAGTGGCATTACCATATTTTAGGGACTATCAAAGAGAAGATTCTTAGTGGATCTGTGGTTGCTAGGAGACTGGTACTTCAGTCCTGCAAATCTTCAACACTGCAAAGAGCAAACTGGCAATAATCAGGTTTTCCTGCCAGATAGCACTCAAACAACTGAAGTTTATGGCTTATTGTTTAAAAATTGTGATTTAACCTTAAATTTGTAGAACAGGAAAATTTAAGAGTTGTTGATTTTTTTTCCAAGTAAGTATTTTATCTTGTATCTGTAACATGCCACTCTTAAATCTTTTTTTAATCAATAATACCTGCGGTGCCTGATAGCTAGACACTTGCTTTCAGTGCACTGGCAGGCATCAGCCAGCACAGAAAGTGCTGAGCTCATTTAAGACAGTTCAGTGAGAGAGTTTTTTTCATCCCCAGGCCTGCCATTTCCATTTCTGTACAGGCATACAATCTACACCCTAGGCAGCCCCAAAGCTGCACCTTTGCCACCTGCAGCTCCCTGGACCTTTGTGGGCAGGGGGGAGCCTCACAGCTTACAGCTACAGCAGCAGCAAGTGCATTTGTCTCTCCAGCACCTGAACATCTCAGAATACATACACTCAGTTGTAGGGGTGCCATTGTGGAGTTTGTGCCACATTGACTGCATTTCCTAATAGTAACTTAATTAAAGGAGATATCCCATATCTTCTGAAGCAGCGTGGTTTTGTGACAGTGTGTCTGAGAGGGTGCAGTAATCACTCAGAAATCACTGAAGGCTATGATTTGGTGGTCTTTAAAACTCTGTGGTTTTGATGACCCAAAAGCTCTGCTAAGCACAAGAGCACACTATTTTTAGTGCAGTAACACTTGTGATCAGAATTGCATATGGGTTTTGTGCTTTGCTGAGTCATTGCTTTTACCACTGTTAAATAGGCATATGTTACAAACCTATTTACCTCTGAAGAATTATGTCTATTTTCTCATTCGTGGCTTTTCAGTTGCTCAGTGTAATATGACAACATCAAGCCCCAATCTGTAGCCCACTGGCTTGAAGCTTTTCATGGATTTTGAGTCTGGTAACTGCAAATGCGCTCATTTCTCTCTCATCATGCACCAGGAAAAGGGTAATGTTCTGATCTGACCCTTCATTATCCTCATCTGACGCTACGGCCAAACTCTTTTCTCCATCAAGTGCCCACAGGACATATAGAGCAGGGGAGGGAGAAAAAGGGCAAAATCCCAGCTGAAGTCAAAATGTGGGCGACTGTCATTCATTTCAGGTTCCCCCAGTGTCTTCTGATAACCTTCTATCTATTCCATAAGGATTCAAGCCTTGTTCCTAATTATATTCAGGCACTTTATAATTTCAGCCTACCAGCTGACACTTCCATGCAATCAGATGTCCTGGATGTGCTATTTGTCCTCCACTATGGTAACATTACATAGTAATAGTAAAAACGAACACGGCTGTATCATTGACAAATTCAACCTTAGCTATCTTCTCTTGCCTGCCTTGACAACTAGACTGTTGAATTCCAGCAGGATGGAGAGCTAAAAATAGCACAGTGTGAAGGCTGCGAGCAAAGCCACTAGATAATAGAGGCTCAGCGCTCCGGTGAATTGTGACACGTGCAAAAGCCAGATGTAATTTTAACAATACAACTTCCTTCTCGACAAAGGAATCTCCAGAGTCTGATTTAATGTCTCCACAGTAAAGCCTAACAATTCCACATTTTGTGTAGGAGTGAGAACAGACTTCTTCAAACTCACAGAAAAGAACCCCTGAGAAGAATGCTAATGCACAGCACGATGAATACAGAAAGAAAAAAACCTCTTATGACCTTGTAGCAATTAAGACACCGTCCAAGTCCAGCACAGAAAGTCACTTCATGCTTGAAATTATTACAATGACACATGACTGACCTCAGCAATGCTGACAGAGACCAGTAACCTTGGGGGTTTGCAGAAACCAAAATCCCTGCAGTTTAGGAAATATTGTAGCCTATTTCCTAGACAAGAGTTTGAATCTGGCTGGCTGTTATGCAGGAATGCAGAAAGGAACAGGCAAAAGGAGCTCTTCTTCTTTTCCTATATTGCCCAAAAAGAGGCGAGAAAGAGGTATATTAAGTAGTTAGCAAATTAGCTGAAGACTTGAGAGAGTTAAGTTCAAGTCTCTCCTACCTTTTACCATCACTGTACAACCTTGGGAGTCCCTTAAGGAACTCAAGCTCTCTGTAAAATAAGTACATCTCTAAGCCCTGTTTTATCTCACAGATTAATTTTACGGCGATTAATATCTACCATCCTGAGGCTGTCAGTGAGTTATCCATACAAATACATCTACTTGTTATATAGATATCTATTATGAACATATAATGGTTCCTTGTCATCTCTTGACCCCGAGATAGATAACAGAAGACACTTTATGACTTGAACAGTGAAGGATTGAGGCACACACCTTTTTAAGGGTGGTTTATATTTTGCATGTAATACCACTGAGGGCTCAAATGTACAAAGTAGGTGTTGCACTGGCATCTTGTAAAAGAAAGAAAATTGGCATCAAACAACAGCACTTCTAGGAACACGATCTCCGTTACCAAAGTGATGGTGACCAGAACCAGTTCCTTTGATACCAGCAACATCCTGATTTCCTTCTAGTCTGTGGATTTAGGGAGATTTATTTTTCTGTAATCTTGGCTCCATTCCTTTGGTGAAGAGAGAGACTGGTCTGAAGGACGTAGATCAAAGATCTCCTTAATATTATTCTCTGGCCTTATTCTTTTCTTGCTTAAGTAAAGTTTACTTAAACAACTACAGGCAGAAATCCAAATGATCTATCATAGGCCATGGCTTTTTATTCCCTGGAATAAGTGTTGTTCTAGAAATAAATATAGCCTCACTGTTCTGACTTTGAAGCACCATACACGTTGTTTGGAAATGGGATGAAAAAGAAGGTGAATCAATAAACAGATATTGTTTTCCACCGGTGCTGTGTGACAGGAGAAATGAAAGCTTTGAAGTTTGGCTTTCTTTTCAAGGAAATATCAGTGACATTGTCTGGTATATCTCTGCACCTTGTTTATTTTACTCTTCCCTGTCCACAGAGAAGTTCATAAGTGACAAAAGGCGTGAACACAAATGTCCTATTTTTGGAAGACTCACAGAACTCCCCAGTGCACAAGTCCCAGGGTGCCTTAGGAACTGACTCATGCTGAGGGCAGTAAAGCACGGAACAAATTCTGTCTGTTGGAAGAAACGTTTGCACTGCTTTATGTTGTCCTTTCTTTGTGGGACAAAGAGCACTTTGGAGAAGCAGTCAGAGTCAGAAAGGATCAGGAAAAGTTTACAGTGTCCCCCTAACCCAAGGCAGGAAAGCTGTACGTAAATCCTTCTGAACTTTATGTGACATCCCTCAGCTATTACAGGCAACTCCCTCAGTATATATTGTCTCTATGATTTAAATAGTCTCCCTAACACTTTCTTTAAATCTCTTGGCTTCATCTTGAGCCTCTTATTTTCAATCCATACCAAACACAGAAATGACTGATTTCTTTCCTCCTTACAGCCATCTTTTCCCTGCTTCAAAGAAATTCTCTTTGCTCATTTCAGCCTTGGTTTAGCTAGGAAGAGTTTTCTAGCTGTCTTAGCATTCTGGTTGTTTTCCTCTGAACTCTTCCAGTAAGGGTGGTGCTGAAAGCAGGGCACAAAGCTAGTGACCACTATACAAAAACTAAAAGATGAAGCTTTACATAACAGGACCACAGGTGACCACTCCCATCACCTAAATAGGCAGAAATGTAGTTAGAGCAGAAAAACGTGTTATTTTGTCACAAAGAGTTTTACAAGTGTAGGCTGCAGGAGTTTTGCAATTCTGCTCCCCATCTCATCTCTCTCTCTCGCTTCCTGTTGCCAACATTCATGAACAAAACATCTCCAGTATGTAAAGACATATGAATAAAGATGCACACACAGAAATACATATCAGCAGTATTAGGATTCATATACCATCCTGGGTCATGATGACTCAAGCTTTGGTGGCACTCAGTGCACTGCTTCCTTAGCAAGTCAGCAGTCAAGGCACCAGGATGCTGCAGTTACTCATGACCATCTCACATATCACTTTATATATCTGCTGACCAACAGGACCTTTTTAAATGGCAACTCCTGTGGCTAAATTCTCTTAACGTATCAGCCACAATTACAGTTACCAATGTCTGTAATATAGACGCTCACATAAGTATCCTGGTGATGTGCAGTCAGTAGTGACATGTCATATTTTAACACAGACACATTTAGTCAATTAGATTGCCTTTTCCTCTGGAGCTTCAGTCTGTGCTAACTTACAATATTTACAGTTGTGTTGGAGCTGGTGGGGTCACATTGGAGTCAAGCTAGCCGCAAGTGAAGTGTACAGAGGGTCAGTTGGACAAGCAATGCAGCTTCACCTCACTGTGTTAACCTTTTGTAATTCTACGGCATCATATGGTGCTGGACAATGGTAAACAAGGCATAGTCCATCCATCTATTCTCACAGGACAAAAGTATTGCTGTGTCTCTGCACCATAAAGGAAAGAAAAATGCACCATGTATTTGTTTCTGTTTTAGCTGGTCACATTGTCCAGGAAAGGCTTTCCTCTTCATTTAAGAAGTTTGCATAGCTCCTAGCACCACAGGTCTTCATCTCCGCTGAAGGCTACAAGGACTGTTTTAATACAAATCAGCACTTTAATCACTAAAATTACACACAGAGTTTCAAATCATCTGGTTGAGGAAAAGCATACCCCACAACTCAAGTGAAGATCCAACTGTCATTTTAAACCAGAAAGCCTCCTGTTTTCAATAGTCTTTGTTCATGTTTCACTGGATGGTTTGCCAAGCGACACAGAGGAGAGGTGCAGTATCTTCTGGGACTGTTTTTTGAGAGGGACTATGGCATTTCATGCTAGCTAAGAATACTGAGCATGACAGAAATCAGCTTGACTCACCAAAACAGCCATTTAAGAATGGTTAGTGGTATAAATCAGCAAGGCTTGAATTCACTGGAGCTTTGTTAATATACCCCTGTTGGGAATCTGGCTCTGAGACTTTATGGAGTGAAAATGAAACTAAGGAAGCAAAACAGAGATCCTAAAATATTAGGAAATAAAACAGCTTGAGAATGCTCTGTTTTCCCAAGCATGCAAAAGAGAAGCCTGTAGGTTATCATTTCAAGTTTCTAATTTGTGGTTACTTGATACATGTTCATGCATGCAGCACCTGCCACAGAGGACTTAAAGACTTACCATGAGAAAAATACCCAATTCCTTTTATCTTATTTCTCTTTTGGTTATTCCCCCATCTCTTTCAGTCAAAACTTAGTGCTCAAAAGACCTGCCATATGTTGAAGGTCAAGCAGAAGGTAACTTAGACCCGGTCCTGTTATTAAAGAGATATTTTGCCTCATCTTTCAGTAAAGATTGTGAAAAAATTGTGAACATGGAAATAATTGTAGGGAACTCAATTCAGAAGGAGGTTTAAGAGAAACTGCCATAATTAAGGCAGGATCAAGCTGAGCCTTTTCACCCTGGTGAGATCAAGAATCTTGTGGTAATCCCCAGCCCAAAATCCTGATCGATTGACATGTGAAGCAGCAAGCACAGGAGCAAAGCTTTTTAGTGTAGACATTGGCTCAAAAGTTATATCCTGACTCATAAGGAGAAAATATGACACAAAGTGTATCAAAGGCTTCATGGTCAAGCAAGCTCAGCAACCAAGGATGCAGAGAAATGGCATAAAACACAACAGTTTTAGCAAAAGTAACTTTTTTGTTAAGAGAACAGATTTCATGCTCAAGAAACGTGTCCTGATTTATCTGTATTTGCATGAGGCAGTTCATAAAGTGCTCAGCTGGGGAGTACTGTCAAAAGCTGACATGACAGAGGGTAATTCAGGATTATTAACCTGAATGAAAATGCTATTTTTAAAAATGTAGCATGTTGGGAGGAAAGTTTATCAGGTTTTGAAGAGGTTATTGAAACTTTGCAAGAAGATTTTGAACCCATCTTGTTACAAATACCTGTTGGTGCCTTTGAGTCAATGAATATGTTCACCTAAATGATAAAGGAGGTACTGACAATGATTAGGAAGCTAAAATAAGAACAGTTTTGTTTAGAAGCAGAATAATGGAAATAGGATGAAATTGAACCCAAAGCCATTCATATAAAGACTTTATATATGGAGCCTGTCATTTGGAGACAACAAAGAAACTGAGACCTCTGTGTTCAGATGGATTGTAAACAGCTATGAGCCTCGAGTGAGAGAACCACAGGAGCTCCGAGACAAACCTGAGATGCACTGCAGATGTATTTTCTTTACAGTCACTGAGGCATCCATATTATTATACAAGGTACTGACAAGGTGTTCTGTGCATGATATACAGCTCCGATCATCCACTTTCAAAACAGATTTCAGTTAATTTGGAATAGATAGAGGAGCCATCTTTACAGCCCCTTCCCCCTTAGAAACAGCTTCATGTCAAACCATGACAGATATTTAAATGACCGAGGGAAAGCAATATAACCTTCTGAGAGCAGTCAGAGAACCGTGTCTTGTTTTCCCCCTGAAATAAGACCTCTCTTCACAAATACATCTGGGAATTTAAAACCAGAGTGAGAGTAGCAAGGTTTAAACATAAAATTGGTACAAGAGCAAGTGGAGGTAAAGTGGTCACACAAAATTTATCATGCTTACAATGATCCCTTGATTTCAATCAGTTTAGTAATGTTTGGAAACATAAGGAGATGGGAGCAAATCTTTTGAAATGGAGCCCAGCAAACCTATGGACACTGCATGACAGGGTAGTGGTGTTCTAGAGATGCATATTCCAGTGTGGTGTGAAATTTTTGGGGTGTTGAACTTAGTCATCTGCTGTAAGAATTAAAGAGATGATTTGTCTATTTCTTTAGTGAGCTGGGTCCATTTATGGCATATCTTTGCTGTATGCAATTGGTCCCAAACAGCTGTGGAGGATTTTTCTTTTCACCCTAAGAAGCATTAGTAGTTGGTCTCAGATAGGGAAGAAATGCTGGGAAGCTGCAAGGCTACTCTTGGTGATGTTGAGAGGTTTGATATGCCTCGTGTGTGGTTACTTATGCCTAAAGTGTCTGGCTGATGCTTTTCCTCAGGTCAGACACACAAAAATCTCCCAACTAAATTAAGGCCTCCCATTCTTTCTAGTATCTAGTATTCTGATGTTTCTCTTTCATGGGGAAAACATCCAATGGCCAAAACAAGAGATACAGGATGTTAGTCTTTCCCTTTTCTACCTTCTTCCCTCAATGTTAAGCCTCTTCACCTTTCATATATTAATTGTCTTCAGATGGTCTGAGAATAGTGGAGGTGTTTTACAGCCTGAGGTGTGGAGGTATACTTGGAAGAGATGCTTTCTGAACAACATATCAGGGGCAATTGAGAACTGGACTCAGTTTTCTTTTTATCTCTAATTTCAGACAAGAGTTTTATATAAAGATTCTTCTTCTTTCGTAAACATCTATTAGATCTATTCAATACCTGAAGTTAAATCAAATGCAGCCAGACACCTCCTCCAGATCTATTCAAGTTTCTATAGACTAAATTCTAGTCTTTCTTCAGGTAGCATTTGAGCTATACTTTAAAGCCTGTACAAAGAGACATTGATTAAGACTCTAATTAAAGATTGATCCTGTCAAATTATGTAGCCCCTACATTTTATTAAATAAAATCTTTAACCCCTGTATCCTAGAGGGAAAAAAAAAAGAGGAAAATGCTTCCTACCAGTAAAACTTTAACAGAATTCTGAGCACAAAAACATGCTGAAGGGACACAGTTGTGATTGAAAACATCTGGCAGTTTACAAACGTACCAGAAGTCGAGACTTCAGTTGTTAATGAACTCTCTTTTACAGCTTTCCTCACTACAGAAACAAAAGCAACTCCCACAATACCGAAGAAGTCAAAGTAATAACAGACCAAATGAGTGGCAGTAACTTTCTGCTGTTCTTCCTTTTCTCATACATTCCATTAGAACCAGCCAACACACCAATTCAAAGCCCAAAGACCTGTGGAGCAGTGAGCTATTAGCCAGGCTCCTGGGTCCTGTGTCTCTCTCAAATGAAATATCTCTTTCCAAGAAAATAAAAGATCATAAAGTCTCCTTTTTCACACATACATTGGGTAAATGCAGAAGGACAAAAAGTGACCTCATGATCTTAAGGAAATTTCAGTAAACATCTAGAAGATGTGAAATCTCATGACTGTTTGTCCTTCAGAAAGTGATAACACATTAAAGGAAAAGGAAAACATTGCAGTAACTCAGCAATGCAGTCAGCATGTGAATGGAATAGAATAGAATGACAGGCCATCAGTATGACTTTTTATTTAAGAAGGTTGATTGAAAAAGATTGGTTCAATAATCAACACTATAGACACCAATCATATCACACACACGAAAAAGTCAAAGAATTAGATCACTATATTAAGTTTTAAGTATGTCAATGACTAAGAATGTTATGGCATTGTATTGAGGTTGTTTGACTCATTAATCAAACATGGAGACAGAAAAAATTAGGGTATCACTGTATTTTTCATTTGCTCTGCTGACTTGAAAACAACTCAGAGGTTGTCAGGCTGTCTGAAAAACAGGAACCACATTCTAAAGGGGGGAAAAAAAAAGTCACAGCAAAATTTCCTGGGTTTCCTTTGACAGCCTCCTTGCATTCATTCTAGCCAGAGAATGACTTTGTTCTCAAATAGCATCAACAAAAATATCTAGAATGATGGGGGTTGGAAGAAACCTTTAGAGTCATCCAGTCCAACCATCCTGCTAAAGCAGGTCCCATCTAGATCAGGTTACACAGGAACGTGTCCAGGCAGGTCTTGAAGACCTCCAAGGAAGGAGCCTCCATAACCCCTCTGGGCAGCCTGGGCCAGTGCTTCATCACCCTCACAGTGAAATAGTTTCTCCTTACATTTAAATGGAACTTTTTGTGTTTCATCTTCATCTCATCATCCCTTGTCCTATTGCTAGCTACTATAGAAAAAAAAAAACACGCTGCCCCAACCTCCTGACACCCCCCAGTGAGATATTTGTAACTATTAATGAGATCTCTCCCCAGTCTCCTCCAGACTAAACAGCTCCAGGTCCCACAGCCTTTCCTCATCAGGAAGATGCTCCAGTCCCCTGAGCATCTTGGTGGCCCTACACTGGCCTCTCTCCAGAAGTTCCCTGTCCCTCTGGAGCCGGGGAGCCCATAACTGGCCACAGGACTCCAGATGAGGCCTCGGCCAAGCAGAAGGTGAGAAGAGCCTCCCTTGACCTGCTGCCCACACTCTTCTTGATGCATCCCAGGCTGCCATTGGCTTCTTACCCATGAGGGCACATTGCTGGCTCATGTTTAGGTTATTATCAATCAAGACCCAGATCTGTCTCTGCAGAGCCGCTCTCCAGCAATTTGACCCCCACCCTGCAATCTAGAGTAAGTGGAGGGGAAGAGGGGGTTCTGTGTTTTACGCCTGTTTCTTCAAATACTTGGAAACAAATTAAGGTTCTACCAGTACTCAGGCATGGCTAAAAATGCTTCCAGGCAAAGTTGCTACACAAAGTACTTCTGTAAAAATGGAAAATCTTCAAACCACTCTCAATATTGTAAGTAGCAGACTGTATATGGAAATATAGGATGCTGAATCACTGAAGTCAACCTTTTAAAGAGTAAAAAATATTATTTTTAGGCTGGTTAAATAAATTCTTTAGTCACACTGCATTGATAATGAAAAAAAAAAAAAAACACTCCACAGGTATTTAAATCACATCTCATATTTCTGTAATTAAAGGTAATTACTGATCTTAATTAAAAATGTTTTATTTAAAGAAAAAAAAAAAAGAGCCCAGCTTCAATCACCCTGCTCAGGATCAGGCATCCAGAAGCACTTGAAATGAATCAACTCATCATCAAGCATCAATTTATGAATGACATACATACCAGAAAGGACAATATTCTCCCAGCCTTTACTTCAGTCTTTCTGCTTGAAATAGGTCCCACAAGAATTTCAGGACAAAGCTGCTCCTAAAAGTGTCCAAGTCTGAGCTGTTTCGAATACATTTTAAAAACAATTCAGTAGGGTATTTGAGATAGGAACCTTTATGAAGAGCAAGGGGAGAATGATGTAACCTCTACACTTCCACAGGCTATATCAATGGTTAGGAAGCAGCAATTTTGCCTGAGTAAAAATATCACCTTGTGAAAATAGAGCTATTTCAGCAAACAACCGACTTGTAGAAGAATTTGTGTTACCACGGCTTTTTGGAGGGAGGAAAAAGAAGTTAAGAAATAATTAAAATGAAAGAAGAAAAAGAAACAAAAAGGATGAAAAAAGGGACACAATTATCTGAAACAATAAACAGCTTCAGACAAAAAGCTCAATTTTTTACAGATGCTTCTATCGTTGTTTTCCTCATCTCAAATTCCTCTATGGTCATTTGACTCTCTAACCTGAAAGCCAGGGCATTAACCTGAAGAACATGCAGCCTTTTCATATGCTTCCATTTCCTTACTAGAAGTAGATCCCCATCAAAAGAAGTAATGGAGTGGTGCAATGCCATAGCCCAGAAAGGGCTCTGACCTCGGTCAGAGCATCCTCCTCGAGGAAGACTGATGTGAACCCATTGCTCTTATATCAGAGAAGAGCCTTCTCTTCACTGCACAGGCTGTCAGGGAAAGGCAAAGGAGAACATCCTCAATGGTCTAAAGGGAAATTGGCCCTGTTAGACAGAACAAACAGTTTTTGCTCTGAGGATGTAACCAAAAAATAACCAAAAAACCCCACCAAAGGATTAAAAAAAAAAAAAAAAGAGAAAGTGAAGTTTCTATGAAAGTAACTGCAGCTTGGCTTAGTTTTTCTGCTTTGTTTTGATGTCAGGAGTTTGTTGTGGCTTTTGCTTCTCTCTAATTTCCTGTTGGGATTGGCAGCCAATGACTCACCTCCATTCACAGATGAGTATAGCCAGAAAGCCAACCTACAGCTCTTCTTCTCCATCCTGCACTTTAATCACACAAAACAACCTTCACCTGGCTCCTGTGAGCTCAGCACTCTTCAAGGCACTAAGCAAAAGCAAGGCCAGGTAGTTTCCCCTTAGATCTGCCTTTATTGCCATAATGGAAGGGCTAAAAGCTGATATTTTAAGTACTCTGGCTTCATGGGTGACTCCCACAGTTCAAGGCAAAGCATTACTGCCTGTCCCTGGAGAAAAATTATGTCTAGTCTACCCAAAATGACAGGAATGTGACAATGAGGTCAGGTTTTGAGAAGTCACCTCTGGAAAGCCAAACTGGCCAGCCCATGGGGCTGCCAGTAGTTTCCCATTCCCAGGGATAAAGCCCCTGTGGTTCATTTTCTGGTCAGTAATGTTTAAACTCTTTCCTGTATATTGCAGATATGTATGGTTTCAGCAGATAGATATAAATCAGAGAAAGCAATGGTGGGTCCCTAGGTTAGATTTTTAATCTCAGAATCTGGGATTTATGATGCACAACTCTGTGCTTCCAACAGACATGCAGGGACCACCTGAGCATGTATTACATCCACGACTCGGGAAGCTGACGGGGGCTTTTCCTGTAGCTGGCCTCTTGTGTACCAAGTTAAGGGGAATGCCTAAAACCCTCAATGTATGCCATTAGAAATGATCATGCAAACACCAGCCTGACTGATAACTTACCTGATGGGCAAATCAAAAGTAATTGAGAAGAAGAGAGGATGAGTGACCCAAGGAAGAACCAACCAGTTGTCATTTGGGATGTTTTATTGGGCACTTTGACAAATTTCCCCCTGGTTAACTGATTAAATTTACATTTCCCTAGTTTTAATCTTTATTTCATAGCCAGATATGATTGTTAGCCATTAATCAATATGGTTTAAAGTGCTCGTGATGAATGGGCAATGTCTTCAGCATAAATAAGAGATTCTGCGATGCTGGGACTTATCTGGCTCCAAAGGCTGCAGGATGGCTCCATGTGCTCATTCCTTAGTTACAGCAAAGCAGGACCAGGAGGATTGATGAGATTCAGTGCCAGTGGTGTGATAAAAAAAAAGAACGAAATGGAAGCGGCTATTAAGGAGATAATGATGAAAATGAAACCAAAGGGTTAAGACCGCTATGCTTCTGATATATAAGTAATGTCAGGGAGATTAACGAGCCTCTGTGCAGAGATTTACAGCTTGCATAGGGTAGAAAGAACTGGGATGGGTGAGTGGAATGGCCAGCCGGGGGGTGAGGAGCCGGGAGGTGAGGACCGGGGGGGTAAGGACCATGGGGTGAGGAGCCGGGAGGGGAGGAGCGGGGATGTGGGGAAGGGG